>JAZAYU010000042.1:1571209-2130842 GCA_038501625.1 Corbicula japonica
ACCTGTAAACAAAGACTTCTTGTGGATGAAGACTGCATTTAGTTTGTCCCACTGCCTTATTGAAAGAACAAGTTCACCCATGAACAAAGATAACCTGCCTTCAAAAAACACTTTTGGGTTTTTTCCCTGATTGGTCTTTGAAGACAGGTTCATCTATATATTGAATCACAACAGAATCAGGTTTTTTGCGAGAGACATACCTCGGTTTTGTTTCTTGAACACTTGACATGGCAGGCTGCTGACCTGCTAAAGGTATGGACTTCCTCTGAATTATTTGAGCCTCTACTTGGGACTCGTTTACCGTCGGCATCCTCTGCAAGTAGAAATATATTTTTTAACCCTTTCCTCCATAGACACCTTTATTGCATGGGCGATCAGTGTAGATCCAGATCAGCCGGCACATTTGTTTGCTTTTTTATTTGTTAGGTTATTTCTGACCAAAATGTGACCAGTGCAGATCCTGATCAGACGGCATGGATGTGACGGCTGATCTGGATCTTCACTGGTCGCACATGCATAAAAAAAGCATATATTTTGAGGAGGAAAGGGTTTAATGGATGGCAACGAATAGCAAAATTTGCGTGTGAATATTCAGAAGTGCAAGTATTCGAGTATTCAAGGTTATGTGTGTCTGCTGTTTGTTGTGTGAGTCATTGAATGTGGTTTATAGCTTCTTAAGTTGTTAACATTTCAATTTTAACATTTCCCTCCATAGATACACCCTTTATTGCATGGGCGAACAGTTTAGATCTAGATCAGCCCGCACATCGTTGCAGTATGATCAGGATCTAAACTTCTTGCTTTTGTATTCATTATGTTATTTCTGACCAAAATGCGACCAACGCAGATCCTGATCAGACGGCATGGATGTGCTGGCTGATCTGGATTTACACTGGTACATGCCTAAAAATGCCTATATATAAAGGGGGTTAAGGGATGGCAACGAATAGCAAAATTTGTATTTGAATAAGTGCATGCATTAGAATATTCAAGGTTATGTGTTTCTGCAGTTTGTTTTGTGAGTCATTCAATGTGGTTTATTGCTTTCTCCAGTGATAAACATTTCAATTTTAATTAATTAAAACTTTCATAAAAAAAAACATTATTCAGCATTACTTTGCACCCCAAATGTAAAAATTATTTGTGAATTTCCAGTTGTTATTTATCTCAAGAAACGATGATAATTTAAATCAATGTGTCACTCAAACTGTCGATCGCTGTTAATGGCAGACAGTAGATAGATTATGACATGTCTTATAATAATACCAGGTGTTTCTGTTTATTGTACATCAAATTTAGGGGAAAATAAATAGTCCTGGCAATATTTAATTGTATTCTTTTGTTTGTCGTATTTGTTTTAAAAATTTAATATTCAAATACTAGAAAAGTATTCAAATGTCCCTAAGATATTGGAATGTTCAAATATTTGTTGCCATCCCTAAATTTTTATAAATCATCAAACCATAACACTAACAGTGCTCTAGCCGAATATCTACTGTGGTATCATTTTATTTTGCACCAGTTTAATATTCAGGAATTTTGCACTAAGGCAATTATGCAAGTTTAAACCCAAGCGAAATTTAACTTTACATAATTATGCTGTGAATTCATTAATATTTACGGACATTAAATTTCATGGTTCTTGAAAAATGAGTATTGTGTAGGTTCTTAAATTGTCTTAATTTGAAAACATCATCATGTTGATGTATATTACTGAAATTCATGTTGTTATTGTTTTTACTAATGTGTCATATTTCATGGTGGTTTAATTTTCATGTATTTAGCTCTAGAGAAAGTGACAGGTTGTTGTGCTTTTACTGTTGTGTCATAATTTCATGGTTGTGAAATTTCACGTATTTAGCACTAAAGAAAGTGAACAAAGTCCAACCCTAGCAAAATCAAACCACAAAATGTCTAATCTTAAACAATACAAGTTCCCAAATGTATGCCCACACAGAAATGTCACTTTGGATGTCTTTGTGAAATTTGCCTAAGCAAAAGTATATGTTACCGAAGTTTTTTGCAGATAAAATGACAAAAAATATCCCTAAAAATAATTGCATTTCGAATATAAATGCTCTGAAATTCAATGCACTAAAAATAACCTCATTAAATGTGCCCTACAAATGAAAATTCTCTGAAAATCTGTGCTCTATGAAAATTCTCTAAAAATCAGAATAAAACTCTACAAATAAAAATGACTTCACAGTATCCTGAAAATTACCGGCGAAGGTCTCAGCTGCGCATGCTCCTCCAAAGGGCCATGTGTGGGCATGTAGTTTCGACTGTTTCCCAGCAGAGTTGTCCCCCCTGACAATCCTCTTTGATAAGCAGGTTGACCTTGACCCCAGAATGGGGAACCTCCATAACCTGTTTGCTGCGACTCTATAGCACGGAACAATTTTGATTTGATTCTTTCACTTGCTGTAATGTTTTCTCCAACATATCTTAGGGCCTCAGAGAAGAAATCCACAGCTTCTTTTCCATGACCCTGATTGTAACTGACAGCCCCTAAACCCTCAAGGGCTTGCCACCGCATGTGACTGTCTCCTGAAATAATGAAGTAATCATACCGACAACTTAAAAAACAGTTTTTTAGAAACCCATCCAACAAACTATATAGTTGTTAAGGGGTTTTTAAAGTATGCAAGAATATATTGCTATTCTGGGTGTCATATTACCTGAGCCATATGCACAGGTTTGTGCAACAAGCTGTATTTATAACAAAAAAAATGCAAAAATAATAGCCATTAGTGACATATCAAACAATTTATTATGGGGGGCATTTTTAAGATGCATACATATATATTACTTGGGGTTAAACATTAGTGATATAAACTTACACGATTGTCAGATCTACCTGCAAATGCTGCATTATCACTGGCGTCTTGTTATTTCATAAACAAAGTGACCTTCAGACTTTATTCAATTTGAATTTGTCACAGATTAGCATAAACCCAAGAAAAACATCACTGTGTAATCATATAATTTTCTGAGGCCTTATTTCTGCACCTATCAGTTAAATAACATTTTTGTGCAAACATTAATTCACAATGCATTATTTTCAAAGGAAAAGATAAAATATCATCTGGTTAATATCTGCTAGAGTTTTATTAAAATAACACAACGGTGTGAATTTATGTTTGCACAAAAACGTTATTTATATTAACCCTTTCCTCCATATATTTAGGCATGTGCAACCAATTTAGATCCAGATCAGCCAACACATCTATGCCAACTGATCTGGTTCTGCATGGGTTGCATCTTGATCAGAAATAACCTAATGAATCTAAAAACAAACAGTGTAGATCCAGATCACACAGCACGAATGGGCTGGCTGATCTGGATCTATGGTGTTTGCCCATGCAATTAAGGTCTATGGAGTAAAAAGTTAAACCAACTAGAGAAATATATAAACAGACCACAGCATTATAATCCAAAACATCTCCAGAGCTTTTTTTCGGTCAATTTTATAGCCGATATTCTGTCATGTTTCCAATAGCAAAACATATACTTTTATCCCCAATTAGAGAAGAAAAAGTCCCAATGGAATCAATTCAAAACTTTCTGAAAAAAACCTTCTTTGCTTGCATCATTTCACTAATAATAAAATATTATAGCTTGTTAGTTAATCCGGCATCATTAGTTTCCTCCATAGATACACCTTTATTGCATGGGCGAACCGTGTAGATCCAGATCAGCCGGCACATCTGTTCGCTTTATGATTCCTTAGGTTATTTCAGACCAAATTGCAACCAGTGCAGATTCTGATCAGATGGCACGGATATGCCAGCTGATCTGGGTCTACACTGGTGGCACTTGCGTAAAAATGTGTATATATGGAGGAAAGGATTAATCCAGAAATTATTGATAAACAATTACATATTGCATAAACTTTTTATTCACAAATGATGCGAAAAATCCCAATTTCTGGAAAAGGATGCGAAATTACCACCGCCCCCCCACCCCCATCCCCCCCACCCACATCCCCCCCAAAAAAAAGCACTGATCTCCATACCTGTATCTTTAGAGGCTTGCAGGGCATGGTGAAAAGCCACCTCTGCATCCTTCATTTGTCCTAGCTGACTCAGAGCAAACGCTAAGTTGGTGAAACATTGACCTTGGCCATTTCTGTAATTTATCTTTGCTGTAAAATAGAAAAATTAGCAAATATAATTTCCAAACCCACCCCCCCCCCCCCCCCCCCCCCCAAAAAAAACAAAAAAACAAGAGCTGTCACTTGAAATTGACATATGCCCCCGAAATGCAGCTTTGAAATCGAATAGGTATACATATGTAATAAATAAACATATGTAATGAAAAATATGCTTGTGGAAGACAAAGCATACTGCATTCATATAATGTGAAAGATGAAAGGATCATATGTTTTAAGTCTGTAGTAAATATATAGTTAAATAAAGTTAAATATGACATTTTTTTTTAGAAAATTCGAAGATTATTGGGGAAATTATCCTGGAAAATGATTATTAGAGTTATCACTCACCAGAGTACAACAAAGTTGTGTTGTACAAGACCCAACGTCTCCATATGGTGAACATTTACACCAAGTTATTTTAAAATCCAATAAGAAACAACAAATCTACAGCTTGGAAAAGAAAATGCTATTTTTCGTAACAGTGACCTTGACCTTTGACCTACCGGCATTGGTATTGTAAGCAACACATGCCTTTGTCATGGTGAACATTTATGTAAAGTTATTTTGAAATCACTTCATTCTTTAGGAATTAACAGCCCAGACAAGAAAATGTTATTTTTTGTAAAGGTGACCTTGACCTTGGACCAACAGGCATGGGTACTGTACGCGAAAGTACACCTTGTCATGGTAAACATTTGAGCCAAGTTATTTTAAAATCCAATGAGAAATAACAAATTTACAGCCTGGACAAGATTTTTCTATTTATAGTAACAGTGACCTAGTTTTTGACCCCAGGTGACCCATATTCAAACTCGTCCAATTAATAACTGGGACATATGTCCTGACCAAGTTTCTTTACAATCTGATAATCAGAGTAAAGTGTGACCACTATAGTGTAAACAAGAAAATTCTATTTTTAGTAACAGTGACCTAGTTTTTGGACCCAGATGACCCATATTCGAACTTGTCTGAGAAATCATTGGGACAAACATCCTGACCAAGTTTCATGACAATCGGAGCAAAAATGTGACCTCTAGAGTGTTAACAAGAAAATTGTATTTTTAGTAACAGTGACCTAGTTTTTGGACCCAGACGACCCATATTCAAAATTGTCCCAGAAATCATAGGGACAAACATCCTGACCAAGTGTCATGACAATCAGAACAAAAATGTGACCGCTAGAGTGTTAACAAGAAAATTCTATTTTTAGTTACAGTGACCTAGTTTTTGGACCCAGATGATCCATATTCAAACTCATCCTAGAAATCTTTGGGACAAACATCCTGATCAAGTTTCATGATAACTGGAGCAAAAATGTGACTGCTACAGTGTTAACAAGAAAATTCTATTTATAGTAACAGTGACCTAGTTTTTGGACCCAGATGACCCATATTCAAACTCAGCCTAGAAATAATTGGGACAAATATCCTGACCAAGTTTCATGATAATTGGAGCAAAAATGTGACTGCTAGAGTGTTAACAAGAAAATTCTATTTATAATAACAGTGACCTAGTTTTTGGACCCAGATGACCCTTATTCGAACTCGTCCTAGAATTCATTGGGACAAACATACTGACCAAGTTTCATGACAATCGGAGCAAAAATGTGACCGCTAGAGTGTTAACAAGAAAATTCTATTTTAAGTAACAGTGACCTAGTTTTTGGACGTAGATGACCCGTATTCGAATTCTTCTGACAAATCATTTGGACAAACATCCTGACCAAGTTTCATGACAATCAGAACAAAAATGTGACCGCTAGAGTGTTAACAAGAAAATTCTATTTTTAGTAACAATGACCTAGTTTTTGGACCCTGGTGACCCATATTGGAACTCGTCCGAGAAATCATTGGGACAAACATCCTGACCAAATTTCATGACAATCGGACAAAAAATGTAACATCTACTGCGTTAACAAAATTTACCTTAGGGTTAGGGTTAGGGTTTAGGGTTAGGGTTAGGTAAAAAGGCCCATAACTCAGCCAAAAATAATCCGATCAGAAATTCCTTTGGATATGCACAATAAGTCTTGGTGACAAACACTCCTGTGAAGTTTCAATGAAATCCCTCAAGCAGTTTCAGTTTACGTTAGGGTTAGGGTTAGGGTTTAGGGTTAGGGTTAGGGTTTAGGTTAGGTAAAAAGGTCCATAACTCCGCCAAAAATAATCCGATCAGAAATTCCTTCGGATATGCACATCTACACTTGGTGACAAACATTCCTGTGAAGTTTCAATGAAATCCCTCAAGCGGTTTGGGAGAAGAAGCGAGGACAAGATTTTGCTTAAAAGGGCCATAACTCAGCCAAAAATAATCCGAGCAGAAATTCCTGAAGATATGCACAACAAGGCTTGGTGACAAACATTCCTGTGAAGTTTCAAAGAAATCCCTCAAGCGGTTTATGAGGAGAAGCGAGGACAAGATTATTTCGGACAGATGGAAAGACGGTCGGACGGACAGACGGACGGACGGACGGACGGACGGACGGACAGTGCGATTACTATATGCCTCCCTTCGGGGGCATAAAAAAACACTTGAAAACATGTTTGCCTCCATTTTTTGCAGAATTGATTTGTACAAGTATTGTCCAACAACATAGACCCAGCACTCTTGCATTGGACCCTGTAGTCGGTATATTTTGTAAACTTTACAATCTACTTCCATATCGATATGAATGTGTATAACCATGTTAAAACGGTCACAGTTAAGAATTCTGCTAAGCGCAGTCCGTAAAACCTAAACTCGTGGGTTTAAATTCATGTTTCAGCCACTTTTTTTATTGTTTGATTTTAATTTTGAAATTGCCCTTCTTTTACAACTCGCACAGACCGTTTTTCTGCGTATACTAGTAACTACCTGCGTAGTATATATTTTTATAACTGCATAACAGCGTGTATGGGCTAAGCAAAATGAATTTATAACCTATACGATTAAATAATGTTACAAATAAAGTTGTATAAAAAAAAACGTTGAAAGGGTATTCTAAAACCAGATGTGATTTCAAATGAATTCTTACAAATAAATTTAAAAAATAGTGTTTTTTCATAATGATATGTTTGTTAGGATTCGAACCAGAGACCTTCAAATCTGTAGTCTGGCATTTATACCAATACACCACAACTCACAGACGTGTGGAGTGAACAAATATATCAATTTATTTGCTGGTTATGTACCAGTGTTTTTCCAATGACCTTTACGAAAATTAATGATGTGCCAGGTCAATATTATTGGAAAATATCACTGAAATGTTACCAAAGGGAGTTCAGCAAAACTAGTTTTCTTGTTTCGTGCAGTCTTTGTTAACTCCCTTGAAATTGCAATGGCAGACTTAACAAAATAAAGTAACTGTGTGAAAATGCACAGTGTATAAAAGACTTTTACGTGTAGTTTTTATCTCAAAACAGAGCAGGTTACCCAATCTTAAAACAACATATAAGTGGAACCAATGGATGCTTTCCTGGTATTGCCGGGACCTAGTAAAGGTGCTTACATACTATAGTATATGTCTTATGTAGGTAAATTTAATGGGCCATAACTTAGTAAACAAAATGTCACTTGTTGCTTTGCTAAGATTATGTGCATCTCCACTAATATGTTTTGCTCTTCATTTAGTGTTTTATTGAATTAAGCTTATGGTTACTGATAAATGGTGCTACAATATGCTGTATGAAAAAAAAAATCAAAAAGTGGTTACCATATCTCATTGCAGCATCTTCATGACACTTAATGGCTCTCTGAAAGTCACTACAGAAGTTGTATGCAGCACCAAGATTTTGCAACACGACAGCTTCGAGCTGAGGGTGAATTTTGTGACTGGTTTTAACAAATTCAACAGCTTTTTCAAAACAGGTGGTGGCCTCATCATATTGTTGCAGTTGAGTAAAAACAAGGCCAAGGTCATTGAGTATCTTAGCTGAAAAGAAAACAAAGAAAACAATATTTTTATATTGGATTTATAAATTAACCATATACTCTAAGGATACAGTTATATCCCATGTACAAGTAGATCAGTCTGCACTTTGCATATGGAATATAAGTAATATTCATAGAGTAAAAATTTAAAGGTTATATATTTTCTTCACTTAATCTTGCAAAATGCTTTTAATAATGTGTTTTGGCATACTGTTATGGCATTAAAAGTCTAAAAAATATGTGGAAGAAAAACAAACAAATACATGTACTATTTGTCATGAAAACAGCGTATTTTTTACTCCATGTTTTCTGGCTAATTTTAATCAATAATATGTACTTCAGTGTGTTTCATTTATGCAGCAAATAGTTAATATTGTAATTTAATTTTCAAAACATGCTATCAGCTTAACGTCCGGTAAAACAATATATACAAATCTTACCAGCTACCATGCAGTCTTCTCCATGGCACTCAGTGTCATTGATTAGGTTCTTACTCTCCTCTGCTGCATCTTTTGCCTCTTCCCGATTCACCATTCTTAATTGGGCTGCTCGTTCACACAATCTGTCAGCTCGGCTTAAATTATCATCACAACACTCAGCTATCTTTTTACAAACTTCAGCCGCGTTTACATAGTCTTTCCAGCCTTGATAAATTTGAAAACATTTTTCTAGACACTGAATTTGAACATCCATCCTATCTCTTTCATATTTGGAATATTCTTCATAAGCCCTGTTAAAATCATTCAGTGCTTTCACTTCTTGATTTAACTTTTCATGACCAAGTCCCATATTGAAATATAAATCCCCATTTGACCGTTCGTCTCTCTGTTCATCTGGCGGCGTGGCTTTGTGCAGGTATTCCATACCTTCAGTTGCCTTCCCTATTGCTATACAAGCAGCTCCAAGATTTAAGGCACATGTTCTTTCAATTTTGTCATCATTGATTTCTCGAGCTAGTTTGTAAGCTTTCTTGTAACAACGAACAGCATTTTGAAGATCATTTTCTTCGTGATGTTTTGAGCCCTCATTCGACAGCTGACCAATTCTGCGAAATGTCTCCTGAATTTCTTCTGCATCCATCTTCATGGCTCAAACTAAAAACAACAACAATAATAATTATATCAACAATTCTAGTAGGAGTGAATGTAACGAACACCTAACAGTTTTGAGATGCTGAAGTCAATCTTACAAATAAATGTAACATACCATAAAAATTCCTTTTTAAATACCCCTCTCCTAATAAATTCACCCACCCCCTTGTTATTTTTATGGAAAAATCAGTTAATCCATATTTATTATGAAATATTCTCAAGAATCTAATATAAGAATAAAAATAATCAATATCAAATATAAGTGCTCTCCTTTTGAGTCAGAACAATTTTATCCAAGTACTATTCAGGTGTGGTTCTAGTTTAACTCCAATGTTTATTTGATGGATGGGATGTTAGCTCAGACGGCATTTTAAGAAACAGTTATTATTTCATAATTTTTAAAGGGTATATTAAATGTGTTTCATTTTTTCAAAATGATTCACATAGGGCTAAATGTGCATTATGTTGTTTTGTTGTTGTTGCTGTTTGTTTTAAGAAATACATTTTTGGTTTTGAGTTTAAGATAAAACATCATCTGTTATTTTTAAGCTCTCCTCTGATGTCAGCATTCGAGTGATACTGACATGGCTTCTTTCTACAATGCCATGTTGGGTTAAACATAAAACAAACAATTTACTTTCGATTTCAAACTTTTATTCGAGATACATCATACAGCAGATGTAAACAAACGTTGCCGAGCATAAATTGGACTGACCGAGCATAGGTAACATGAATGAATTACAGTGGATTCGTCAGTTATCCGGTTCGTCAGTTTCATTTTACATAAGAGGTGCGAAAGTGGGTTCGTCAGTTTGATTGTATACTAAGTTGCTCAAGTAGTAAATATATAATTGTATATTGAACAAATATAAATTCAACAAAAATATAATAGGTAAAAAGTATTTAAATGATTTTAAAGTTTAAGTATATATTATTTCTTTGTGTTTAATGATAAACAAGAAAACGAATAACACAGCTTACTAAGCTTAAAATTAGCAATAAAGTAACAGTATTAATATATTTAAAAAAAAAAGGTAACATATTTATTTTTAATTAAAATATGAAAATAAATCGGAATTCTCAAACAGATGCCAATTATTAGTTAAATAATGTAATCAGAGTTTGAAGCAATCGGTGGTCATTAGAAACAAACACATGATTGCGCTTGAGTTTGTTCGTTAGTACGATGGCACGAAATCATTAGATCATAATTGTCTTTTGGGACCGATTTGTCTTTGGTGCCGAATTCAAGTAATATATTTCAGTCTTTTGGGACCTTTTTGTCTTTGGGGCCGAAAAGTCTTTTGGGACTGATTTGTCTTTGGGGCCGAAAAGTCTTTGGGACCGAAAACATAAGATTAATTGTCTTTTGGGACCGATTTGTCTTTGGGGCCTAAATGTCTTTCCTGAAATATATTAATTGTTTACATATAGTTTTTTATATTGCAGGTACTTAGCAGTCTCAAGCAACGTCTAGGACAACCACAAGTGGAATGGTTTATGTTGGATCCTGTGTATCAAGGAGAAGATTTTTAATTATTGTCAGTGAAATGTGAATAAACTGGAAAATGAAATCAGTGTTATAATGTTCTTTTAACTGTATTTTTTAATTATGTAATTTATGCATTTGTCTTTTTTCTGACTGTGTATTTGTAATGTTCGTCACATTTATATCTGTATTTTAATAAATCATGATTAGACTAAATAAACTATAGGTTTGTCTTGTGTTTGTCTTAAATATTTTTGTGTATATAATATTTTTGTCATATCATTGTTACTTGTGATTTGTTACTTGAATATGAATATGGCAGAATAAAATTTTATAAAATAGTTATTTTTTTTGTGGTTTTTACTTATAACATTTAATTCCGATGAAATATTACTTCAAAAGCAACAAAACAATAAACATTTACATACTTCAGAGAAGGTTGACAAATTAAGGGGCAATTAGTTAATGCTACAAAAATGCAAGGAATGTTTGAGTTTGAGCTGAGTAGACAGTGCCGATAAAGTTTTAATTAGCGCCTTTGAAAAGGAATTTCACAAGAATTTTCATAACTTAAGTTTTAGATTTGTATTTATTTCATGGGACACAGTTAACAAGTGCACATGCTTTTGATAAGTACTTTTTAAACTTTAATTTTATTTAATTAATAATTCCAAATAAATATCAAGTTTATGGAAATGAATTTCCTGAGAGAGATTTAGAATAGTTGCTTATTTCGAGTTTGCTTCACCTATTTTGTTTCAAAAAAAAATTTTTTAAAAATATGAGGAATAAAATATATAAGTAACAAGAGCCATGTTACACATGGTTAAATCCCCCCGCCGGAAAAAGTAACCTGAAGGTTGTACTTTCGTATAATTTACCTGGAGAGAAAATCCTTTTCAATTTGAAGTTAAAATTTTTAAACAAAATTTATCAAGTAAATCTGATAAAGGGGAATAACTCTAAAAAATAGGCAAGGTAGAGTTATTGGACTTGCACACTGCACTACCTACTGTGCTCTGTCAGTATATGAAATTTGAATAAAATCCCTCAAGTAGTTTTTGAGTTATGCTCCGGACAAAATTTATTAAGTAATTCTGATAAAGAGGAATAACTCTAAAAAGGGCAAGGTAAAGTTATTGGACTTGCACACTGCACTACCTACCAATGTGCTCTGTCAGTGTATGAAGTTTGAATAAAATCCCACAAGTAGTTTTGGAGTTATGCTCTGGAAAAAATGTATCAAGTAAATGTGATAAAGGGGAATAACTCTAAACAAGAGGGCCATAATGGCCCTATATTGCTCACCTGACTACAAAAGTACTCTCAGCTTGTGGTTTCAGACAAGAAGATTTTTAAAGTTTTTCCTATACAAGTCTATGTAAAATGAAGTGACCCCTGGGGCGGGGCCAATTTTGACCCCAGGGAAATCATTTGAACAATCTTTGAAGAGTTCCAATAGAGGATGCTAAATGCCAAATATCTAAGCTCTAGGCCTTGTGGTTTCAGACAAGAAGATTTTTAAAGTTTTTCCTATATAAGTCTATGCAAAATGAAGTGACCCCTGGGGCGGGTCCAATTTTGACCCCAGGGAAATCATTTGAACAATCTTTGTAGAGTTCCACTAGAGGATGCTAAATGCCAAATATCTAAGCTCTAGGCCTTGAGGTTTCAGACACGAAGATTTTTAAAGTTTGTCCTATATAAGTATATATAAAATGAAGTGACCCCTGGGGCGGGGCCAATTTTGACCCCAGGGAAATCATATGAACAATCTTTGTAGAGTTCCACCAGAGGGTGCTAAATGCCAAATATCTAAGCTCTAGACCTTGTGGTTTCAGACAAGAAGATTTTTAAAGTTTTTCCTATATAAGTCTATGCAAAATGAAGTGACCCCTGGGGCGGGGCCAATTTTGACCCCAGGGAAATCATTTGAACAATCTTTGTAGAGTTCCACTAGAGGATGCTAAATGCCAAATATCTAAGCTCTAGGCCTTGTGGTTTCAGACAAGAAGATTTTTAAAGTTTCCTATACAAGTCTATATAAAATGAAGTGACCCCTGGGGCGGGGCCAATTTACACCCCTGGGAAATCATTTGAACAATCTTTGTAGAGTTCCATTAGAGGATGCTAAATGCCAAATATCTAAGCTCTAGGCCTTGAGGTTTCAGACAAGAAAATTTTTAAAGTTTTTCCTATATTAGTATATTAGTCTATGTAAAATGAAGTGACCCCTGGGGCGGGGCCAATTTTGACCCCAGGGAAATCATTTGAACAATCTTTGTAGAGTTCCACTAGAGGGTGCTAAGTGCCAAATATCTAAGCTCTAGGCCTTGTGGTTTCAGACAAGAAGATTTTTAAAGTTTTTCCTATATAAGTCTATTCAAAATGAAGTGACCCCTGGGGCGGGGCCAATTTTGACCACACGAAAATCATTTGAACAATCTTTGTAGAGTTCCACAAGAGGATGCTAAATGCCAAATATCTAAGCTCTAGGCCTTGTGGTTTCAGACAAGAAGATTTTTAAAGTTTCCTATACAAGTCTATATAAAATGAAGTGACCCCTGGGGCAGGGCCAATTTACACCCCTGGGAAATAATTTGAACAATCTTTGTAGAGCTCCATTAGAGGATGCTAAATGCCAAATATCTAAGCTCTAGGCCTTGAGGTTTCAGACAAGAAGATTTTTAAAGTTTTTCCTATATTAGTATATAAGTCTATGTAAAATGAAGTGACCCCTGGGGCGGGACCAATTTTGACCCCAGGGAAATCATTTGAACAATCTTTGAAGAGTTCCAATAGAGGATGCTAAATGCCAAATATCTAAGCTCTAGGCCTTGTGGTTTCAGACAAGAAGATTTTTTAAAGTTTTTCCTATATAAGTCTATGCAAAATGAAGTGACCCCTGGGGCGGGTCCAATTTTGACCCCAGGGAAATCATTTGAACAATCTTTGTAGGGTTCCACTAGAGGATGCTAAATGCCAAATATCTAAGCTCTAGGCGTTGTGGTTTCAGACAAGAAGATTTTTAAAGTTTTTCCTATATAAGTCTATATAAAATGAAGTGACCCCTGGGGCGGGGCCAATTTCGACCCCAGGGAAATCATATGAACAATCTTTGTAGAGTTCCACTAGAGGGTGCTAAATGCCAAATATCTAAGCTCTAGACCTTGTGGTTTCAGACAAGATGATTTTAAAAGTTTTTCCTATATAAGTCTATTCAAAATGAAGTGACCCCTGGGGTGGGGCCAATTTTGACCCCAGGGAAATAATTTGAACAATCTTTGTAAAGTTCCAATAGAGGATGCTAAATGCCAAATATCTAAGCTCTAGGCCTTGTGGTTTCAGACAAGAAGATTTTTAAAGTTTCCTATAAAAGTCTATATAAAATGAAGTGACCCCTGGGGCGGGGCCAATTTACACCCCTGGGAAATAATTTGAACAATCTTTGTAGAGTTCCATTAGAGGATGCTAAATGCCAAATATCTAAGCTCTAGGCCTTGAGGTTTCAGACAAGAAGATTTTTAAAGTTTTTCCTATATTAGTATATAAGTCTATGTAAAATGAAGTGACCCCTGGGGCGGGGCCAATTTTGACCCCAGGGAAATCATTTGAACAATCTTTGTAGAGTTCCACTAGAGGGTGCTAAGTGCCAAATATCTAAGCTCTAGGCCTTGTGGTTTCAGACAAGAAGATTTTTAAAGTTTTTCCTATATAAGTCTATTCAAAATGAAGTGACCCCTGGGGCGGGGCCAATTTTGACCCCAGGAAAATCATTTGAACAATCTTTGTAGAGTTCCACAAGAGGATGCTAAATGCCAAATATCTAAGCTCTAGGCCTTGTGGTTTCAGACAAGAAGATTTTTAAAGTTTCCTATACAAGTCTATATAAAATGAAGTGACCCCTGGGGCAGGGCCAATTTACACCCCTGGGAAATAATTTGAACAATCTTTGTAGAGTTCCATTAGAGGATGCTAAATGCCAAATATCTAAGCTCTAGGCCTTGAAGTTTTTCCTATATTAGTATATAAGTCTATGTAAAATAAGGTGACCCCTGGGGCGGGGCCAATTTTCACCCCAGGGAAATCATTTGAACAATCTTTGTAGAGTTCCACTAGAGGGTGCTAAGTGCCAAATATCTAAGCTCTAGGCCTTGTGGTTTCAGAGAAGAAGATTTTTAAAGTTTTTCCTATATAAGTCTATGCAAAATGAAGTGACCCCTGGGGCGGGGCCAATTTTGACCCCAGGGAAATCATTTGAACAATCTTTGTAGAGTTCCACTAGAGGATGCTAAATGCCAAATATCTAAGCTCTAGGCCTTGTGGTTTCAGACAAGAAGATTTTTAAAGTTTTTCCTATACAAGTCTATATAAAATGAAGTGACCCCTGGGGCGGGGCCAATTTACACCCCTGGGAAATAATTTGAACAATCTTTGTAGAGTTCCATTAGAGGATGCTAAATGCCAAATATCTAAGCTCTAGGCCTTGTGGTTTCAGACAAGAAGATTTTTAAAATTTTTCCTATATTAGTATATAAGTCTATGCAAAATGAAGTGACCTGTCCAATTTTGACCCCAGGGAAATCATTTGAATAATCTTTGTAGAGTTCCACTAGAGGGTGCTAAATGCCAAATATCTAAGCTCTAGGCCTTGTGGTTTCAGACAAGAAGATTTTTAAACTTTTTCCTATATAAGTCTATGCAAAATGAAGTGACCCCTGGGGCAGGGCCAATTTTGACCCCAGGGAAATCATTTGAACAATCTTTGTAGAGTTCCACTAGAGGATGCTAAATGCCAAATATCTAAGCTCTAGGCCTTGTGGTTTCAGACAAGAAGATTTTTGAAGTTTTTCCTATGTAAGTCTATGCAAAATGAAGTGACCCCTGGGGCAGGGCCAATTTTGACCCCAGGGAAATAATTTGAACAATCTTTGTAGAGTTCCACTAGAGGATGCTAAATGCCAAATATCTAAGCTCTAGGCCTTGTGGTTTCAGGCAAGAAGATTTTTAAAGTTTTTCCTATATAAGTCTATGTAAAATGAAGTGACCCCTGGGGCGGGGCCAATTTTGACCCCAGGGAAATCATTTGAACAATCTTTGTAGAGGTCCACTAAAGGATGCTAAATGCCAAATATCTAAGCTCTAGGCCTTGTGGTTTCAGACAAGAAGATTTTTAAAGTTTTTCCTATACAAGTCTATATAAAATGAAGTGACCCCTGGGGCTGGGCCAATTTAGACCCCTGGGAAATAATTTGAACAATCTTTGTAGAGTTCCACTAGAGGATGCGAAATGCCAAATATCTAAGCTCTAGACCTTGTGGTTTCAGACAAGAAGATTTTTAAAGTTTTTCCTATATAAGTCTTTGTAAAATGAAGTGACCCCTGGGGCGGGGCCAATTTTGACCCCCGGGAAATAATTTGAACAAGCTTTGTAAAGTTCCACTAGAGGGTGCTAAATGCCAAATATCTAAGTTCTAGGCGTTGTGGTTTCAGACAAGAAGATTTTTTAAGTTTTCCTATATAAGTCTATGCAAAATGAAGTGACCCCTGGGGCAGGGCCAATTTTGACCCCAGGGAAATCATTTTAACAATCTTTGTAGAGTTCCACTAGAGGGTGCTAAGTGCCAAATATCTAAGCTCTAGGCCTTGTGGTTTCAGACAAGAGGATTTTTAAAGTTTTTCCTATATAAGTCTATGCAAAATGAAGTGACCCCTGGGGCGGGGCCAATTTTGACCCCAGGGAAATCATTTGAACAATCTTTGTAGAGTTCCACTAGAGGATGCTAAATGCCAAATATCTAAGCTCTAGGCCTTGTGGTTTCAGACAAGAAGATTTTTAAAAGTTTTTCCTATATAAGTCTATGTAAAATGAAGTGACCCGTGGGGCGGGGCCAATTTTGACCCCAGGAAATAATTTGAACAAACTTTGTAGAGTTCCACTAGAGGATGCTAAATGCCAAATATCTAGGCTCTAGGCCTTGTGGTTTCAGACAAGAAGATTTTTGAAGTTTTTCCTTTCGGTTGCCATGGCAACCAGAGTTCTACATGGAATTGATTTCTTTGAACAACTTTGGAAGAGCTTCATGCAAGGAACATTCCTGCCAAGTTTCAGCAAGATTGGCCCAGGAGTTTAGGAGAAAAGTCGTTTGAAGAAAAAGTTGACGACACACGGACGAACGACGGACATCAGGCGATCACAAAAGCTCACCATGAGCACTTCGTGCTCAGGTGAGCTAAAAAGGCAAGGAAGAGTTATTGCACTTGCACACTGCACTACATACCAATGTGCTCTGTCAGTGTATGAAGTTTGAATAAAAGCCCTCAAGTAGTTTTGGAGTTGTGCTCCGGACAAAATTTATCAAGTAAATATGATAAAGGGGAATAACTCTAAAAATAGGCAAGATAGAGTTATTGTTTTTTTGCACACTGCACTACCTACCAATGTGCTCTGTCAGTGTATGAAGTTTGAATAAAATCCAAGTAGTTTTGGACTTACGCTCCGGACAAAATTTATCAAGTAAATATGATAAAGGGGAATAACTCTAAAAATAGGCAAGATAGAGTTATTGTTCTTGCACATTGCACTACCTACCAATGTGCTCTGTCAGTGTATGAAGTTTGAATAAAATCCCTCCAGTAGTTTTGGACTTATGCCCCAGACAAAATATATCAAGTAAATATGATAAAGGGGAATAACTCTAAAAATAGGCAAGGTAGAGTTATTGATCTTGAACACTGCACTACCTACCAATGAGCTATGTCAGTGTATGAAGTTTGAATAAAATCCCTCCAGTAGTTTTGGACTTATGCCCCAGACAAAATTTACCAAGTAAATATGATAAAGGGGAATAACTCTAAAAATAGGCAAGGTAGAGTTATTGATCTTGCACACTGCACTACCTACCAATGAGCTCTGTCAGTGTATGAAGTTTGAATAAAATCCCTCCAGTAGTTTTGGACTTATGCTCCGGACAAAATTGTTTTGGACGGACGCATGGACGCTTGGACGAAGGGCATTTCTAATATCCCCCTCGCCTTTGGCGGGGGGATAAATAATGTTTAATTTAATAATATCAAAAAATACATCAACCCCAATTTTAAATTTCTTATAGGCCCAATAAACTTGTCAAACAGCATATTTTTTATTAACCTAAACATTTTAGATTTCACCTGTAAAAAAAAACCTTACAATAAGAAAAGGGTATTATCTTATTGATTTGCAGCATGTTTTGCGGATCATTTATCTTGTTTACAAAACAAACAGAGAATCTTTCCGAGCTGATTCTCGGCAACTCTCGGCAGGCGACGGTCCCTGATTATGCAACAGTGCATAAATTTATGACGTATTCCTCACTAAAAGCCGTTACTGTGATGCCGTCACCGCGTTCTGGGGTCTTACGGCCCACGTACATGAAAAACCAATAACTTTTCGCCGAGTGCTTGTAAACATTGGTTAGTAAGTTTGTGGGCAACAAAAATACTGTTCGGACCGGGTCTCAATGATTGGGGATTGTTTGAGAACATAAATATTTGGTCATTTATACATTCTTTTGAAAAGGGTCAAAGTGGTTAATTAATTTTCACAAAAAAAAAACGTTTTGACAAGTTTATTGGGCCTTTAAATTAAGCCTAATAAGATCAATATTTTCTCTCATTCAATAGCGATTTGTTTTACAAACGAATATTATAATTTGTTAACTTTATAGTAAGCAAACAGCTATTATTTCTTCTACCGCTAAAGTGCAGTACTCCCCATTTATCATCAAACTGACGAACCGTAGGTAAACTATATATAAAATCAAACTGACGAATCCACTACCTGTTTTGTACAGTAAACTGAAACTGACGAATCGGATAACTGACGAATCCACCGTCACCCATATGAATCTTTACAAAAAGATAATTTAAAAACTTACGCAATCCACCTTATTAAAGAAACAAATGTATCACTTGTCAAAGAGACAGCAATATAAATTATACGGTTAACTGACACGTTCCATATGCAATATTCTTTAAACAAAAAATTAGATGTCCGCCATATTGTTTACCTCGAAGTCAGGGAAACGTTTTTAACGGAAAGATTTTTTCTACGAAAAGACGGATAAAAAGGATCGCGAACCAGACTATCCCAATTCTTGAAATTAATAAAAAAAAAAGACGAATGCTTGATAATATGTTAATTCTAAAGTGTAATAAGCAAAGGCCTATTTACCAGCAAATGCCATATTCTTTGGTGCAGTTGGTTACTGCAGACAATAAGGTTTACAGGTAGGGTCAATGCTGACAATAATTTATAGTGTTTTTTGAAAATGCATAGGTGTAGATGTAAAGGTCTTTGAAAAAAATCAGATGACGTTTTTAAAAATGGTTAAATTAAACAATTTTCAAGCGTCTGTTTGTCTACTTATGATTTTTCCGCTTTGTAATCCTCACTACCTCATAACTTAATAAGAGACATGCTCACCAGCCTCACTGAAAAATAAAGCGTTTGCTAGAAAAAATTAAACCTTTATCGCTTGTAATGAACACTGAGCATTTTTTGCAGATGGTTCTTATGATAATTATACTTTATGGACTTTCAAGACCTAATTTAGTCGCTAACTAATTTAGAAGCTAGAAGCTCAAATCGTTTCTTTTATCCCTGTCATCGTGTTCTTACTGATTTTACTCCAGGGGCTCTGGTCTCGGTAAGATCATTGAGTACCCGCCCTTTGGCTAGAACCTCAAATCGTTTCTTTTTATCCCTGTCATCGCGTTCTTACTGATTTAACTCCAGGAGCTCTGGTCTCGGTAAGATCATTGAGTACCCGCCCTTTGGCTTTGAAATGGTATTAGCTTCTTAAGTTTTATATATTTGTGTGCTTTTACATGCAACATGGTTGAGCCTATGGGTAGGTTGGAGTTATTTCACCAAGACAACTTGTACTTGTTTTGTGATACGAGAACCAGTTGGGGGAAAGTGTGAGGTTGGTACACCCTAGAACCTGGTTTAAACCTCCGGTGGCAAATTGTTTTGCCACTGACCGTGCCAAGGCGGTAACCCCTCGTTCTCACTTTCGTTGATTGTTTGTGGCGTCCATTTCGAAACTGATTATTGTAATACCATGCTCTCTTTTCCTCTCTACTTTTTGGCTGTGTGGGGAGGCTGTGTCTGCTAGATGTGGCCATTCCTGATATGCATGTTTCACCTTTTTTCTTACTGGAAAACATTTATGTAAGATTTGGTACCTCTATTTTTAAACAAGAATTATGCATCCCCATGGGTATTAATTGTGCATCCCCTTGTTGCTATTTGTTTTTATACTGTCATGAAATTGACCTACTGAACATCAAGATTACATTATTACAGCCTTTAACAACACCTCTAGGTGCCTTGATGATTTATTTCATATAAGCAATAACCATTTTCCATCACTTGTTAATTAAGTTTATCCTAATGAACTACAGCTAAATAAATCGAACACTTCAGATAAGCAAGCACAATTTCTTGATTTCAATCTTTCCATTGAAAATGGTTACGTCACTACCAAAATATATGATAAAAGATATTATTATAATTTTAATATAGTAAATTTTCCGGGTTTTTTAACAGCTATGCTCCTCTTGCAACATCTTACAGGCTTTATATCTTACACCTTGTTCGCTTTTTCTGGAGCTGGTAATGACGTTAAAGATTTCAATGATCATAACTTATACATAATAGAAAAGCTTTTAAAGCAAGTTTATTGATATCACAAATTAAGAAAAAACCTTTTGCAAGTTTTATCGCCGATATCCAGATGTAATTCTAAAATACATGTGAAGTTTAAGATCATTATTGCAACAAGGCAGCCAGTTTTTATGGAGATTTAATTATAAACTTAAGAAAATAAAGGACAAGATCAATTTGGACAAAATATTGCGTTGGTGTATTCTCTTTACTCGGCCCAATAAAAACATATCGAAAACGTTCATATTAAGTCATGGTAAACCCTCAGGTCATCAAGTATGAAAAGTTTCTTTTTGGTTACAGCGATTCGCTATTGACCAGCGAATACTTATTGATACAGACTGTGTGAGAGTCTATTTACTATCTTTTTTCCTAATTTCGGTAATTGGGTCATTAAAATGACAACAACAAAATATCTTGACGAAAATTGAAGTTCGTATTGTTTTTAATGTAAAATTAATGATGCATAAGCTGTAATAAAATAGGTAAAGCTACAAGCGATCAGCTCTGCACAGAGATCTGACATCAGAAATTAATTAATTCTCCGTACTCAGTAGTGCATTTTCCATTCCACTGCTGAACTCTTCAAAGTCTTGCGCATATCATTATTCATTAGCTGTCACTTTTAATTTACTTGCATTGACAATCTCATCTAGAGCTACAGACCAGTTCTTGAACGATGTCTGTGGTACCTGTTATAATCATTGATGAAAGTTTTCTGTATTTTTAAGGTATTCTAATTTCTACATAATTTTTTTAGCATTCCGATGGGTCATTTAGAATATTATATGCATATAATGTAAATCATGTGAGTTTGTCCAGGATAAGAGTTTGCCCAGATGTTCATGGATGAAAACTTGCAACACTATAGCAGGTCTAACCTACATGTAATTATGGTGATGAAAAAAAAATACTTGATCTTTTGCTGGGTTTTCTGTCTTATTGCAGTTATCTTTGCTGCTTAGATTTTTTTTATTTTGGGTTCGGTATTGAATATGATCAGTGAGTATGATATTTATATTTTGAAAACCATGTTATACTAAGCTATTCTTTTTTGCAGAATTTCAAATCTGTGAGATTTTCAAAAGAAGTAAAATAGTAATGAGCAGCGCAAATTACACTGAGTCTACCTAGTAAGTTAACGTTCCTTTATATTTCATCTATATTTTATCATTGGGTTCAGTAACTATGCTATTGATTCCAAGTTACAATTATTGCATTGATTTGATCTGGTAAGTTACTGCAGGATTTTCTATAGATGATGATGCAGATTGTTGTGTTTTCTTGCAAGCAGACAAGCATTTTTCCACTTTTGAACCTACACATGTCTGAGTTCCAGGCTCAGGGCTCTCACGAGAGGGAGACTTGGGAAAAGTGTTCTCCCAATAGTGACCAGACTTCTCCCTTCTTTGAGCTATGGGAGAAGTCATTTTGTATAGAATATATAGGAAAATAATGCTGTTGACTGCAGACTTCTCCATAAATTTTTGACAAAACTTGTCCCTGATTTGCAAGTCTAGCGAGAGCACTGGGTCCAGGATTCATGTTGATGAAAAGTGATCAAATTTAGCGAGAAAAAACTATATAATTATTGTGTTTTGCATTTTAAATATGAAATAAATATTTGTTTTATGGATAGCAATTTACACAATTAATCTGATATCTATGGTCCAATAACTATAGATATTGGTCCAATAACCATAGTTATTTTGTTTAAATAGTTACAGTTCAATGAGGGCCCACTGATATATAAATAACCATATTTTGCTATCTTAAGTTTCTTCCCTTGATAGCGCACACCAGTTACTGAGTAGTTCTGGTCTGAGATTAGCACTTTCAGCAGGAGATTTATAATGCACAAATAATAATTT
This sequence comes from Corbicula japonica, assembly GCA_038501625.1. Taxonomy (NCBI): domain Eukaryota; kingdom Metazoa; phylum Mollusca; class Bivalvia; order Venerida; family Cyrenidae; genus Corbicula; species Corbicula japonica. Next base: position 1,593,435 of record JAZAYU010000042.1, read on the forward strand.
AATGGTTTGCATATAAATTTTGAATTGTAAAATATTCAAAGGTTGAAATAATTTTCAGAGAATAAAATCTGGTAAAGTGACAGTGAAATTAAAGTACTAAAGTACTGATTTTTGTTTTAAATGCATTAGATATGGCATTATATGGGTGACCAATGTAGATCTGGATCAGCTGGCAAATTTGCAATCTGATCAGAATTTAAACTGTTTGTTTTTAGATTCTTATAACAAGGTTGTTTCTGAACAAGAGGCACTGTGTAGATTCAGATTAGATAATCTGTCAGCTGATCTGGATCTACACTGGGTGCATAAGTTATAAAAGTATAGTGTTAACAAATACATTTAGTTGATGCTATGGATCTTCAGAACACTATATTCTGTTGGAGTTAAGTATGTTGAACATTTTGAACCACAGTTTTACAAACACTATTATATTGCCTATGGCAATTTACAGTTGCTGAATTTTTATTTTGCTGCGGTGTATTTAAGTATCATTATCAATATACTTAGGGTTGATTAAGTGGAAATAATATAACATAGTAAATGTCAAACATCAAGAAAAAGCTACATTTATATTAAACCTAGTTAATAAAAGCCATTGTCATGACTTCCTTTTCTGTTTAAAGAAAATAATGGTGGAATAAATACATGAATTAGTGTTTTTTGTGATAATTTATCAGTAATGTGTTGAATTAATAATGTCACAAGAGGTTTGTAGTTTGTTTTCTTCATTTCTGTGACTGATAAATGACTGATGTCTGATTTCCAGTGTGGAATAGGTCTAGTTTCCAGTTTGAACTGTAAGGTTTCCAGTGTAAATGATGTTAAATTTGCAAAATGAACTAGGACAGATAAAAGGGCCTAGGGATGTTTTTCCACGGCTGCTTCCTATATACAACCAGTGGCTGTGCAGATATTTTTTCTTACAAAGCGACATTGCGACTTGAGAAAGGTTATTACTTTATTCATTACCTTGGCCCAAGATCATATAAAACTAAGACCAGCCTCTAATCTCAAATGAATGATTGGTGGATAGGGATGGGTATTGCCAGGAAAAAAGGTATTGCAATATGTTGTGATATTTTACTTACTTATTGTAATATATTGCAATTATTTATTTCTGATAAAATGACATGCAAAGACATTGTACATGTACTATGTTGACATTGGATGTCAATAACATTTTTAAAGCCAAATTCCAGTATAAGTTTTAAGTTTTTTGACTGTATTTTTAAAATGAAATGCAAGAAAATAGTTACTATTTTTCCCCTTTCTCCATATATATATGTCTTTATGGTCTGGGCACACAGTGTAAATCCAGATCAGCCAGCACATCCATGCCATCTGATCATGATCTGCACTGTTCGCTATTTGATTTATTAGGTTATTGCCGACAGAAATTTGCTGTTGTATTTAACTAGGATGTTGGTATGAAGAAAGGGAAAGATGGGCTCTTGCCCCACCACCATGGCAACAATAAGGTCACTGGAGGTCAAATAAAAGGTTAAGCAGTGAAGTTGTAATTGATAAAATGGTTGTTTTATTTAACTAGGATGTTGGTATGAAGAAAGGGAAAGATGGGCTATTGCCCCATCACCATGGCAACAGTATGGTCACCGGAGGTCGTCTCACAGTACAAGCTACAGTATGGAGTCTCATGCTGGTTGTAGAGTAAGTAATGGCTATTAAAATGATTTGTAGATATTTTTCTCATGAAAAAAAAAACAACAATTTTCTAACAGACCTTTTTGCTATCCCTAGAAAGGGGTGAATACAGGTCCCATCTTCCTAAAAAAATCCCTGAATAATGATACATGTCTTAACACTATTGCATATTTTATGTCATTTTTGCATGCTTTAGTTTGAGTGATAAATTTTGTTAATGTCATCCAATAACATGCTTTTCATTAGACTTATAAAAAGATTAAACCAAACAAAATAAAATATTAAGGGGCAGAAGAAAAACTAATACTTGCTAAGAGTGAAAAGTTATGTATACTAGTAGTATATTTTTCAGGACAATAATCTATGGCTCGTACTCAGTTCTAGTGAATCTTGGGAAGGAGGATGGCAAGATCCCATTCAAATCAGGACCAGTTGTTTTCCTTATTGAGTTTATGAAGGTATTCTCTTATTCACTTTAAATTACATTTACTGCATTTTCACTTTCAAAATAATGACGCTGTAGAATCTTGATCCAGGGATTTCAATAGCTTTTGAAAACCATTGGTCATCTGACTCCTGTTGAGAATGTTCAAGGGGTCATAATCAGATCGTCACCAGTCATATCTTTCATTGAATTGAACTTTACTACTTATAAAATTTCTTAACTTCATTTTACTATATTTTCAAGGATCAGATAAGTATTTATTTCATAATTAAAATGCCATAGACACTATATTTATCTTTTTTCTTGCAAAATTTGATCCCTTTTCATAAATTCTCTTGCATCAAAATGACCCCAAGCTTAGAATCAGGTGGGGTCAAAAGTGGAAAAATTCAAATTTTCTTGCATCAAAATGCAAGAATCTGCATCTCTTGAAATCCCTGTTGATCTGTCATTTTAGTTTTTATCCAGGTTTCTTTAGAAAACCCTGGTTATTATATTTGGGTATTATCATTGGACCGGCAGGCAGCGTCAACAGTTCATTAAGATTTTTGTTTCGGTTCACTTTTTTTAGTAATAAAGAATTTTTGAGAGCTTTGAAACTTAAAATATTAGCCTTTGTCTGACATCACAATTATCAATTATCAGGACAAGTTTAATAACTCTTATAATAACTATAAATTAGTATAATTTGTCATAGTTATTTCCCCTTTTCACTTAAAATTAGGAAGAAAACCTGGTTTTGTTGTATTGCAATGTCTACTTCTCTAGACAATAGTTTCAGTGTCAAGTTGAGCATGCTGTGATCAGGATGATCACAATTTTTGCAGAGTAGTCCCCCTTGATCACTTCAGTTTGGGTAGAGTTGTCAGCCTTGAAAAGAACTCTTCATTGAATTTATCCAATGTTCAGAATAAAATTTCATGTAAACAAACAGTAGTGCTTGATTTTTTTTCATTAAAATTGAGTACTATTGACTTGATTGTACTATACATTTAAAATCTTTCAACAACACCACAGAAATTCATTCATGTTCACATGATTGTATACATTTAAAAGATAAAATGTAAAACAAACAAATTTCAGCTGACAACATCATGTGTGCTGTATATCCCAGAATTCAAGAAACAGAATTATCTCTTCCCATCCATACCATGGAAAACCTTGATTTCGTTCTCCATTCCGGCTCTTCTGTACACGTTCAACAATAATGTGGCTATATACATGCAGTTACACATGGACCCTACCACATTTCAGGTATAACGGGTTTAAAAGTTTTAAATTATTTTATGAAGAGGGAAATCACCTCAGAAATGAAAAGAAGCTGTTTTTCATAAAGAGAGCAGTTTGCCATGTTATACACCTTATCAGTGTCACGGTGTCTTTTGTCATATACCAGTTATGCCATTAAATGTAACGATTTGTCTATACTTCTGAATATTTCAATTCTAGATTTGTTGTGATAATTTATACCTTTTCTCCATAGATATACCCAAATTGCATAGGTGACTAATGCAGATACTGATCAGCCGGCACATAATTACATCGTCATTAAGGGACGACCACTGCAGATTCAGTGCCCAAGGTTATAAAGCTGAGCATGGAAACCAGTCTCAAATCTCAAGCATCTGATTGGTTGAAATGGCGACTGGTCGCGATTTCAGCCAATCATATGCTTGAGATTTGAGACTGGTTTCCAATCTCAGCTTTATAACCTTCATACCAGATCAGATGGAAATCTCAATGTTACCAAATTCTTCACATTTTCATTATACTGCCAAGTGTTCATTTAAGACTGAAATTTATCAGCAATATTGCTATTTTAATCCTTGAAATTTGTTATAATATCCTTGAAAAGTCCTTGACAATCCTTTGATTCTTTTTTACAAAAAGTGTGGGAACCATGCACTGAAACTTTTCAGATGTTATGCTTTTTTGATTCAGAAATTTGTTTCCAAGTATCCTTGGAATTTCCTTGAATCTTTCGTAACAAAAAGCTTGAGAACCATGCTCCATAAGAAGCTATGACAAGAAGCTATGTGGTGAAGGTTATAAAACTGAGATTGGAAACCAGTCTCAGTTTTCTAACCCTGGGACATGATCTATATTGCAGGTGCTGAACAATCTCAAGATAGCATCAACAGCACTTTTGTATAGGGTGATCATCAAAAGGTAATTTCAGGCAACACTCATACACACATGCTCAGATGAAAAACTCAGCTCATACAAAAATCCAGTCATCTCCCTTTATGTTATGCTCAACAGTTATCACATGGCATAGCATGATAATAGATATTGATCTTATGGTGATATATTAAAGAAGTGCAGTGAAACTCCATTATTATGGCCACCTCTAAGACTTGCCAAAAGTGGTTTTAGTCAAGCTGTGTCTTAATTTTGGGGTGAAAAATAGATAAAAATTGTAAAAAGGGTCTTATAATTAGTGGTCTTGTTATTGAGGTAGTTTTAATTTTTGGTAGTTTTTATGAGGTAAAAAGAATGCATTTTATCAAAAGAAATATTCATATTTTAATTTTTAGACAGTATACCATATCAAACTTGAACACTATTCCATATAACATTGTTTAGTATACTGTAAGAGTATGGCAGTTATGAGTATCAGAAAAAAATCAACAATAAAAATATTCCTGTGCTATGTTGGGTCTATATTGCTTGTCATGGCATTCATTATTCCTAGGAACCCCTGGGGTATATTTTGATAACATGGTGATGAAGTGTAGATTTTCTGTTTTCAACCAGAATGTCTGCCTGCAGTAGCCAGTATGTAAGGACTCTAGGTATAATTGTGAATACTATATTTTCAGGGAGATAAGCAAGCCACAGTGGATAGCCCTGTCACTGCTAATGTTGGCTGGAGTCTGTGATAGGTATTACAGTTTATTTAATCTCTTCTGCTAATGAATGTGTATTGGAAGATGGGTTTATTGCAGTTGGGAAGGGAGATAATTTAAGAAGTGAGAGTTCTCTCCCTTGGGAGTTAAACTTTTAAGCACAGGAACTTGAATTTTCAGCAAAATATATCCAGATACCACGTATATGACGTGTTTTTTCTTCTTTATATAGGCCTATAAGGGAAAAGGTCATATATGTGGTATCTGGATATTTGTGGATGGAAATTCAGGTCCCTGTGATTTAAGGCATGTCTTAAATATATATATATATAACAGAAAACTAGGTGACTGACTGTTAGACAATACACACATTTTAATACTTATAGTCTATGTTACCTTCCAGCTTGTATAGAAATGTGCGGATTTCAATCATTACCAGGCATTTGAAAGTTCATCTGTGATTTATGCTTACATTCACTTCACAGTAGTTGTCTTGTGTAATTGTCAGTATTTGAAAATGAAAATAGATTTACTGTTTACATTTTATTTTTTTAACTTCAAACTCCTGTGGTGTGGCTAATCTTGCTATCTTGTATTAATGAAAGCAAAAAGAATCTCTAAGTGATATAAAAAAACAACAACAGTTGTCACCTTTTCACTCTGACCCTATAATATGCAACTTGTGTTTATACCTTTACTAAATATATACATATTTTATGTACATCTATGTGCAACTATCATAAATCCAGATCTGCTGGCACATCCATGCTGTCTGATATGGATCTGAACTGGTTGGATCTTGGTCATAAATAACCTAATGAACCTAATGTAAAACTGTGTAGATCCTGATCAGATTGCACAGATGTGTTGACTGATCTGGATCAACACTGTTTGCCCATGCAATTAAGGTGTGTCCATGGAGGAAAGGGTTAAGGAACATGTCCGATCTTGCAAAAATGCTAAAACTTGAATGACGAATATTTATTGATTTACAGTATTTGCAAAGGATAAATTTGCATTGTGTTTTTCTTTTTAGACATACTATTACATAGTGTAATTTCACTCTAGTAGGGTTTAAATGCGTGCATTAACTCTAGTACGAAATAGACAAAATTCAGTTCAAAATTCAAGAGGAATATAATGATACCAAAGTATATATTTTCTGTTTGCACACTAGCTATGGAGGGTACGAACAGGAAGGAGAACATCAAATGTTTATAACCTTCACTGGCCTCGTGTTGATGCTAGTCTCTAATCTCTTCTCGAGTTTTGCCGCAGTTCATACTGAACTTATTCTTAAACAACATTTTGATGTAAGTCTTGCATGCTTGGCAAAGGTTTTCTTCGTTGTTTAAGTGGGAATATGCTGGTGTTGTACAGATGTTGTTTTATTGTCGCCTTTGTGCAAAAACGGTATAAGTACTACTCAAATATGAAGGAGATATAATGTTATTGCAATAAGGTGATACTTTATGATATTTAACCTTTTACTCCACATATAAGCCTTTTTTTACATGGTTGGTCATTGTAGAGTGTAGATTCAAAACAGTCAGAATGTCTATGCCATTTGATCTGGATCTACACTGGTGCTTATCCAGAAATTACCCTAAGAATCTAAAGCAAATAGTGTACGTCTTGATCAGACAGCAAAGAGGTGCAGGCCTGATTTGGATTTATGTAGTAAAAGGTTAAAACATATTTTAGGCCAGGTGGTCAAACCACAAAACACTTATTTATGAAAAGAAATGTTTCATAATGATTCTTCTGCAAACACTAAAAATGTGTTATGCTATGATTTATCTCATATTTTCATACCCATACACTATTGCTGAAGGTCATGAAACTAAAACTGAAGACCAGTCTCAAATCTGGGCTGTTTCAAAAAAAATGGCTGGAAAAGTGAAAAAATAGTGAAAAATTAAAGTTCATAAAAATTCCAAACTTGTTATTCTGTATGTTTTGCTTATTGAAACTGAGTACAGAACTGAAAAAAAGATTTTTGAAATCAGTCAACTGGCTGCTGAGATATTGTCATTTGAAAAATGGCAAGTGAAGTTAAAAAAATGTAAAGAATTTAAGTTCATAAAAAGTCCAAAGTGGTTGGTCCATATGTTTGTACAGTCTTTACAGTGATCAAAACCAATCAAGTTATACTCATATGTGGCAGAATAAACAAAATTATGGAGCTTTATTGACCAATATTAAAGAAATCATAGAATTTTAATTTATGTGCTTAAAATACAAGTATTACTGTTTCTTATTATTTAAATGTGTATTTCTGTTAAAATACATGTTGAAGCATCAAATATAAGTGCCTTAGAACTTGTGGTATCTCATAAAGATAAAAAAATTCATATTGTTAAGAAAGTGTGTCACACTCCTGACAACCACATAAGTGCAGTGTACAATAGAGGTGATTATATTATAATAATGGCATCTAGAAACATAAAACTTAATGATACACAAAAAATTTCTTATGTACTATTAATCTTTAAAGTCCTATAAATTCATAAACCAAAGATGTATTGATTTTCTTGAGGTATTTTCTAATCTACCACACTTGACTTAATAGCATAAATTTTGATTACTTTAAGTATAATATGCTTAATTTTATCATTACATTGTATTTGATGCCTACTAATGCACATTTTACTAAAACAATACTAAAACTTGTCTTTGCTCAAGCTTTTTGTAAAATAATGGTCTGAACAAATGTGATTTTGAAAAGTGTCACACTTTTTTGTCACACTCCTGACATTTTTTGCCCATTATTAAAGAATATTTTTTTAACGGATGGTACTATTTTGATGAAACTTCACAAATCTTTAAAGGGCATAATGAGACACCTCTGCAAAGTAGGAAAATGGAAGTAACTGTTTGTTGTACATTTTTATAACAGGAAAACCCAAACCAGCCTTTTTTTTGAAACAGCCCATAACAGGCATTGGATGGGCTGAAATGAAGAAAAGACCCATGTCAAATCTCAAGCATCTGATCTGAAATGAAGACTGGTCACCATTTCGACCAATGAGATGCTTGAGATTTTAGACTGGTCTCTAATCTTGTAATGTAAATTTGTTGGTGGTGTTAAAGTAGATAATTAAAAACTTGTTCAATTAGATTCTCTGATGAGCAATTTTGGGACACTTAGTCTTGGCCCATTTGCATTGTATTTGCTTATATTTTTTGGTTTTCAGTGTACACATTTTTATGCCCTTTTGCCTTTGTGTATGGTGGGGAGGGCATTTAGATTTGCACCAGCCCATGTTTGTTGAGTCTGGATTCTTATCTGGGCTATAACTTCATTATGGTTGGAGGGATTTCAAAATATTTTGGTTCAGGTTAAAGTGTCATGCACAAGGCCCAGCCTTGCAGATTCCACATCAAGGTTACTGTACAATTAGAAGTTTTGTTTCCAGAGAACATTGTGCATAACATTGAAGATAATATTTCAAATAATTTTGTATAAAAGTTCACTACAATAAGACAGTTTGTCATTTGCAAGAAAACCAGCCGTCTGCGTAGGACTGGTCATGGTCATTTTCTAAATAATGTGGAGCGCCGCACAGGAAAAGGTGCCTTGGCCCAGCTGATGTCAATCCTTGAAATGATATCATAAAGTTAAAGCCCCAGCCCTAAACTTTAGTAAGAATATACAATTGAAAAATCATATTTGTCCCTATAGACTCCATTATATAAACTCTTTAACACAAAAGGTCCGATCGAATTCTTTCTTATAGACGGGATTTTTAATGATATTGTTAAATTATAGTTAATGAACTTTTAAGAAGCTAATTATAATGGAGCTATTTTTAGCACCAACAAAGAGACCACTTCATGCGCTATCTCGATTTCTGTGACGTTTCGGAAATCCTACTTTTGCTTTTAGTCGTGCGGACCAACTTTATTTTAGTAAATTAAAATTTTATTAGCCCGAACTAATGCTGCAAATTTGTGCCTATAGTTCCAAATACATGTAATATTTCATACAAGAGTGGGTTAAATTGAAGTAATGCCGCTTTAAGCATACTAGTATAACATTGATTATTTTGCATTTAGCAGCATTTAGCATTTTCCTGTGAAGTTCCCCAATTCATAACAAAAATAGTGTTCCTTCAACCACAAAGTGGGGCAGCCATGTTATGTGGACGTGTCTTGTTTTAAAATTCTTTTTATTACTTTCTTTTCTTATTTTTATTATTGTACAGATGTATTCTTTTTACCTTTGTTTGCAGTTATGGTGGTTTTGTAGATAAGAAATTGGAGCATGCCCCATCAAGGATCTTCATCACAGTAACCGGTTTACTGATGATGTTATTATACTGTACAGTGTCGGGGCTTGCAGCTGTTTTAACAGAATATTTATACAAAAGGGTGATAGTAAGTTAAAGAATATTAACATATTAACCTGTATTTAAAAATGTGAAAGAAATTTACAGAATATTTATAAAAACGATGATAGTATGTTATAGAATATTTATATAAAAGGGTGATAGCAAGTTACGCAATATACCAAAGTGTGATAGTAAGTGATAGAATATTGATGCAAAAGGGTGATATTATGTTACAGAAAAATTAAATAAAATGGTGGTGGTATGTTACAGAAAATAAATTCAAAAGGGTGATAGTACAATGTAATTTAGAGTATTTATACAAAAGGGTGATAGTTAGTTATAGAATATTTATATAAATGGGAGAGAAAATGACCCTGCTTTGAGAAATTGCAACATATATTTATCGTTTATATTGTGCTTTTGTTTAAAGTTAACTATTACATGTTAACCCTTTCCTCCATAGACACACCTTAATGGCATGGGCAAATGGTGTAGATCCAGATCAGCTGGCACAGATGTTCCAGCTGATCTGGATCTACACTGGTCGCACATGCATAAAAATGCGTATATATGGAGGCAAACAACAATAATGCAGAGATACTTAGGTGTAGAAATAAGGAAAACGTCGGGACAATTTCTAGACCTTTCCAGATTTTTATGATGATATAGATTATAGATTTCCATTTTATGGGTAAGATATTTCTGCTGATACAGTAAAGAGATTTTCTTTGTTATGGAAAAGGTCAGGTCTGGCCAGTGTTTTATAGGCAACTGTACATATCACTTGATGACCTTTGAGGAGGACATTATTGACTACTTTAACTTACTTATACTGTTTTGTACTAAATATTTCAGTAGTCTACCATTTCAAAGCCCAACTGTGTTCCCTGTCTTAATATAGTTTGTTTTTTTTTCCAGTCACATCCAGATTAACTGTCTGATTTTGTATATTATTTAATGTGTATATTGGTGGTTGAAATGAAAATAATATACATGTATTGAAAATCTTGGAAGTTTCAATAAAGTCTTGAACTTAAGTTGTATTCAATTAAATAAGATTATTTGAATTTAAATATAAAATTCAAATAAGCTTACTTAATTTAATACAGCCATAGATAAAAATAATCTGCTTAAAAGTTTTCGTTCTTTTTATGTAGAAAATGTTTATTTTATTTCCGCAGACATCTCTACATCTGCAGAACATTTTACTGTATGGATATGGCACAGGATTGAACGGGATAACAGTGTTATGGCAGAACCTGACATACGATGACGTTGGAGGGGGATTTCTCACGGGGTTTTCTGTCTACACCTGGTTGGTTGTGCTCACTCAGGTATTATTACACATTTTTGCATACCAGATAAGTATGTCCTGTGTTCTAAGTAGGAGTCAAGGCTCTCACTAGAGGGAGACTTGGGAGAAGTAGTCTACCAAAAGTGACCAGACTTCTCACTCATTTGAGCTATAGGAGGTCATTTTGTATAGACTATTTAGGGAAAGAATGCTGTTGACTGCAAACTTCTCCATAATTCAGTAAAATTTTGTCATAACTAATCCCTGATTTGCAAGTCGAGTGAGAACTTTGCAGGAGCACTGTGCTATATAAAATGAATTTGGTTATAGCCCCAAAATAGTAAGATTAATCTTAGGTATGCAAGAAAGATAGTCTTCTTTCTGCCCTAAAACAGTTTTCTCTGGCAGCATTTTTCTATTCAAACTTCACATAGGTAAAATAATACTTTAAAAGTGCAGTTATGGTATTTTTCCTTTATACTTAATGATACTTAAATGTACTATTTTTGAAAACAATAGGGTTACAAAATATGTTCTTTCTGAAAGCTGTATAACCACCCAAATGCTGTTTATTTAGAATGGATTTTTGTTCCTATTCAAACCATGCACATGGTAAAGATACTTAATAACTGATTTCTTTTCAGGCATCAAATGGATTAATCATGTCTGTCGTCATGAAACACGGCAGTAACCTGACTCGTCTGTTCATCATATCCGGCGGAATGCTCACCTCGACGGTGTTGTCAATGTTTGTGTTCGGCACTGAAATCAACATGTTCTTCATCATTGCCGCCGTGCTGGTCAGCACAGCCATTTACCTCTATCATCACTAGTGTGATGGTCCTCTCAAGAAGACAAAATCCAGACCTTTGCTGAATTCCCTGGAAATTCTGAACTCTGCTGAATTTCATGGAAATCCTGAATTCCATGGAAATCCTTGACTATTGTGAATTTCATGGAAATCCTGAACTCTGCTAAATTTCATGGAAATCCTGAACTCTGCTGATTTCAATGGAAATCCTGAACTCTGCTGAATTCCACTGGAACTATCGGCTGAGAGAGAACTCACATTCTTTTTTAACCCATTACTCAATATATACAGGTTTTTTTTTCATACATGCAAACAGTGTAGATCCAGATCGTTTGACAAGTCTGTACCATATTATCTGGATCTGCACTGATAGCATGTTGTTCAGAAATAACCTAATGAGTCTAAAAGCCACCAGTGTAGATCCTAATCAGACAAATATGCCAGCTGATCAGGTGCCAAGGTTATAAAACTATGATTGGAAACCAGTCTCAAATCTCAAGCATCTGATTGGCTGAAATGGCGACTGGTCGCCATTTCAGCCAATCAGATGCTTGAGATTTGAGACTGGTTTCCATGCTCAGTTTTATAACCTTGGGCACTAATCTACACTGTTTGCTCATGGATAAAAGCCATAACCCACGGTGTAAAGGGTTTACCCTTCACTTTAAATATACAGGATTTGTCACATTTGCCAACAGTGTAGATCCAGATCAGCCAGTAATAGATTCATAGGTCATTTCTGATCAAGAAACAACAGTGTAGATCCGGATCAGCCAGCACAATGTGTTCCCTATTTAAGTATTAGATTCAAAGGTCATTTCTGATCAAGAAACAACGGGTAGATCCTGATCAGATGGCAAGAATGTGTCAGCTGATCTGGATCTACACTGGTTGCACATGTGATAAAACCTATACATATGGAGAAATAGGTTTATAACAACTGAGTTCCATTACAATATGTCAGAATTCCTTTGAAATGTGATAGGACTTTTAACCCTTTCCTGGATATATACGCATTTTTACGCATGTGCGACCAGTGTAGATCCAGATCAGCCGGCACATCTGTGCCATCTGATCAGGATCTGCACTGGTCGCATTTTGGTCAGAAATAACCTAATGAATCAATAAGGGAACAGTTTAGATCCTGATCAGACGGCACGGATGTGCCGGCTGATCTGGATCTAAACTGTTCGCCCTGGCAATAAAGGTGTACCTGTACAGGAATGGGTTAAGAAATTTTAAAATGGCATTGTGATTATTTTTTAAGAGTTCTTTGCAACTTGAAAAGTTCTCTTTGATACCAATTATTAAAAACATTAGAAAAATAAACTGCAAAAATTTTAATTTTTGTCTGTGTATTTATGAGTCATAATTAAAGTCAGTATATGAATTATTTTTGTCAGGCACGTAGCTGCATTGAAATACACTGTACCAGGCTGTATACATTATACTCAAAAAAGAAAAATTGATAAGCCCAAAAATTCTATGTGGCAGTTTACTCTCTTTTATGGATCCAAATTGAAAAAGGATTGCCTCGAACTTCATAGTCTTCATCATTAGAACAGGATGATATTTGTCGGTCCATTTTTTGCTAGATGAAATCCTACGTCTGTCTCTGACATTTTGTGTTTACATACCGTACAATTTCTTTTAAATGCCCCCTAAGGCAGTACATTTTCTGTTAGTAGAGCGCTTATAATTAACATTAATTATTTTTATTCTAATAGTAGATTCTGAAGGACATTGGATAATAAATATGGATTAACTGATTTTTTTCCTAAAAAATAACAAGGGGGCATTTTAAAGGATTTTTACGGTATAACTGCTTGCAGAGTTGGAAGTACATACAGCCTTATTTTTGTATTTACAGGAAATTGGCTACTTTATGGCTGACTTATAAACAGAAAAAATTCTATATATTCTTTATATTCTGGGTTAAATTTCTTCAGAATTTGGTAAATGGTTAACAAAATATCACTGTTTTAGAGAATTAGAACTTGGGATATATAATTAACCCTTAACCCTTTATTTACTCCGTGGGATATAGCCGTCATTTGATGGGCAAACAGTGTAGATCAAGATAAGCTGGCACATCTGTGCTGTCTTATTAGGATCTACACTGTTTACTGTTAGATTCATAAGGTTATTAATGACCAAAGAAGAGACCTGTGTAGATCTGGATCTACACTGATCAAATTTGCCATAAAACCAATTTATACTAGTAGGGAGTAAAGAACTTAACGAAAATGCAAGACTATGTATGGGCAATATCAGAATCATAAGTACTGGTACCAGAATTTAATTTAACAACACTTGCATTATTTTGACCAGAATTCCACAAAAGGAAAGCAGCATCTGTTTGCTAGTTTTTTCTTTTCAATTTTTTAATATCCCATAAGCAGTGACAATCCTTTTCCTTGATATATATGCATTTTTATGCATGTGCAACCAGTGTAGATCCAGATCAGCCAGCACATCCGTGCCATCTGATCAGGATCTAAACTGTTTGCCCATGCAATAAATGTGTATCTATACAGGAAAGGGTTAAAGGCAATAAAATATAAAAATACATACTGTTAAATCATTAATTTTTGCGGGGCACTTATTTTTGGGGATTTCATTTACAAATTGATCCACAAATTTGAAACCACCACCAAATAAAGGATTGTGAAATCATTAATATTTGTGGGGTACTAAATTTTGTGGGTTTCCTGGACAGATTTATCCACAAATTTGAAACCACCACCAAATAAAGGATTGTGAAATCATTAGTATTAGTGGGGTACTAAATTTTGTGGGTTTCCTGGACAGATTTATCCACAATTTTTAACCAACACCAAATAAAGGATTGTGAAATCATTAGTATTTGTGGGGTACTAAATTTTGTGGGTTTCCTGGACAGATTTATCCACAAATTTGAAACCACCACCAAATAAAGGATTGTGAAATCATTAGTATTTGTGGGGTACTAAATTTTGTGGGTTTCCTGGACAGATTGATCCACAAATTTGAAACCACCACCAAATAAAGGATTGTGAAATCATTAGTATTTGTGGGGTACTAAATTTTGTGGGTTTCCTGGACAGATTTATCCACATTTTTTAACCAACACCAAATAAAGGATTGTGAAATCATTAGTATTTGTGGGGTACTAAATTTTGTGGGTTTCCTGGACAGATTTATCCACTTTTTTTAACCAACACCAAATAAAGGATTGTGAAATCATTAGTATTTGTGGGGTACTAAATTTCGTGGGTTTCCTGGACAGATTTATCCACAATTTTTAACCAACACCAAATAAAGGATTGTGAAATTATTAGTATTTGTGGGGTACTAAATTTTGTGGGTTTCCTGGACAGATTTATCCACATTTTTTAACCAACACCAAATAAAGGATTGTGAAATCATTAGTATTTGTGGGGTACTAAATTTTGTGGGTTTCCTGGACAGATTTATCCACTTTTTTTTAACCAACACCAAATAAAGGATTGTGAAATCATTAGTATTTGTGGGGTACTAAATTTTGTGGGTTTCCTGGACAGATTTATCCACAATTTTTAACCAACACCAAATAAAGGATTGTGAAATTATTAGTATTTGTGGGGTACTAAATTTTGTGGGTTTCCTGGACAGATTTATCCACATTTTTTAACCAACACCAAATAAAGGATTGTGAAATCATTAGTATTTGTGGGGTACTAAATTTTGTGGGTTTCCTGGACAGATTTATCCACAATTTTTAACCAACACCAAATAAAGGATTGTGAAATCATTAGTATTTGTGGGGTACTAAATTTTGTGGGTTTCCTGGACAGATTTATCCACAATTTTTAACCACCACCAAATAAAGGATTGTGAAATCATTAGTATTTGTGGGGTACTAAATTTTGTGGATTTCATGGACAGATTGATCCACAAATTTGAAACCACCACCAAATAAAGAATTGTGAAATCACAAGTATTTGTGGGGTCTTTTTTCGTGGATTTCATGCACAGATTTATCCACAATTTTTAACCAACACTAAATAAGGAATTATATTTGAGTATTCAAGGGGTATTAGATGTTGTGGATTTCATGGGTGGTCACCTGTGTTAAGAAGCAGCTTTTTTCACTCCCTTGTGTGGCTGCTTAATATTGGTTTGACTTTAGTTAATTCATAAACAAAATCTGTAAACAGCAAAATAATTGGCAGTTCAATTAATTACTCTTCTGTGACAGGTAGACAACTAGCAAACTGTTACAAACATTTGGCAATAATAGGGTTAATGTGCAGAAGCTGATATTACCTGGGGATATAAATTTCACACCTGCTGGTCATCTAAAGAGGTATTAATTTAATTTGGATAAGAACCAGAAACTACTGCTTGACCAGTCCACTTAATTACCATAACTGAACAGAACAGAACATAAAAATATTTTCCCATGTATATAAATATACAACAAGGATACCGGTATATAACAAAAAGCACTATTAAGAACTTTAAACATAACCTTGAGATTGTGGACCACTCTCCAGTTCTGAGCATCAAGGGCAAAGATCATATACTTGAGATTGAAGACCAGTCTGGAGTTCAGGGCAGCCAAGACCAATAACCGTAGACTTGAGATTGTAGACCGGTCTCCAGTTTTTAGCAGCCAAGACCAATAACCGTAGACTTGAGATTGTAGACCGGTCTCCAGTTCTTAGTAGTCTCAATAATTCGACTGCAAGCACTGACCCATTATCATACGGACGTTTTCGTTGTCTGTCCATTACGTCTCAAGCAGTTACGATCAAAACTGTGGTGGAAATCGACCCAATTTAAATTCTTTTTTTTCACTCCCACATGAAAATTTCAACACAGGTATGTCAAATATCGTTATAAAACATAAATAATGATAAAAGAAACAATAAAATGAACGAATAATCCACAAAATAACTTGTTAAACCTACCACAGCATATGCCGTTTACACGGTGAAAATTATCGATCAACGCGAGTCAGATAAACTTTATGCGGTGTAATCGACATGGGTGGAGGTTTAAAACAGTTTTGCATAAAAAACGAAAACGTTACTTATAAAGGATTACATATATTGATTCTACTTGAATGTGGCTTCTCAGGTATGTATTTTTTTAAAATAAATATGGTTTAAGATGCTTTATGAAGCCGGCAAAACATTGAAAAGTTGCCATTCATTTTCCGATCGGCGGCATATAGAAATAGAAGGAAAATTTTCCGCATTGATTTGAATAGTAACTGGGCTGTGCGCGAAGAGCGACCATCGTATATATAGAAAAGCTCTTGTTGCGCACAAATAGTTGGGCTACAGTTCTTAGCAGCCAAGACCAATAACCGCAGACTTGAGATTGTAGACCGGTCTCCAGTTTTTAGCAGCCAAGACCAATGACGGTACACTTGAGATTGTAGACCGGTCTCCAGTTCTTAGCAGCCAAGACCAATAACCGTAGACTTGAGATTGTAGACCGGTCTCCAGTTCTTAGCAGCCAAGACCAATAACCATAGACTTGAGATTGTAGACGGGTCTCCAGTTCTTAGCAGCCAAGCTCAATAACCATATACTTGAGATTGGAAACCAGTCTCCAGTTTTTAGCAGCCTGGGCCAAAGATCAAAAACTTAGGATTGTAGACCAGTCATCAGTTCTTAGCAGCCAAGACCAATCATCAGACTTGAGATTGTAAACCAGCCTCCAGTTTTGAGGATCCGGACAAAAGATCATTAACCTCAGATTTTAGAGCAGTCTCTGTTCTTAACAGATGGGGCCAATGATCATAATGACTAGATGGAGACCAGTTTCCAAGTTTGAGCACCCTGTGCTCAAAGTTTAAACAAGGTTGCTCAAGATTTGGACTAGTTTTAAGGGTACGATTTTTTATAGCAGAAATTTTGTGTCTCAAAAAAAGACTAAATTAAGCTGAGGTTTTGAGATTGGATCAGTTATACAGGTTCATCAGGATTGTTCATCATTGCAAGATTCAGTATCTTACAACACCTAGTTTTATAGCCTTTAAGCACATTTCTCCTCAATTGAATTAAACAGTATAGAATATTTTATCAAACAATTGAGCATTTAACACAATCGCTCATCCCTGTTTTAGACCTTAATCAACATAAATTGGCATTGTTTGGTGAGATAAACCTCCAATAAACATGCTGGTTTAATATACTGAACAAATATAAATGAATAAATACTAAAACGGTTAAGTATTGTACATAATTAATGCATTTGATTATCTCACTGGGGTGACGATCCGTTTAACGAGGTCTTCTTATGTAACAAATAAAATAAATTGCTCGTGCTATACACGTAATTTACGAGCATTAGGTTCTAGATATTTACCGGTAGTTTACAACTTAGCCCGGCAGGGGTCTAGATTTTCAGAACTGCCTGACCTTTGTGCCTACTCTTTCCTGTATTTACTTTCCGCTAATTACTTTGACATTTCGTCATGTAGCATTTCCCGCGAAAAGTCACACGCCAGCATCCAACGCTATCCACACATGTTTACGATCAGTGTGTTTTCTTTTTGAGACGATGTGAGAAAAATAATAAAAGCCAGAGCTTGTTAATCCGTACGCAGCCACTGGTCGGAAAAATAGAGGGAGTGATTGTTTTTCAATTTAGGGAAGTAAGCTTCTAAAATAACACGGATAATGTGTTAATTTTGCCTTCGGGTATTGTGGAAATTTGACAGGCGGTGTTAATTTTGCTGCAGTGGTTTTGATGATTGTGTATTGTACTAACTAAAGAAATGGACATTATCCAACATAAATATGAAGGTAAAGTAACCTCTTTGAAGGAAAACACTGTGTTAAATAAAAAGCAGTTTTGTATTTGTAAGGATTATCAGATAATTTTTGAAAGCATATCTATACTGGATGATGCGATTTAAACTGATGTCAAAATGTTGAGGAAATATTAAATTTAATTGTTGAATAAAATAAATTAATACAATTTTCAGTAACTGTAGTAAGTAAAAATTTCCCAAACACATCCATAAAAATGATTTAACTGATGTGTAAATCACTAAATGTTCAGGAAATATTAAATTTAATTGTCAGTTGCTACAAATTTCAGTAAACTGTTGCTAGAAATGTTTTCCCCTAAACATTATAATGGATATGTGAATTCTATTCAATTCAATACTTCAAGTTGTAAGTAGATTATTTCCAAAGATGGAATTAGAATTTTCATTGTGAGGAGAAATTTTCATGTTAGATCTGGATCAGCTGGCACATCTGTTTTGCACATCTACACTGGATCTACACTGTTCCTTCATGGAACAGCCATACCCTGTAGAGTTAAAGGGTTAAAATGTATAAAGTTTCTCCGATAGTATGGATTATTGCCTTCAGCTGAGATTACAGTTTCCTTACTATTTTATTTAACTGTGACATTTAACCAATAGTATTCAAACTAAAAGCTTCCTTAATGTTTTACTAGACAGTTAATTTCTTACAAATAATATATTCTGAAATTTGATAGAAGTTTAGAATAATAGGTTTAAATGATGTACATAATTTATTCTATTTCAGTTTGATAGAATCTTTACAATGAGATGATTCAAATCTGGTATTAAGTGTTCTTTACAAGGAAATAATAACCCACTTGTAATAGATGTTAAGGATGTTATCTTCAAAATGATGAAAACAAGAACCATACAGATCTGATTCATTCGTCATGGATGCATTAAAATCCTACTTCACAAAGATGAAAATTTTACCAGGCCATGGGCACAAATCATGGCGCTTTAATCGTAAAGGTGAATGTGGAAAAAACAGGACCAAAGGAAAATACAGTCGAAGTAAATCCCAAAATGATGCTGGGTATGAATCTCCAGCCAGTGCCGATTTCGTGGATTGTAAAAATAGTGTTGCTATCTCAAAAACTGGTACTTTACTGGCAGATGGGACCACTACACGAGGATCAGGGCGATCCCCGCCGGCAAAACCTCCTCGAAAAGATCAGATATTTACAGTCTCTTTTTTTCAATTAACGGATAAAGACAGCTTTGGATTAATACTGGGTAATGTTTCTAGTTTTACCTCAAACAGCTGTCCTCACAATCAAATACCAAGTCCAATTGCGGCAGATATTGATATGAATGACTCACTGGACGAAATGTCATATCAGACAATTTCACCTATTAAGGTTGCCAGCATTGTAGAAGGCAGTGCAGTATGTACAGAGGGCAGTATTCAAGTACAAGATGAAATTATAGAAATCAACGGTCAGTCAGTGCAAGGAGAATCCATCACTGGCGCAAGGTAATATGACTAACTGCTTTATCTATTATTTAACCCTTTCCTCCATAGATACACCTTTATTGCTAGGGTGAACAGTGTAGATCCAGATCAGCCTGTACAGCTGTGCCGTCTGATCAGGATCTGCATTGGATGCATTTTGGTCAGAAATAACCTAAGGAATCAAAAAGCGAACAGTTTAGATCCTGATCAGACGGCACAGATATGCCGGCTGATCTGGATCTAAACTGTTCACCCATGCAAAAAAGGTGTGTCTATGGAGGAAAGGGTTAACTGCTTTACCTATAGTTAACCCTTTACTACATAATATATATACACATTTTAAGTTATGTTTGACCAGTGTAGATCCAATTCAGCCAGCATACTCATGCCAGTTGATCTGGATCTTCACTTGTCTGATCTTGTTGAAATATAGCCTAATGTGTCTAAAAGCAAACATTAAAGGTCCTGCTAAGATGGCACAGATGTGCAAGCTGATCTGGATCAACACTGTTTGCACACGCAAATGAAGGTGTCGCTGAGGAGTCAAGGGTTAAGAGACTGGCCTTTCTATTTATATGAGTCGTTTCTGTAACCTTTTCTCCATAATTATATGACTTATCTTATGCTTGAAAGGTGTAGATCCAGATCAGTAGAAAACCCATGCCGTCTGATTTGGGCAAGGGGAAGGGGCCTATGCCATATAATTATGGGGAAATAATTAAACGTGTGATTTCCTTTAGGGGAAAACTGTATTATTTTAAAGAAATTTTTCGAAGGGTAGGCACCTGTAAACAGCATCTACTAAAGAAGTTTAAAAAGCCCAGTCAGAAATAATCTACTGATCTAAGGAATATTTCCATTTCAAGCACTTTGTGGACTAAAATATTTGTGATCTTAGGGCCTTATAGTAAGTGCCCCCAACTTTAAATCTCTCTGGATATAATGTTAAAACACTCCAGGATGCTTATTGCTAACAGATGTTAGGTTCTTAAATTCTGTTAAGGGTATCTAAAAATAAAATATCAATAAAGATAAGCACTCTGGTTATCTAACAGTTTACTGCAAGCAGTTAATGCTAATAATAATTATTAATAGCTTTGAAATTTGTTTAGGTCAGAAGTAATCTAGAGTTAAGATAAAAAAAACCTAGAATAAAATACTGTTAATTATCTGAGGATCTATGATCATTCCATGAAAAATAAACAACACCCACTATCATCTGAAATAAACTGTGGTTTAAAGAACTGTACAGAAAGTAATTTTGGTGGTATGCCAAAATTTCGTCATTTTACCAGAGATTTCAATAGTGTTTGAAAACCAGGGGTTATCTGACCCCTACTGAGAAATTTCAAGGGATCATAATCAGATCATCGCAATACATATCTTGTATTCACTGAACTTTATTAGTTATAAAATTTATTTAACTTCATTTTAATTTATTTTCAAGGGTCAACTATGTATTTACTTCATATGAAAAATGCAATAGACACAATATTGATCTTTATTCATGGTGCAAAATTTCACCACTTTTTCTAAATTTTTCTGCATTGACCCTTTTCTTGATATATATGCGTTATTACACATGTGCGACCAGTGTAGATCCAGATCAGCCGGCACATCCGTGCCGTCTGATCAGAATCTGCACTGGTCGCATTTTGGTCAGAAATATCCTAATGAATCAAAACGTGAACAGTTTAGATCCTGATCAGATGGCACGGATGTGCTGGATGATCTGGATCTAAACTGTATGCCCTAGCAATAAACTTCATAAAGGTGTATCTATACAGGAAAGGGTTAAAATGACCCCAAGCTCAGAACTAGGTGGGGTCAAAAGTGAAAAAATTGAAGTTTGCTTGCATCAAAATGCAAGAATCTGCATCAAATGAAATCTGTGTTTATGCCATTAATTTGATTTTTTTCAGTGTTCAAATTCATGCCATTTTAGATAGGCAGATTTTACTCCAACATTTGACACATTCCTTGAAAAATCTTGGGGTCTTGACAACTTTGTAGAATAAAACAATCGCAAATATAGTGGAAAGTTAAACCCCCACAAATATTACACGCTGTACAGTATGATGTTCTGATTAAAATCATTTTTTCTCCACACCGGAGAGTACCACTTTGCTTCGGCTGTAGCACAGCACATGTGGAACCAGTTTAAATCTGGAGGACTTCTGTTCAAACTCTGTGGGAAAAAATGATATTTATGTTCATCAAAATATAAAAAACATTATATTATTAAGATAGTTAAATGGTTTCTTGTGCACCATGGGACATATTTTTCTGAAATTTTACCCTTTACTCCTTGTGATATGGGCGATATTCCATGTGTGACCTAGATCAAGATGCACATCTGACAATTTTGTAGGAGATTCTGTTTTTTATCAGTCAAAACAGTGTTGTTTTTTCCTTCTTTAACTACCTCCGCAAAACGGTACCATTCCCAAAGCTGATAGGAGTCTTCCCAATTCAAAGTACCGGACTATCCCAATCCGGGATGTGCCGGCTGATCTGGATCTACACTGGTTGCACATGTGTAAAAATGCGTATGTATGAAAGAAAGAGTTAAAGCATCAGCTTTGTCAATAAAACACATTATATTTCTCTAGATTGAGAGCAGTTCAATCTGTGTGACTTCCGCTTTGTTATCCTTGTATTTTTTGTGTTACTTAAGTGGGTTAACCATCTAGAAATAAGATTTTAAGACAAACCATTTACAGTCCATGAATTTAGATTGATCAACCATTGATTCACATGGAACATTTGGAAGGAGCTAGAGTAATGAATGATTAAAATTAATGTATTCTTCATTACCTTTCCAGTAATGTTCAAAGAAATGTATTCATCCTTGACTCAATATGTACAGGTTTTATTCCGCTTGCGACCGCCACCTGGTATAGATCCAGATCAGCTGGCTAATCTGTGCTGTCTAATCTGGATTTACACTGTTTGCTTCTAAGTCAGAAATCACCTTACAAATCTGAAAGCAAACAATATTGATGGTACTGATCAGACGGCACGGATTTTATTCCTGATCTGGATCAACTCCGTTCTCGTACACATTATTATAAAGGTGAATCTATACAGTAAACGGTAAACCGAACTGCAAACAGTGTAGACTTGGATGAAAATGTGATAGACTGTAAATGTGAAAGATGCTTTGGGTAGAATACATTCATTATTTACCCTAAACTTTAATCAAAACAAATGATTACATTTTACTTTCAGAAGCTGTCAAAAATTCAAAACTTCAGAGATTGATAATTTTGTGTATTACAAAATTACATCATAATATGTTCTCAAATGTCAGTTTTAAATTAATTATATTAAGCCTTGGGGAACATATGTGTATTGATTTTTACAAATGAAAATAATTATCAAATATTTCATCTAGACCCATATTGCCCATCTACAGGCATGTACTTAATTAAGGTAATCATGATACATTCACAGTAAAATATTAGTGCAATTAGATCTGGATCGACACTGGTCATTTATTGGTCAGAAAAAATCTCGGGCTGTCAAGTGGTCTTACTTTTTCCTACTTTTTAGTCTTGTTCCTACTTTTTCCTACCTTTTTACATAAAAAATCCTACTATTCCTACTTTTTTGTCAGTTGGGCAAAAATCATTTAAAGAGTTTTTAGCTCAGACATTTGAAAAATACATCCAGCAGTGCTTTCATTTTTTCATTGGCAACACTATCACACTTTTTTTAAAGTTTGCATTGGTGTCCAGATGGGCTCCCCCTCCAAAAAACTTCATTGAAAATTATTTTTTTTTATATTTCTACTCGCAATCCAACAAACTTGGTGTTGTTGTTGTAGTTTTGTGAGCTTATAAATCTGAAATCTAACTATGAACAGTGTAGAACCTGATCCGGATCTTCACTGTTGGCCCAATGTGTTTTAATTGCCATATTCCATGGAGTCAGCATTTCAAAGAGATAAAATACAGTGAGTGATTAAAAAATTTAACTGAATAGCTTAGGGGGATGATCAAGTACAACAGGTAGCTGGGTTTTTTTTTTCAAAATAACTGACAGAATTTTTCTGCCTAGTATTTGAAGTTCATGATCTAAGCTGCAGATGTTTAGATAAATTAACTATAACTGTCAAAGTTATCAGAGATCTGATAGCTTTCGATGGATCCACAATTAATTGGTTTTCTGAAGACTTATAAATGAAATTCATTTTCCGATCTTGGCATTTTTGCTTTCTGGTTCAATGAAAGGATGGGTGGATGTAAAGTACTGTACCACCATTATGACATTTATCACTTCCCTTCATACATACACCTTTTTACATGTGATTGTCCAGTGTAGATCCAGATCTTCGCCACTCGTGAAAATACCAATTCCGGAGCTCACTCGGTGAAATATATTTCTATCTTACACTGGTAAAAATAAATTTTCTTTTTATTTTATGCTTTTAGTACATAATTTGTGTAAATTAGACAGAAACATTGCATGAAATGGCGCCAAAAACGTTTGTCTTCGACGTGACGTCATGACGTCATATGACCAAACTTGAGTCCGATTTCTAAACGTTCTCATTCGGAATGTTATGTTCGTTTGGGTACCAACGTCAAAAAAACAGTGAAAATAAAAATGATATTCCACTGTTTGAAAACAGTGGAATACCACTTTTATTTCACCGGGAAAATTCTAGATTTCACTGAAAAGCATAAAATAAATACACCTTTTTACATGTGATTGTCCAGTGTAGATCCAGATCAGTCAGCACATTCATGCCCTTTGATCAGGATCTGCACTGATTCGCATTTTGGTCATAAATAACTTAATAAATCAACAAGCGAATAGTGGACTGTTGGCTTTACTGTTCCCTCTTTAATTCATAAGGTTTTTTTCACAAGAATCAAACAGTGTAGATCCAGATCTTAGATGACACAAATGTGTTGGATGATCTGGATCTACACTGTTTGGCCATCATGTGATAAAAGGTGATTATGTTGAGAAAAAGATTTAATGAAAACAGAATGGAAACAAGTTTCTTTGAATAAGTTTTTGTTTATCCACAAGACTTTAGTGTTGAAATTCAGTGACAGAGAATATTTCTTTTTCTTCTGGCGGCTTCTATCAATTTTGTTAATCATATTTTCATGCTATGTTATGATAAGATATTATGCACAGGTGTTTGTTTGAGTTATTAAAAAGTGAGGAATTTCTGTACAATTTTACTCTAAAAGGTTTTCTAGGTGCTTTTTTACATTTAAATTAGGACTTAGATTTTTTTGCTAAATTCAAGTTAACCCTTTCCTCCATAAATACACCTGGCCGAACAGTTTAGATCCAGAATCTAAACTGTTTGCTTTTTGATTCTCTAGGTTGTTTTTGGCCAAAATGCAACCAGTGCAGATCCTGATCAGATGGCAAAAATGTGCCAGCTGATCTGGATCTGCACTGGTCGCACATTCATAAAAAGGCGAATATATAGAAGAAAGGGTTAAAAGAAAAACTTATTTTCAATAAACCTTTAAATGCTTATTACAGCCTATGTTAAATTTCTGATGTATGTAGACTCAGATCAGCCTGCACAAAGGCGCAGTTTGAATCTTTGATCAGGGTCCACATTTTTTTTCAGCCAATATATTTGTTCACAAACCCAAAACCCATGTGATAAATGAATGAAATGAATGAAGGATGAGACCATTACATTAGTTTTGTAGGCAAATGGTTTATTAATTAAATCATAAAATATAAATATTACATATTACATTTTTTATGTAGGTGGGTCTATATTTTCGTCAGTTTTGTACAAAAAGTGCAGAAAATTGTTTGTTGTTCAAGATTTCCATAGATCTTCATAAGTGAAACTAACAGCATGAAAGCTTGTGGGTTTTTATCCACTTATCACAAAGTAAATTGAGGGAATCTTTGTTTTTTGTTTCATTCATACCTAAAAAAACACACACTAAAGCAATTTCTTGTCTCTCAGATATTTTCCCCAAAAAAATTTTCTTGAGATGTTGCCAAGCTCATACAATAATCTGGAGCAACCACTTTATGAATGAACCCATGCTGGGAATCTGCAGAGCTGTAGCGCAGTTGGGAAAACTGTGGGGTTGTGAAAATTTTCACTGTACAGGGTTGCGAAAACTGCTGACCCATAAACAATACCTCATCAATGCAATGATCAAGGAAAAACTGTAAAACTTCACCCCTGACTTATGATACAGGTTTTTTTTTACTGCCAGGGGATGGGGCCCATGCCCTATAAATTGGGGAAAAATAGCATTATTTTTTTATGTACAGTTACTTTTTGGGGAAAACTGCACAAATTTAAAGAAATTTTCTGAGGCAGTAACAAGATATGGTCTAGTCACCCCTTGCATAATAACACCTTCAGATTCACCACCCCAAACTTCTGCCCCATAAAACATGGCTCATATAAAGCAAACAACTCCCGCCACTTCCAGAATCTGCTAAACCCTCCTTTCTACCACCCTGAGATTCATGACTGGGAACTGCTGCCCCGTTAAATATGGTTCATATCAAGCAAACAACTCTCCCCAACCCCGAGGTCTGCTCACCCCTTCCCTTCTTCCGCCTTGAGATTCATCACTCTGGAACTGCTGACCTGTAAAACATGGCACTTATAAAGGATCAAAGGAAAACTGTACAACTTCCCCCACCTCCAAACCTTTTCCCTCTGCTGCCCTTTCCTTCTACTGCCCTGAAATTCATCACTCCGGTACTGCTGACCCGTAAAACATGGCACATATAAAGCATCAAAGGAATCTGTTTATCTGCACAGCAGCACGGTGAGCTTTGTAAACCGGATTTTTATCTACTCGTGAATGCTAAGAGATATTATATTTCCCCTGAGTTCGTTTAAAAATGGCAAATGACTTTCCAATTCATGAATAAAAAAAATGTCTGATAATTCTGGTCTGCTCAGCCCTGGCCTTTTTCCGTCTTGATATTCATTGCTCCAAATTGCCAAACTGTAGAACAAATGGCACAAGACAATGCAGTAATAATAAAAAATGTAAATGATAATTATATTATTTTCTGCGCACCCCTTTGTCTGCTCAGCCCTCGCCTTTTACCGCCTTGAAATTCATCACTCCGGAACTGCTGACCCGTAAAACATGGCACATATAAAGCATCAAAGGAATCTGTTTATCTGCACAGCAGCACTGTGAGCTTTGTAAACCGGATTTTTATCTACTCATGAATGCTGAGAGATATTATATTTCCTTGGAGTTCAGTGTTTCAACCACCCTCCACTGGCTTTTATCTGATCATACAAATTTATGTATCCGGCCACAGTGCAGTGTTTATACTTTGAAAACAGTGCAGTGTTTATACTTTGAGGTTTTCATGTGTTCTCCAATTTGTACTGTGGTATCATTATATTAAGCGGTGGTTTAATTTTTGCGTATTTCACGCTAGGGTAAATGCGCGAAATCAAACCCCAGCGAAAGCAAACCATTGAATATCTAGACTTTAATGAGAATAGTACAAGTGTGCGAATTTGAAGCCCTCACGAAAATGTCACTTATGTCATTTGTGCCAAATTTGATCCCTGCGAAATTAAATGATACAACAGTAGTTGTTTTGTTTTTTTCTAAAATCCTCTATATAACAAGTAAGAATTCAGATGCTCTATATAACAAGTAAGAATTCAGATGTATTCATGGCTATGAAATTTTGTGATTTCCTGTACATTTGCATTCTCTTGGCTTCAACGATATGGGTTTTCAATTTTCTTTATTGAAGTTTATAAACAATTTTATATTGCAATGGTTGAATTTAACCTTTAACTTAACCTTTTTATCTTTTTTTTCTCCTCCATTGAACACCTTTATTGCGTGGAGAACAGTTTAGATCCAGATCAGCCGGCACATCTGTGTGCCGGCTGATCTGGATCCAGACTGGTTGCACATGCGTAAAAATGCGTATACATGGAAAGGATTAACTGATTGCAGAAATATGAACTTGTACTCCTTATTTGACAGCTGTCAAAATGCAGCATATCAATTTTACAGATTTTCCATTTTCTGGGAACAACAATTAACTGACATTTTTTTCTCTGCAAGTTTATGTGACACCAATCTTTAAGACACAGCTGTTACCTAAAAGCTTTTAATCATTAAGCTTTTTGATAGAGATCTGTTTGATGGTTTAGCTTATTTTGTCAGTTAATGTGGGTCCATACACTGCATTTACTTCGAGATTGATTTTATGATAAACTGGAAAAAAACCTGCTATTTGCTTTTTTTATAAAAATGTAAGGGAATGCTGGAATATTAGGGCTGTCCATATCGGGATGCATTATTGACGCAAAGAGACTTTGCCGCCTGTGTTAGGTCACAATTTGGAATATACTGAATACAAATTAATACTTTCCTTCATAAATACGCCTTTATTGCATGGGCGAACAGTATAGATCCAGTTCAATCTGCACATCTGTGCCGTCTGATTAGGATCTACATCGTTCGCTTTTTGATATACCGGTAGGTTATTTCTGACCAAAAAAGCGAACAATGCAGATCCTTATAATTGAACCTTTTACACCATATATACCAATTGTAACACATGTGGGACCAGTGTAGATTCAAATCAGCCGTCTGATGAGGATCTACACTGTTTGGTTTTAGATTCATAATTCTGACCAATGGGCAACAAAATTCAAATGCCAGGCATGTTGAGGCTGTAAAACACCTTTAAAATTTATGTCAGCAGTTGAAGTTATTCGTTTATCATAGTTATTAGTTAACTAAAAATACATCTGATAAAGTTACAGTTTTACCCTTTCATCCATATATACGCCTTTTATCGCATCCAGATCAGCACACAATGTCCATGCTATCTGCTCAGGATCTTCACTGTTCGCATTTTGGTCAGAAATAATCTAATAAATCAAAAAACAAGCAGTGCAGATCCTGATCAGACAGCACAGATGTACACTGTCACTCATGTCATAAAGACGTGTGTATGGAGGAAAGGGTAAAAATAATGAAAACGCCCAAACATAATTAGTGAAGATTTTCGAGTGCCATGTGAAATACTTATTCAAAATATGTGTTGTTATGTCAGCCGAATCAACATCAACATCTTGTAGATATGTTGTTGTTGGCATTTAGTTCTGTAATTGGCTAGAAATATTGCTTTCTTTGCATGCCAAATGTGTGCAATGGACTTGCTTTGAATATAGACAATACCAAGGGTTCTATCTGACCCGAAAGATGACAAATTTGACTCTTGAAATTTCAAAAAACCCTCACAGACCCTATGACTTTAGTTTGAATGGGAAATTTTCCTTTAACCCTTCACTTTACATATACACCTTTATGGCATGATCAAACAGTGTAGATCCAGATTAACAGGCACATGCCTGCCTTCTAATCGAGATCTGCACTGTTCTCTTTTTGGTCTGGAATTACCTTATAAATCAAAAATTGAACTGTGTAGATCCTCTAAAAAAAGGGTTAACAGGGGTATTTTGGCTATTTATTGACAGAATCCTCTCAAAAAGGCGTTAACTTAGGGGTATTTTGGCTATTTATTGACAGAATCCTCTCAAAAAAGATCAAAATGACCACTGAAATAACCCTTTCCTCCATATAAATGCGGCATCATACTTCCATTTAGCTCTTGTATGAAATATAACATGTATTTGGAACTATAGGCACAAATTTGCAGCAATAGTTCGGGCATATAAAATTTTAATTTACTAAAATAAATTTGATCTGCACGACTAAAAGCGAAAGTAGGATTTCCGAAACGTCACAGAAATAGAAATGGCACATGAAGTGGTCACTTCGTCAAAAATCGGTGCTAAATAAAGCTCCATTATATTTAGCTTCTTAAAGGTTTGTTAACGATAATTTAAGAAAATCATTGAAAATCCCGTCTATTAGAAAGAATTCAATCGGACCTTTTGTGTTCTGTTAGAGAGTTTATATATTGGAGTGTATATGGACAAATATAACTTCAATAGTATATTCTTACTTTACTTAAGTTTGGGGCTGGGGCTTTAAGGGCCCATATAAACACCTTAAGAGCATGGACGAACATTGTAGATCAAGATCGGCTGTCTGATCAGCAGTAACATTGTTTGCATTTTGGTCAGAAATAACCTTATATAAAGTAAACAGTGCAGATCCTGATCAGACAGCACGGATATGCTGGCTGATAAAATCTACTCTGGTACCAAATGCATCAAATATAGGTCTATATCCAAAGAGTTTATGTTATAGTGAATATAAATATGTTATAGTGATATAAGGGCACCTTTGCTCATCAGGGCCACTTTGGTCCTCATTTTCCTCAAGTACCATAGAAAAGAGAAATTCAATAGACATATGCAATAGAAGAGGAATGTAAACTATCAAACTTCAATTAATTTTACTACAGCTTTATTCTTATTAATTTTTCAGCTGTCTACCACTGTTTTGAAGATTTTTAGATTTAGGATAAACATAAATATTTTTTATAATCAATTAAAAACAGTTAAGTCTAGTAATATGGATATTTCCTTTATCACAGAAAGGTGAAATGTCAGTAGTGGCAGATGATCAGCCAGATAAGATAGATTATGCTGATTACTGCAGTATGCTGCCCAGTGAATAGAATCAAATAATGACAGACAGACACTTCACATTTAACCTGTTAACCTACTAATTTGTGTAATGAACTCTGTTTTCTTTGGCCATGTCTATAGACATGATAGCCCAGTTCATTAATTTTTCATAGGGCAGATATTTATTGACTGATATGTGAACAGTTTAGACCCTGATTGATATTAGATGAAACCTGTGGAGATGTGTCACTGTAGTGCCCATTAGGGGGTGAAAGTTTATCTTCAAGATTCATTATCTTTGACTGTAACTTTAGATCAGATGGCAAGGATGTGCCGGCTGATCTGTATCTACACTGTTTACCCATGGATAACAGCTGTATCCCAAAGGGGTTATATAATAAATTTATTATTCAACATAACTTATGTTTGTTTTCAGACAAATTCTGAACGAGGCTGTCAAATCAGGTCAAGTCGTGCTGAAAGTTCGACGGAAACGAAAACGGAATGCTCAAATTCCGCCGACCCCTACAAGGGGTATACGGTCACGTTACTCGTCAAATTCTAGCTCAAACCTTATCGGCAATGGTCATATGACTAACGGAGATCAGACTTTATTGCACCAAAATCAATTTGCGAAATCTGCTTCCTGTTTGGAGTCGGAATACCACAGTACTTACGGAAATTGTTTGACGCTGAATCATTTAAATGCTTCTGATAGTAGTTTGACTGTTTCCAGCGACGACGTGTTTGTAGATTCTACCTCAGAGAGTTCGAATGTTTATCCAAAATGTCCATTTTACCTATATGGGAATCAAAACCATGATTCTCCGAATGGTAGAAAGAAAATTGCACAAGATCAAAAATATTTGGGAATTTACGGCTTTGAAAAACACCGAACCCAAAGTGCCTCGGCTATAGAAGATGCTTGTAGGGATCAAAATGGCCACAGGAAACAGCAGGATTATGTTAACGTTAATACAACAGAACTCGCAAAACATTATATTTATGGTGTGGCACCATCTAGTGTTTGTACTGATAGTTCGGAAGCAGAGTTAAGCCAGTACCAGTCAGATTCCGAGGTACCAATGTGTGAAAGGTTTTACCGCCAACGGAAAGCTGCCAAATCGTCTGAATTGTTCCGACAGGCCAACAATGCCACTCCAACCAGCCTATGGAGTTACGATGGATCAGAGTTTGACTTCTCTTGTGAACCATCACCAGCTATTGGAAAGGTATAACCATGTTGGAGCGTTTTTTCATTGTTTTTATAATGGTGATATCATTTAAGGTAACGGGTTGTCATTATTACTTTCTTTGCAGTCTTGCCCAAGTTTAATTGCCAGCATAGAAGATTTTAGAATCCACTATACTTTATTATTCTATAACCCTTGACTCAATACACCATATTAATTCATAGGCTAACAGTGTAGATCCAGATCAACAGGCACACCCTTGCCATTGGGTATGAATCTACTGTGTTAGCTTCATGTTTAGAAGTAACCTGATAAAAGTTGAAATGTTGTCAAGGTTAAGTAGGGAGGATAACTTAAAAAAAGTGAAACACACATCAGGGATGGCCAACACAGCAGACACAGCCTCCCCACACAGCCAAACAGTAGAGAGGAAAAGAGAGCATGGTATTACAATAATCAATTTCAATATGGACGCCACAAACAATTAACGAAAGTGAGAACCCGAGGAGTAACCGCCTTGGCACAGTCAGTGGCAAAACAATTTGCCACTGGGGGTTTAAACCAGGTTCTAGGGTGCACCAACCTCACACTTGCCCCAACAGGTTCTCATATCACAAAACAAGTACAAATTAAGATCTACCAATTCATACCTAATTAATTTTAAAAACTATCTCTTCACATCTTTTTCCGAGGTAAAATGATAGATCTATGACAATTAAACACCACACTTTCATTGAAATTTTGTACAGTATATCAAATAAATACTTATTTAAATATTGACCTTGTTTGAAATTCTGATTTTTTTTCTGTGGTACGATGCCAATGTTTAATATAACACTCATGAGCACGGCATATGTGACAGAATATTTAAAATACCACGACCTTGCATGGAATTTAACCAGTTTGACATTATTTAGAAATTTTCATGCTTGTCTGTTAAGTTCTAAGTGGAATACAAAATCTAGTGTGATTTATGGATTTAGCAATTATTTTCTAAACATTTAAACTTTCTGGCAATGAGTGAGGTAATTAATTTTTTTTTCAAAGACTATTTTTAGCAGTTTCCAGCATTTTTCTCTTTGAATCTCAAATTCTGTCAAGATATATGTACAGAGTTTGGCTTTTAACCAGTTCAAATCTAGAAATTTCAATCAATTTGAGAATAAATTCAAGGCGTAGGTACCATTAACAAGACATTGATTTGAATATATTGACGTTTTCTTTCCACGTAAATATAATTATCCCTCGACTGCATTGATGGATCTTTTATCACATAGGCAATGAGTGTAGATTCACATAAGCTGGAACATCCACGCCATCTGATCTGGATCTACACTATTCCCTTTTAGATTCATTAGGTTATTTCTGACCAAGAAGCAGACAGTGTAGATCCAGATCAGATTTTTCTGACCAGAAAGCAAACAGTGTAGACCAAGATCAGATTGCAAATTTTCAAATGTTTTAGCTGCATTGAAAGATTTTAAGACAATTGGCCATCTTTAAAAATTGTTTGTTTGCAGTGCCATATGACAGGAATATCATTATGTAAGAAATGTTATGAGGTTTTTTTTAAAATTATTTTGTATATACTTTACAGAGTAACTTACAATATTAAAACACCCAAAGGGTATGTAATATAAAATTTATTCCAGCGAAATTTGAGGAGTCATTTGTGCAACTACAAAAATACCCCACACTTTTTAACGCTTTCCTCCATAAATATGCATTTTTACGCATGTGCAACCAGTGTAGATGAAGATCAGTCGGCACATCTGTGCTGTCTGATCAGGATCTGCACTGATCGCGTTTTGGTCAGAAATAACATAATAAATAAAAAAGCGATCAGTTTAGATCCTGATCAGATGGCACGGATGTGCTGGCTGATCTGGATCTAAACTGTTCGCCAATGCAATAAAGATTTGTTTGTGGAGGAAAGGGTTGAAGATCAATAAGAACAAAGTTATGGTCTTTGATAAATCATACCCAGTGGGGTTCTTCTGATGGGATTTGAGAGTGGATGAAGGCTTTGAGTAATTACCTGGTTAAATATATATAAGTATATTGTTAAAGATGAAATAAGATGTAAAATTAGCACTGCATCAGCTGTCTGTACTCCATGGATACACCTTTATAGCATGGGTGAACAGTTTAGATCCAGATCAGCCGGCAGATCCATGCCGTCTGATCAGGATCTAAACTGTTGGCTTTTTGATTCATTAGGGTATTTCAGATCAAAATGCGACCAGTGCAGATCCTGATCAGACAGCGCACATGTATCGGCTGATCTGGATCTACACTGGTCGCACATGCGTAAAAATGTGTATATATCAAGGAAAGGGTTACGTAATTACCTGATTAAATATATATATAAGTATATTATTTAAAATGAAATAAGATGTAAAATTAACACTGCTTCAGTTGTCATAACAATTAACACTGCTTCAGTTGTCATAACAATTAACACTGCTTCAGTTGTCATAACAATTAACACTGCTTCAGTTGTCATAACAATTAACACTGCTTCAGATGTCATAACCCTTTTCTCCACATATATGCATTTTATCGAATGTGCAACCAGTGTAGATCCAGATCAGCTGGCTTGTTTGTGCTGTCTGATCATGATCTGCACAGCTTTAAGAACTATGGGGTTGTTTCTGACTTAGAAGCGAATCGTGCAGATGCTGATCAGACTGCTCAGATGTGCTGGCTGATCTGGATCTACACTGTTTGCACATGCAATAAAAGATGTATCTATGGATAAAAGGGTTTATAAGGGACAGAACACTGCCATTTTGATTTGACAAACCGATTGACAGACTTGGTACTATAACACATACCTCTTTACAACCCATTCTTTTATCTGGGGACCATATGCCGCTGAACATTGAATGATATTAATCCGAAAATAACACTTTGAAGGTTCCATGTTCACCGCCATAAGCATACCATCGTTCAGGATGGATCAAAATTATTCTGTTTATTGGGGTAAATATTGAGTTGCACTCAACCCAGGGCTAAACAGCCTGGGCAGTAATATGCATATCCATTACTGCCCATGAACAGGCTCAATCAAACTGAGCCTGCAATATTTTCATATTTGTGGCCTTCAAAGTTCCCTTTTCTTCTATTTCTGTAATGTAGGTAAGCAGTGACAAGCTTTTATCTGTTTATTTCGATATTACAGAATTCTAAATCCTAAATAAATTCTATTTTTCAGAAACGTGTTATAACGAAGCTACATTTGATGAAAGAAAACAACAGCTTGGGGTTACATATTGCCGGAGGTAAAGGGTCTAAGCGAGGGGACATCGGTATATTTGTAGCAGGAATTACGGAGAATGGACCTGCTCACAGGTACAGTTCAGGGCTGAAGGTTATAAAGCTAAAATTGGAAACCAGTCTCAAATCTCAAGGATTTGATTAGCTGAAATGGCAACTAGTCTATCAGATGCTTGAACTTGAGACTGGTTTCAAATCTCATTTTCATAATCCTCAGCACTGGAAAAACTAGCTGTATTGCGTTACCTAGATTTACATGCTTTACTCTATAAATATTGATTTTATTGCAAGTGTAATCAGTGTAGATCTAGATCAGCTAATGCATCAGTTCCATCTGATCTAGATCTACACCCGTCACAACTTGGTCAGAAATAACCAAAGAATCTAAAAGCAAATAGCCTAAATTCAAGTGTTACCAGTGCAGATCCTGATCAGATGGCTCGGACATGCCATGTGATCTATATCTAAACTGGTTACACACTTTTTAAAATGCACATATAATTATTGAGAAAACGGATTAAGCTTTACTACAGACAACATTAAGAAAATGAACTCTACTGGAAACACCAAAATATCTAGTTAACACTTATCTTTTTTCTCATGGGGAAAATAAAGCAAATATAAACAATCTTTGTGGTGGGGGAAAATCTGCATAGCAGACAGCAGTCTTCAGTCTGAGTTTGTAATTAATGTCTTAGTGGGAGGGCAACAGAAGAAAGAATATATGACACCTGTTGTATGTATGGTAGACATCCTGTTCCCATCAGGTTACCATCAGGCTATAACCCTGAGCAAATACAAATCACTGCCAAATCTTGGAGATAGTGGCGCAAGTTATAGAGTTATCTCCCTTTTGTGATATCCTCGTCAACTTCCAAGGATTGTATGTAAGATTTCAGACTTCTGGGCTGAAGGTTATAAAACAGAGATTGCAAACCAGTCTCAAATCTCAAGGATCTGATTGGCTGAAATGGCGACTGGTCGCCATTTCAACCATTCAGATGCTTGAGATTTGACACTGGTTTCCATGCTCAGTTTTATAATCTTTGGGCCTGGTGTGCTGCTTTTTAGTCACTATCTCTTTTTAACCCTTTTTTCCATACACCTTTATGGCTTGGGCTAACAGAGTTGATCCAGATCTGTTGGAACATCCGTGCCATCTGATCGTGATCTGCATTGGTCACATCTTAAACAGAAATAATCTAAGGAATCTAAAAGGGATCAGTGTAGATCTTGATCAAATGGCATGATTGTGCTGTTTGATCATGATCTACACTGTCCGCCCTTACAAATAATGGTGTATCTATGGAATAAAGGAGAGGATGTATGTCAGCCATGTCTTGTGGGCAGTATTAGTAACTGGGGAAATTTCTTGGTCATACTTGAGAGCACTTATGCATAATAGTTTACATGAGAATTTACATTTACAGGCCCCTTCCCCTCAAACATTTCTTTAAAATTACCGTAATTGTTTGAATATAAGCCGCACTTTTTCCCCAGAATTTGGAGGTAAAAAGTTGGGGGTGCGGCTAATACACAGGTTTAGCTGCTTATACACTTTGTTAAGCCATTTTCATTTGTTCTATCATGTTTGGGGGCGGTGCGGCTTATACATGAGTGCGGCTTATATTCGTACAATGACGGTATGCAGTTTCCCCAAAAAGTAACTTTACATCAGGTTTTGTTCATTCCCTTTTAGAGATGAAATCACTATATTTCCCCAAAATTATAGGGCATGGGCCCCTTCCCCTGACAATGCAGAAAAGCTCTGAAGCCAGACCTCCAGAACTGGTCATCCATGTAATATAAGACATATTGATCGAGTAATGGATTAACCCTTTCCTACATATATATGCATTTTTACACATTGTGGGACCAGTGGTGATCCAGATCAGCCGGCATATCTGTGCTGTCTGATCAGGATCTAAACTGTTTGCTTTTTGATTCTGACCAAAATGTGACCAGTGCAGATCCTGATCAGACAGCTTGAATGTACTGGCTGATCTGGATCTACACTGGTAACACATGCATAAAAATGCATATATATGGAGAAAAGGGTTAACTAAGCATTGTTCCCAGGATTTATATTCATACTTGGAAATAATTGATAACGTAAAATTCCTTTTTGAACGCCCCACCTCTAAATAAAGTCCCCCATGTTATTTATCAGGGAAAAATCATTTAATCCATATTTATTCTCTAATATCCTTAAGAATCTAATATTAGAAAAAAAAAATTAATATACATAATGAGTGCTCCCTTTTCAGAAAATGTAACGCCCCCTGAAGGCGTTTTAAAGGAATTTTACGGTATATTACCAAAGACTAATTTCCCCCATTAGAGAAGGAATAACGTTTAACATTACAGCACTTTGTGGACAAGTTCTCTTAGTTCAGCTCATTATTGCTTGCCTGTAATTTAAAACATGGCAAATAACCTTAAAATATTGGGAATGTAATTCTCTGAGAAATGTCACTGAGACTGAACTTTCCTGTATAGATACACCTTTATTGCTACGCCAAACAGTTTAGATCCTGATCAGTCGGCACATCTGTGCCGTCTGATCAGGATCTAAACTGTTCGCTTTTTAATTCATTAGATTATTTCTGACCAAAATGTGACCAGTGCAGAGACCAGTGCAGATCCTGATCAGACGACACAGATGTGCTGACTGATCTGGATCTACACTGGTCGCACATGCGTAAAATGCGTATATATCAACGAAAAGGTTAAAGACCTTGAAGTAAAGCTTTAACAAAACAGATGCTATAAAATAGTTTCAAACCTCATACAAGGTTTTGAACATATTAAAATTTAATATCCACCAATCACAAAACATTATTTCAACACATGACTATCTTGAACCTTTTACAAGGTGCAAGATTTTGGCAGGTTTCACACTAGATTTTCTGTATTTCCTTGTTGCAGAAAGTCACAATTGGTCAACACACATACAGGGTTTTGATGTTAGTCTGATGAGATTTTTTAAAGGGGTAGATTCACGAAGGCTCAAAATTGGCCTAAAAGTATCTCAAATTTTCAAATTGCATTTACATAACTGAAAGAGTGCTTTCTGTGATCTAAAATGGTTGTTTTCTTGAAAAGATAATAAGTGAAGATGAACCCATGAACCAAAATAAAAAATTAAGTATGTCAAATGTGACTGAAATTTGAAAATGTTTGCCAAATGCATTTTTTTTTGGTTAAAATTTCATCATATTTTGGTGTTTAACATATTGGGCACAGGCTTCGACCAACCTCATTTATAGAATTTTAATTGTATAAATGTGTGCTGAATTCATGGTCTTTATTTTGATTTTGGTCGAGAAGTGTGCCCTAATCAAAACCCTCTAAAATTTGCTTTGAAAATAGACAAAAATATGAATTTTTGCACATTTTCCTCATTTTAAGCAATTTTGATGGCCCCTTGTCAAACCCCTTTAGCAGTAATCAATATAAAATGTTTAGATATGAAAAGTATAACCATTTATGTATTGAATGGCATTAGAATTTAAGATATATAACAAAATTAAAAATTTAACATATTTTTAGGCCAATATTAGGTCTTCATGAACCTACCCCTTTACGATTTACTTCATATAAACTGGTTTTATTAAATGTGTGAGTTATGTAGATCCAGATCAGCCAGCACATCATTGCCATTTGATCAGGATCTACACTGTTTGCCTCTTGGCTGGAAATAACTTAGTGAATCAAAAGCAAACATTTTAGTTGCTATCGGACAGCAGGTATGTGACAGCTAATCTGGATCTATGCTGTTTACACATGAGATAATGTCAGCTACAGTGAAACCCCTCTATAATGGACACCTAAGGAACTGAGGGAAAATGTCCTTAATAGCGGGTTGTCCTTAATTGCGGGTTTAAATCAAGAAGAAGAGAACATGATTGTCTGTTCTTTAAAAAATCGCCCATAAAACCGGGGTGCCCATGATATCGAGATCCGTAATGAGGGGTTTTACAGTACATCCCATGGAGTTAAAGAGTTAAATTATTTGCATCCAAACAATTGACTATATACTTCATAAATTATTTTTTAACCGTATTTTTCCTGTTTAAATTCTGTAAGAACTTGTGAATCTCTCTGATCACAAATTCTGTGAAAATTTATCCTCTGAAAATAACAAATTCACTATCAGTGGCTGTCTAATTAATATATTCAAGGTTTCAGAATGATCATTAGTACTTTGATCTGGCCTTCTGTAATGTTTTGAAAACAAACAAATAATTATATATAGTTGGCAGAGAGAATGGGAGGAAGAGAAATGGTAATAACATACTGTCTTCAGTCTGATGTAGGTTAATTAGAAATCCTTAGTAGTTGACAGCTTATTTTAGAACATTTGAGCAAGAGGAGTTCATCTTAGTCGTAATTTCCATAGTTGACTTGTAACACGGGTCTAAAACTAACACGAGTCTAAAACAAACAGTGTAGATCCGGATCAGACGGCATGGATGTGGCGCCTTACCTAGCCATATCCATGGAGTGTGGGTTTAGAAATTTGAATGGGCAAAATTAAATGATCTATTTCACATGAATAGCAGCCATATTCCACGGTGTAAAGCGATAAAGAAAGTTTTATTTTTGCAGGGATGGTCGCTTGAAGCGTGGAGATGAATTGTTGATGATCAATGGTCGTAGCCTAATTGGTGTGGCGCACCAGGAGGCCGTCGAACTTCTGAGAAACGCACCCAGACTCGTACAACTTGTTATTGCTTCCAAGGTAAAACCATTCCCAAATTCTATACAAGAAAAACTGGAATTCAACTTTAATTTTTTAATTTAAATAATAGGGCACAAAGTCCAGTTTTCCATATCACAGTTGAGATTTATTTCACATCTTTTCAGGTGAATTAATAATGTATAAGAATTTGAATCGAGCGTCCTTGGTATCTGAATTGGTACAGCCTCAACAAGGTAAGGTCTGAGCTTTGAATCCTGGTTGAGGCAACTCATATCTTTGTCAAATGCTTATAGTTATCATAGTTTTGTTGTTTTTTAAAGAAAGTCTGAACGTCCCCAGCCCCTTTCCCAAAGTGAAGAAAGCACTGGTTTCTATTATAATAATTAACACGTGTGCCATTTGATCAGGATCTGCACTGTTTGCTTTTTAATTTACAAAGTTATTTTTGACCAAAAAGCGAACATAGCAGATCCTAATCAGACAGCATTGATGATCTCGCTGATCTAGATCTACACTGGTCACCTATGCAATAAAATGCATATATATGGACTAAAGGATTAATTGATCTTGGCATGATCTCATTTAAAGGTTCGTAAGTCTTCTTCAATGGCGTCAACTATATCGAACTTCTCGACATCACTTCTATCTCCAATGCTGCTGGACCCTCACACTTCTCCCGCGATACCAGAACTTATGGCACAGACCCCGCAAGGAACCGTAGTCAATTGGGAGGAACTATTTGATGTAAGTGTTTCCTAAACTGTTAACCCTTTCCTTCATATATACGCATTTTTATGCATGTGCAACCTGTGTAGATCCAGATCAGCCGGCACATCCTATTTGATAATAGGTTATTTCTGACCAAAATGCGACCAGTGCAGATCCTGATCAGACGGCACGGATGTGCCGGCTGATCTGGATCTACACTGGTCGCACATGCGTAAAAATGTGTATATATCAAGGAAAGGGTTAAATCCAATTTTATGAGTTTTATCAAATGGGTGACTGGTTTAGATCCAGATTATCCAGCGGTTAGTGACTATAAAGAATAAGGCAAACTCAGAGTTAAAAAACGGTGCTTTTGAACTACATTAAGGTCAGTGTGACCAGCACGAATCAAGTACTACTATAATATAGTAATATTATTAAGATTACATGCTTAGATGTGCTGGCTGATCTGGATCTACACAACTAAAAACCAATATTTATGGATTAAAGGGTTAATGGGCTTGTAAGTGTTTGGTGACATTGAACACTCCACAGTGATATTTCTTGTTTATATGATGAAGCTAACTTGTTTTCATGTCAAACCAAGGTTTGTCATGTTCTTAACTGTATGATGCATCCCAGAAGCCAAATAAATCGTATTTGTTTCTGAGTTTTATTGAGATTCTCCCGGATGAAGAGACAGCTGTTACATCAATGTTGTCATGTTTTTAGGCTTAACCAAGAATAAGTTTTGAGAAGAAAAGTCTCGAATATCGGCCAGTACTGTATTTTCTTTGTTGGTCAATATTGAAATTTCTTAAAATGATGGACGGCATCACTTCTCCTTACTGAAAAACAAGTGATAAGGACATTGCAGATGTCACGGATCTAAACTGATTGCCCTTGAAATTAAGGTGTATCTATAGAGGAAAGGGTTAACCGAGAATAACTTTTGAGAAGACAAGTCTCCGATATCGGCCATGACTGTATTATCTTTGTTGGTCATTATTGAAATTTCTTAATCCTTTCCTCCATATATACGCATTTTTACGAGTGTCATCTGTCATCTGTGCCATCTGATCAAGATCTAATCTGTTCCCGTTTTGATTTGTAAGGTTATTACTGACCAAAAAACAAACAGTGCAGATCCTGATCAGATGGCATGGATGTTCTTGGTGATCTGGATCTACACTGGTTGTACACGCGTAAAAATGTGTATATATGGAGTAAAAGGTTAACCGAGAATAAGTTTGTAGAAGACAAGTTTTCAATATTGGCCATGACTGTATTTTTCTTTGTTGGTCAATATTGATATCTTAATATGATGGAAGACATCACTTCTTACTGAAAAACAAGTGAT
The DNA here is from genome assembly GCA_038501625.1 of Corbicula japonica. Classification (NCBI taxonomy): domain Eukaryota; kingdom Metazoa; phylum Mollusca; class Bivalvia; order Venerida; family Cyrenidae; genus Corbicula; species Corbicula japonica. The sequence continues at coordinate 1,634,876 of JAZAYU010000042.1, forward strand.
AAGGACATTGTGTTGTTTTCATTTCTAACCAAATATCTGCTTTTAATCGCATGAGAGAGAAGTGTAGATCCAGATCAGCTAGCACATTCGTGCTGTCTGATCATGATCGCACTGGTTCTTTCTATCAGAAATAACATGATATAATAAAAAAAGGGAACAGTGTAGATCCTAATCAGATGGCACGGATGTGCCAGCTGATCTGGATCTAAACTGTTTGCCCTTGAAACTAGGTGTATCTATGGAGGAAAGGGTTAACCGAGAATAACTTTTGAGAAGACAAGTCTCCGATATCGGCCATGACTGTATTATCTTTGTTTGTCATTATTGAAATTTCTTAATCCTTATCTCCATATATACGCATTTTAATGAGTGTCATCTGTGCCATCTGATCAGGATCTAATCTGTTCCCTTTTTGTTGTGTAAGGCTATTACTGACCAAAAAACGAACAGTGCAAATCCTGATCAGATGGCATGGATGTTCTTACTGATATGGATCTACACTGGTTGTACACGCCTAAAAATGTGTATATATGGAGGAAAGGGTTAACCATGAATAAATTTGTAGAACACAAGTTTCCAATATTGGCCATGACTGTAATATCTTTGTTGGTCAATATGGTGAATATTTGTTAATTAGTTTTAGGTACAATATATAATGGATTTGAGAATGAAATTAGGCAGTGAAAATAGGTAATTTCACTTCTAGGCTTTAAAAATGAATCTTAGCTTTGAACATGGAGTTGGATCTCAAGTTTTATAATCTTGGACCCTGATCAGACAGAACAGATGTGCTGGCTGATCCGGATCTACACTGTTCCCCCCGCATGCAATGAAACATGTATATATGGAGTGAAAGGTTAACAAACCTTCAAACAGTACATGTACAATAGCTAGAATCAGTTTTCCAGGTGGAACATATTGCCTTGTCCAGACAAACAAAATTAGTGTGTGAATTAATGTATGAACAATCTGCTCTGTATAGTCCGATTTTACGCATTGAGCCGTGAATGTACTTTTGTATTTATAGATTTTTGGAATATTCCACAAAATAGGGAAGTTAGATATTCCCATCATAGCTCATAATGTTAAAATTGAACACTATGTAACATAAGGCTTCATGGCCGTGGCAGTAACGCACCAGATTCGAAACATTTTGGCAAAAGGGTTATGTGTTTGAATCACATGAGGGGATTTATTTTTTCTGTTTCTTTATATCATTCTTTCCCAATACATTCATGTAGACACCGGCAAAAATGCCATTAACATGTCGCGATCCAAGCTTATTCAAACACAGTTTTCGGACAAAAAATGGTGCAGATTCATTTTGAATTTTTAATTAAGGGGTTAAGGGGTCACGGCAAGCTGCTCAACAAAATATATTGTTATATATAGGAATGAACATCAACAAAATTAAAAGGGAATTGCAAAACAATAAATAAAATCATATCATATGAACTAAATTAAAATAAAAAATGCATATGAAGTGTCAAAAAAACAAACTTACTGTTAATGGATTCGAACGTGCAATGTTTTGCATCACTGCCCGAGTTCTTTACCCACTGAGCTAATACATCAGACAATATTTGCTAACAGGTTTTAATGTCGTACAAGTTAACTTAACGGTAACTGTAAATTGACGCACTTTACCTATTTAGGATTATAACAGTGGACTTGTCCGAAAGGTCACAGCTCACGGGTCAAAATCGAACTATAGTATTATGATGCTTTTGATGCTTAACACTTTCCTCCATAGACACACCTTTATTGCGTGGGCGAACAGTGTGGATCCAGATTAGCCGGCACATCATTCTGTGCTGTCTGATTAGGGATCTGCACTCTTAGCTTTTTGATTTGTTAGGTGATTTCTGACCATAATGAGACCAGTGCAGATCTTGATCAGATGCCACAGATGTGCTGGCTGATCTCGATCTACACTGGTCGCACATGCGTAAATATATGTATATATTGATGAAAGGGTTAATTGCTGCCTTAATTGCTGGAGAGAGAGTTTCTATGATTGGTATAATCAAAGCAAATGGTTGGTGGATAATAAGAACTTACAGAATATATGTGAATAGGACTGCTAATCTGTGTGGATAAAATTAATGATGGTACGGCTTGCAGACTCTTTATCAGCTGTATCAAAAAATCTAAAAATCTTCAGCAACAGTCAGATAATTTGTTTAATCATTTTTGTGCTGCCTTTAGAAGAAAAAGCGGTATTTTATTACTTAGGGATGTCTGTTTTATAACCTTGGACCCTGATCAGACAGCAAAGATGTGCTGGCTGATCCGGATCTAGACTGTTCCCACATGCAATAGTTATAGGTTATTAGACATTTGACTGTACAATACGGGAATTTATTCTACATCTAATAAATTCATCCAATTAGCGTCCTTTAATTGTACAACGTGACCATCCAATATTTTCCCGTATTGGATCCAAAAAAGTCTGTATTTTTATACACCTGTTTAAAAAACGGGACGTATTATTGGAACACCTGCGGTGGGCGGGCAGGCAGCGACCAAGTTCTATAACCAGCCAAATCCACCCAGGCACTCCTGAATTATGGCCCTTGAATTGTCCAAAATTACTGTTTCTGCCCTCTAAGTCAAAGAGTTTTCATCCGGTCTTTATCAAACTTGGTGAATATGTTGGTGGACATAATATCTTGACCAAGTTTTATAACCAGCCAAATCCCCCCGTGCACTCCTGAATTATGGCCCTTGAATTGACCAAAATAAGGGTTTCCGCTCTCTAAGTCAAAGAGTTTTCATCCGGTCTTTATCAAACTTGGTGAATATGTTGGTGGGCATAATATCTCGACCAAGTTCTATAACCAGCCAAATCTCCCCAGGCACTCCTGAATTATGGCCCTTGAATTGTCCAAAAACTGAATTAGCAGTATCTGCTCTCCAAGTCGAATAATTTTCATCGATCGTTATGCAACTTTGATGATCAGCATATTGAGGGCGTATTTTGTGTCAGTTTGGCACTTTTGTTTTCATATTGGATGATTAAGTGCAAATGCACTTTACCATTGTTTTACAACGATAAAAGCCGTTGACCGTAAAAATGATCAGAGTGAAAAAAACACGTGGTCGTGTAGGTGCTTGTCTTTAAATACCTGCTGAGACAAGTAAAGCGTCTGGTGACAGTGACTCATTGTTGTCGTCTGGTTCAATCAGACAATGTCATCATGTTAACTGATGAAGAAATTTCGGAATTTGTAGTTAAACAGAAGCCGAAAAACACATTGACTAAAACTAAATCATTTATTAGATGTAGATTAAAAAGGTTATTAGACGTTTTACTGTACAATACGGGATATATTTGGACTCGTACACAGCTTGAAAAGTCATATTGGACTCGCCTGACGGCTCGTCCAATATGACTTTTCAAGCTGTGTACTTGTCCAAATATATTCCCGTATTGTACAGTAAAACGTCTAATAACCTATAAATATTTGGACGAGTACACAGCTTGAAAAGACGGCTCATCCAATATGACTTTTCAAGCTGTGTACTCGTCCAAATATATTCCCGTATTGTACAGTAAAACGTCTAATAACCTATAAATATTTGGACGAGTACACAGCTTGAAAAGTCATATTGGACGAGCCGTTAGGCGAGTCCAATATGACTTTTCAAGCTGTCTACGAGTCCAAATATATCCCGTATTGTACAGTAAAACGTCTAATAACCTTTTTGTTCTACATCAAATAAATGAAGCATGACTTTTCAAGCGTTTAAAGACTATTCCATATACGCCTTTCCAATAATTCGATGAATTTATTTGGTTACCTCCCCTGATCAGTCACGTGACTGCTTTACAGGAAAAATGATTGCTCGCTGTAATAACGTAATAGGGAATATGTACCTAGAACTTTCTTTTTTATCATAATTTTTTTTTTTAATATATTTTCTCTTTGAATTAGTAATAATAGATCAGCGTCATGATATTTTTGTAAATAATTTATAAAACAATCAGGTTTCTGACTAAAAGTGTCAATTCATTATTCCTTGCATTAAACACTAAACGACTTGAACTAACAGACAGTCGCAGTATTCTCTTCACGGCTTAATTGAGTCTCGTTTCCGGATTAGCGTGTCTATTCAACTACTGACATCATGTTGTGATTTAGTCGGCGGCGATTGATTTTGAAGGCGGCATGCCATAAACATGTCAAACTGTCTCGCACACGGGGTCATCTGTCAATTACTTAAAGGGGCAGATATCATTGACCAATAGAGATCGTGTAATTTCTATTTGCAAGGTATCTACACCTCCCAATTCTTAAGTATTTCGAGTCCTTTAACTACTGGATGTGCCAGCAAATGTATTTGATTTAGCACTTAAATGGATTCTTAATCAACATTACGACACGTTATAGAAACAAAAGCCGTCAATAAGAAACAAATCTTGTCAAAACATTTTATATATGTTTAATTAAGAGTTTGGGCTTTTATGCCAAAATTACAATCTGTCAAACCTAAGAAATCTAAATTGGATATGCAACCATATTGTGATATAAATATTCCCATCTTTTTGGAAGCCGGCATCTAAATCCTTGGATTTTATTCTACGAATGATACTTCTACAACAAACAATCAGATTACCGATCCTGTTTTATTTCAAGACAGAATCAATCATATTTGCTTGTGAAGTATACGTAACGTTTTAAAATTCAAATTAATTATTCGTCGACCATAAACGCCTTAAATTTGTAGAACAATTCTATTGTTCAAATGTGTAAGTATCAACAAATTCAGATTGTATTTTTTTGTCTACAGATCATGTAACCAGATGTTGACATATCACGATTCCGGATAATAGCGCATTACTAGCCTTAGCAATTTGCAACATTTACACCAGTAAAATATATTTTCAGCAGAAAAGATATTAAGAAGAAATTGTTGTACATAATTGGTAAAATTAATGCTTATGTTTGTCCAAATTGCGTTTAATACTGCCTACTATCAACAAGAATGGTACATGTTCTTAAATCATTAAAAATCTAAATATCTAACAAATAGTAAACATAAAAAGTCTGGCTAGAATAACAGACCAGCAACTTATTTTTTCACCACCGGCGACGAACGCAGACCTGCAATATAGCGGAAAAGGTTAGCTATTATGTGCTTAAGCCATTAGCCCGATCGTTCAGCTATCCTGCAGAGCCTCGTTTTGGATTGATTTTCGGTCGCGGGAAGTAACTCGTACAGGACTGCGAAACTGTTTATTGGAAAGGCGTATATATTCCATATTGTACGGTCCAATAAAATAATTTTATTAAGTTCTACATTTCTCTTTTCATTCGGATCATTTTTACGGTCAACGGCTTTTATTGTTGTAAAACAATGGTAAAGTGCATTTGCACTTAATCATCCAATATGAAAAAAAATACGGACTTTTTTGGATCCAATACGGGAAAATATTGGACGGTCACGTGGTACAATTAAAGGACGCTAATTGGATGAATGTATTAGATGTAGAATAAAACATGTATATATGGAGTGAAAGGTTAACAAACCTTCAAACAGTACAATAGCTAGAACCAGTTTCCGAGGTGGAACATATTGCCTTGTCCACACAAACAAAATTAATGTATGAACAATCTACTCAGTAGAATAATGATGGATGCTTGTGATCTAGAAGGGGAATTGCTGCCTTAATTACTGGAGAGAGAGTTTCTATGATTGGTGTAATCAAAGCAAATGGTTAGTGATTAGTACTTGCCGACTATATGGATTCATGATATGGCTTGAAGACTCACACTGCAGTCACACAAAAAAACTGAAAATAAGACTTCAGCAAAAGTCAGATATTTTTTTTAATCATTTATGTGAGGCCATTTGGAAGAAAACGTGATGTGTAAGAATGTCTGTCTGTCACAAAAACTTAAAGTTGGCAATAACTTTGACATTCTTAATATTTCTTCATCAAATTTTTTTGAATGGAGGAACAGTGGTCTAGGGGTAGAGCGTCAGACTCTAGATCCGAAGACTGAAACCCACTAGAGATGAGATTCGTCTGTTCACCCTGACAATAAAGGTTTATCTAGGAGGAAAGGGATAAGACAAGACTGACATTAAGATAAGTTAGGTATAGTCTATTATATATAATAACATGAAATGAAAAAAAAAATGTCTAGGAAAGCTAGATTACCAAGACCTAGTAATTGGCAATAAGTATATACTGTGTAGATATAATAATAATAATTACTTCCGCTGATTTAGAGCTTAAGATCCTGAGGTTATTCTGTATGTCTTTCAGTCAGTCTGACAGTCTTTTGGAATTTTAAGATGTTTTTTCCCAATTAAGGATTGAATCGTGTTTGATGGTTTCCATTTGGGTATGGAAAACAGTTGGTTTGTTTAAAGTGTGTGAAGCCCGCAGGGCTTCTCACGTTCTTTAAACAATCCAACTGTTTTTCATACCCAAATGAAAACCATCAAATATCGATTCAATCCTTATATTTACACTCATAAATAATCTCATTAATACAGAAATAACTAGAAGAATTCGTGATATTACAGCTTTTTCGAATCGCAGTTGGAACAGCTATGTGGACGACAAAGTGAATGACGGCACACTTTTTCGCAGCAACTCGTGGCAAAACGTGCGTGCTCGGCGACGTCACACGTCAAAACATTGTGCAACATCCAATAAATTGTGAACGGCTCTACTGTAGCCACGCCTTTTAAAGTAATACGTCACACAGTTTACCATAAGTAATTATGATTCGATAGATGAATAAGACTTTATCATAGAGGACAAAGTTGAAGTGTAAATATTAGATTTTATGCACAACATTTGAGTTTCCACCTATCCATGTCAGGGAAAAATGCAAAGGATTTTATGCACAGCACTCCAGTATCCAACCATGCCAGTGTTTTTAATGCTCAATTTTGGGAACATGGCAAATAATCAAAGAATTGGGAAGTTTATTGCTATTTTGAAAATATGACTCATAATCAATGAATTGGGAAGTTTATTTGTATTTGTTTGGAAACGTGTCACATAATCAATGAATTGGGAAGTTTATAAGTAAATTGGGAACATCACCAATAACCTAAGAATTGGGAATTGTATTGTTATTTTAATTGAAAATGAGAATAATCAACTTCTGTGTATGAGTATTTTATGGACTTGACTTAATAGTAAATTCAGATTCTGAGATGTAGTTAAAATTACAGTCTATGGCATTTGAATTGCTGTTACAGTTGTCTAACCTATAAAATCATCTCTTTGTATACTGTACAAGGTACCCCACAGAGAACCCTGAATATTCTCAGCAATAGACCAAGGCTCTAGGGAATCATTGATGCAACTTCAAATATTTCACAGTTTTTAAGCCTGAATGCTTGAGAGATAATAAAATGTCAGACAAGCATGCCTTATATCCATTCCAAACAACGGAATGATTGATTTCTCATCAACACTTGATGAGCTAGACTGTTTATGAACGTGGCATGCTGGGTATAATGAGTTACAGATACTGCACAAATCATTGTGAAGAGGGTAAACAAGCAAAAAGTGTTTACAAAACAGTTGCTTTTCAAAAAACAGTTGCATTCAAGAGGCTGGGAGCTTGGGGCCTGATCGTTGGTACTGTTAACATTGATGTTTTGTGCTGAAGAAAATAATGTTTTACGGTGCTACATGAACACAAGCTCTTTGTCTTTTGTTAACCCATTTACGCCATTAACAACACTTTATCCCATGGGTGAACAGTGTAGTTCCAGATCAGACTGCACATCTGTACGATCTGATCAGTATCTACACTGTTCACTTCTTGGTCAGAAATAAATAAAAAACGCTAAAAGCAACAGTGTTGATCCTAATTAGATTGCATGGATGTGCTGACTGATCTGGATCTACACTGTTTGCAGATGCAATAAAACATATATATGTGGAGTAAAGGGTTAAAAGGGTAAGGCTGTAACAATCAATGCTGTAGATACAAACATCAATTTCCAAAAGACACCACTTTCCCTCTTAGTAGGGGTTAGACTTAAACTTTTAAACTATTCACTTTGATGTACTAAAAAACAGATTTTTTGCATTCATTTCCTGTTATTAAGCTTATGAAGTTGGCAAACAGTCAGGAAGAAAATTAAAGTTGAGAAAAATCTCTTTTTTTGTTGAAATAATTGAATTGGAATTGTTTTGAAGCCTGTTTTATTTTTACTCATGAGCATTACCAGATGTACCGTAAAATTTCTTTTCAACGCCCCAAGGGCGTAACATTTTCTGAAAGAGGGGAGGGGATGCTTATAATATTTATATTAGTTATTTTCATTCTAATATTAAATTCTGATTGATATTGGATAAAAAAGAATTAACCCTTTCCTCCATAGATTCGCTGTCTGATCAGGATCTAAACTGTTTGCTTTTTGATTTGTTAGGTTATTTCTGATCAAAATGCAACCAGTGCAGATCCTGATCAGATGGCACAGATGTGCCAGCTGATCTGAGTCTACACTGGTATCACATGCATAAAAATGTGTATTTATGGAGGACAGGGTTAACTGATTTTTTTCCCTAAATAATAACAAGGGGGGACACTTATCAGGGGAGTGGGGGGGGGGGGGGTTTAAAAGGAATTTAATGGTATTTCAGCTATCAAAGATATTTTCTTAACTTGCACTTCAATTTTATTTCTTTCAACATTTGCTCTGACATTTGATTGAGGAAGCTTGCTCTGTGAGAGGGTTTCTTTAAAACTCAAGATCATAAAATTAAATCAGGAGACCAGATTCAAATCTCAAGCATCTGATTGGCTGAAATGGTGACCAGTCGCCACTCCAGCCAATTAGATGCTTGAGATCTGAGACTGGTCTCCAGATTTAGTTTTATGATCTTGGTACCTGGTGTACTTTAATTTTTGCTGTTCCACATAAAACCCTTTTCTTCATATACAGGCGTTAATCACATGGGCGAACAGTAGATCCAGATCAGCTGGCACGTTCTTGCTGTATGGTCTGGATCTACACTGTTCAATTTTTTATTCATTTGGTTATTTTTTACCAAGATATGACCAGTGCTGATCCTGATCAGACAGCACATAGATCTGGATTTACACTAGTCACTCCTGCGTAAAAATATGTATTTATAAAGTAATTGTTATATTTTCTGTTAAATTTTTCTCATCCAAAATTTTTCTCTACCAGTTTTAATGAAAATTGGCCTGTGGGTATATATATGTATATTATATTCAATTTGATGAAATGTTTATTTGTTTAATTTGTGTATAAACGTAGGCTGGAGCTATCATTTTAATGGAATAATAAGTAAAAATTTGCTGTAATTGAACATTGCCTTTAGTTAAGTATTTATTTCCCAGCTGGATTCTTGCTTGATGTAATAATGCTGTCACTCTTAAGTCAAAACTTAGTGCTGGTAGGTTAGATGACGAAAAAAAATCAAGTGTCTCATTCCATCAATGCAGTATTGATAGAACTAAGCATTGTATTAGTTGACCAAGTATTTGTATTAAAAAAAAATTCTGTGAATATATCAAACATACATTTAAAAAAAACCTATCCCTCAAAAAAATTTTACAAGAAAACAAATTTTTGTTTGTGTCGCATTGCTGTTTTTTTTTAACTCACAAGTTAAACACAGTATTCAGTGTGGAGTGTGTTAGGGTTCCTCCTCCGTTCAAACATATTTTTTGGTCAGGTGAAGGGGTAAAACATATATTTTGTTAATTATGCCCCCCTTCGAAGAAGCGGGGGTATATTGCTTTGCACATGTCGGTCGGTCGGTCGGTCGGTCGGTCGGTATGTCGGTCGGTATGTCGGTCGGTATGTCGGTCCGTAGACCACATCTTGTCCGATCAATAACTAGACAACGCTTTGTGATACAGTCCTTATATTTGGTGTGGAGGTTGGTCATGACCAGTAGAAGACCCCTATTGATTTTGGGGTCAGTAGGTCAAAGGTCAAGGTCACAGTGGCCTTGACCACAAAAACCTTGTCCGATCAATAACTAGACAACGCTTTGTGATACAGTCCTCATATTTGGTGTGGAGGTTGGTCATGACCAGTAGAAGACCCCTATTGATTTTGGGGTCAGTAGGTCAAAGGTCAAGGTCACAGTGGCCTTGACCACAAAAACCTTGTCCGATCAATAACTAGACAACGCTTTGTGATACAGTCCTCATATTTGGTGTGGAGGTTGGTCATGACCAGTAGAAGACCCCTATTGATTTTGGGGTCAGTAGGTCAAAGGTCAAGGTCACAGTGGCCTTGACCACAAAAACCTTGTCCGATCAATAACTAGACAACGCTTTGTGATACAGTCCTCATATTTGGTGTGGAGGTTGGTCATGACCAGTAGAAGACCCCTATTGATTTTGGGGTCAGTAGGTCAAAGGTCAAGGTCACAGTGGCCTTGACCACAAAAACCTTGTCCGATCAATAACTAGACAACGCTTTGTGGTACAGTCCTCATATTTGGTGTGGAGGTTGGTCATGACCAGTAGAAGACCCCTATTGATTTTGGGGTCAGTAGGTCAAAGGTCAAGGTCACAGTGGCCTTGACCACAAAAACCTTGTCCGATCAATAACTAGACAACGCTTTGTGATACAGTCCTCATATTTGGTGTGGAGGTTGGTCATGACCAGTAGAAGACCCCTATTGATTTTGGGGTCAGTAGGTCAAAGGTCAAGGTCACAGTGGCCTTGACCACAAAAACCTTGTCCGATCAATAACTAGACAACGCTTTGTGATACAGTCCTCATATTTGGTGTGGAGGTTGGTCATGACCAGTAGAAGAACCCTATTGATTTAAGGATCAGTAGGTCAAAGGTCAAGGTCACAGTGGCCTTTGCATACAAAAACGTTGTCCGATCAATAACTAGACAACGCTTTGTGATACAGTCCCCATATTTGGTGTGGAGGTTGGTCATGACCAGTAGAAGAACCCTATTGATTTTAGGATCAGTAGGTCAAAGGTCAAGGTCACAGTGGCCTTTGCATACAAAAACGTTGTCCGATCAATAACTAGACAACGCTTTGTGATACAGACCTCATATTTGGTGTGGAAGTTGGTCGTGACCAGTAGAAGACCCCTATTGGTTTTGGGGTCAGTAGGTCAAAGGTCAAGGTCACGGTGGCCTTGACAACAAAAAACCTTGTTCGATCAATAACTAGACAACGTTTTTATGTTTATTTGTATAATAAAATAAAATACTTCTCAGTGTAAAGTTGTGATTATTTTTCCCCATGACAATTTCAAGTAAAGATATATATTAATGATCCATAACATTAATTTTAAACTATTTCAATATATGCCGTGTCATAAATAGGCACTGATTATCACTCACTTGTGTTTATTAAATGCTTTGGTTTTGTATGGATGGTCACTAAAGCCTGCACATTACCGGAATTGACATAACACTAGAGCTACTATATCTCCGCCAATAGCGAATATTTGATTTAAATTACAATAAAATCCTTTGTGTTAGACTAGGTTAATCTACACGCGCTTATGTTTGTCGAGGTAAATGTAATCCTCTCATTGGATGACCTGGTTATTGATATATAGGAGTTCCACCGTCTTGTAAATTGCTTTCATGACTGGTACCCTTCATTGCTAAAGCTTACAAAAGTCTCTAAATTTCCAAAAATTTAAATTCAATGCTAATAGATATCACTTGCACGTCAGGGGGGGCATTTGTGTTTGACAAACACCTCTTGTTTCCATTTTTTTATTTGTATAAACTCACAACATCAACTCGAGACTATAGGGGGTTACTCCCCACCCCCTTTCAAGCAAAAACTATTCACCTGGCCTTTAAGCGTAGCTGGAAGGAACATGTATTGCATAGCAGAAGAACATTAACCCTTTCCTCCATAGACGCACCTTTATTGCAAGGGCAAACAGTTTAGATCCAGATCAGCCAGCACATCTGTGCTGTCTGATCTGGATCTAAACTGTTCACCTTTTGATTTGTTATATTGTCTCTGACCAAAATGCGACTAGTGCAGATCCTGAACAGACGGCAAGGATGTGTTGGCTGATCTGGATCTACACTGGTCGCACATGCATAAAAATGCGTATATTTGGAGGAAAGGGTTAAATTTTGTTTGTTTCTTGTAGAAATTCAGTAAAACAGCCACAGACGAAAAACCACCCATTGGTCCATGCTCTGGGAACAGGTACAAGAAAAGGGGCAGTCGGAGCCCATCACCCAGTCAGATGTCCCCTTTAACCATCACTGTACACAAGGGTCTAAGAGGAAAGGGTCTAGGGTTCACCATTGTTGGAGGAAGTGATACAGCCATAGGGCACCTGGGTATAATAGTGAGAAGGATATTCCCGTCGGGTATTGTTGCAGAAGACGGGAGAATCAAAGAGGGTAGAGTATAATTATGCCCCCCTTCGAAGAAGCGGGGGTATATTGCTTTGCACATGTCGGTCGGTATGTTGGTCGGTCCGTAGACCACATCTTGTCCGATCAATAACTAGACAACGCTTTGTGATACAGTCCTTATATTTGGTGTGGAGGTTGGTCATGACCAGTAGAAGACCCCTATTGATTTTGGGGTCAGTAGGTCAAAGGTCAAGGTCACAGTGGCCTTGACCACAAAAACCTTGTCCGATCAATAACTAGACAACGCTTTGTGATACAGTCCTCATATTTGGTGTGGAGGTTGGTCATGACCAGTAGAAGACCCCTATTGATTTTGGGGTCAGTAGGTCAAAGGTCAAGGTCACAGTGGCCTTGACCACAAAAACCTTGTCCGATCAATAACTAGACAACGCTTTGTGATACAGTCCTCATATTTGGTGTGGAGGTTGGTCATGACCAGTAGAAGACCCCTATTGATTTTGGGGTCAGTAGGTCAAAGGTCAAGGTCACAGTGGCCTTGACCACAAAAACCTTGTCCGATCAATAACTAGACAACGCTTTGTGATACAGTCCTCATATTTGGTGTGGAGGTTGGTCATGACCAATAGAATAACCCTAATGATTTTAGGATCAGTAGGTCAAAGGTCAAGGTCACAGTGGCCTTTGCATACAAAAACGTTGTCCGATCAATAACTAGACAACGCTTTGTGATACTGACCTCATCTTTGGTGTGGAAGTTGGTCGTGACCAGTAGAAGACCCCTATTGGTTTTGGGGTCAGTAGGTCAAAGGTCAAGGTCACGGTGGCCTTGACAACAAAAAACCTTGTTCGATCAATAACTAGACAACGTTTTTATGTTTATTTGTATAATAAAATAAAATACTTCTCAGTGTAAAGTTGTGATTATTTTTCCCCATGACAATTTCAAGTAAAGATATATATTAATGATCCATAACATTAATTTTAAACTATTTCAATATATGCCGTGTCATAAATAGGCACTGATTATCACTCACTTGTGTTTATTAAATGCTTTGGTTTCGTATGGATGGTCACTAAAGCCTGCACATTACCGGAATTGACATAACACTAGAGCTACTATATCTCCGCCAATAGCGAATATTTGATTTAAATTACAATAAAATCCTTTGTGTTAGACTAGGTTAATCTACACGCGCTTATGTTTGTCGAGGTAAATGTAATCCTCTCATTGGATGACCTGGTTATTGATATATAGGAGTTCCACCGTCTTGTAAATTGCTTTCATGACTGGTACCCTTCATTGCTAAAGCTTACAAAAGTCTCTAAATTTCCAAAAATTTAAATTCAATGCTAATAGATATCACTTGCACGTCAGGGGGGGCATTTGTGTTTGACAAACACCTCTTGTTATTTGATATATCTATAAATAACCAGCCTCATTCTGACCTTGGTTACTTGGTATTTGTTTATGTGGTAAAAAACCTCTCGGCACTGACGATGTCAATTCGGGTTTTTACGCTGGCAGCGAAAGGGTTAACATAACAAGTTTTGTAACTCTTTACTGTATTTTGTCATAGTTAACTCCCTTTTCGACATAAAATTTACAGTTATCAACCAGATATTTCCTGTTCGTAATATAGCATTAAGAACACAACTGGAACTGGACAGAAGTGGTCCTAATATTGGGGTGATCTAAACTGCAGGATAGAAATGAGTTCATTAGGGACAATAAAACAGTGGACTTATTATCAGGTTGGTCCTTATTATGCCCCCCTTCGAAGAAGCGGGGGTATATTGCTTTGCACATGTCGGTCGGTCGGTATGTCGGTCGGTCCGTAGACCACATCTTGTCCGATCAATAACTAGACAACGCTTTGTGATACAGTCCTTATATTTGGTGTGGAGGTTGGTCATGACCAGTAGAAGACCCCTATTGATTTTGGGGTCAGTAGGTCAAAGGTCAAGGTCACAGTGGCCTTGACCACAAAAACCTTGTCCGATCAATAACTAGACAACGCTTTGTGATACAGTCCTCATATTTGGTGTGGAGGTTGGTCATGACCAGTAGAAGACCCCTATTGATTTTGGGGTCAGTAGGTCAAAGGTCAAGGTCACAGTGGCCTTGACCACAAAAACCTTGTCCGATCAATAACTAGACAACGCTTTGTGATACAGTCCTCATATTTGGTGTGGAGGTTGGTCATGACCAGTAGAAGACCCCTATTGATTTTGGGGTCAGTAGGTCAAAGGTCAAGGTCACAGTGGCCTTGACCACAAAAACCTTGTCCGATCAATAACTAGACAACGCTTTGTGATACAGTCCTCATATTTGGTGTGGAGGTTGGTCATGACCAGTAGAAGAACCCTATTGATTTTAGGATCAGTAGGTCAAAGGTCAAGGTCACAGTGGCCTTTGCATACAAAAACGTTGTCCGATCAATAACTAGACAACGCTTTGTGATACAGACCTCATATTTGGTGTGGAAGTTGGTCGTGACCAGTAGAAGACCCCTATTGGTTTTGGGGTCAGTAGGTCAAAGGTCAAGGTCACGGTGGCCTTGACAACAAAAAACCTTGTTCGATCAATAACTAGACAACGTTTTTATGTTTATTTGTATAATAAAATAAAATACTTCTCAGTGTAAAGTTGTGATTATTTTTCCCCATGACAATTTCAAGTAAAGATATATATTAATGATCCATAACATTAATTTTAAACTATCTCAATATATGCCGTGTCATAAATAGGCACTGATTATCACTCACTTGTGTTTATTAAATGCTTTGGTTTCGTATGGATGGTCACTAAAGCCTGCACATTACCGGAATTGACATAACACTAGAGCTACTATATCTCCGCCAATAGCGAATATTTGATTTAAATTACAATAAAATCCTTTGTGTTAGACTAGGTTAATCTACACGCGCTTATGTTTGTCGAGGTAAATGTAATCCTCTCATTGGATGACCTGGTTATTGATATATAGGAGTTCCACCGTCTTGTAAATTGCTTTCATGACTGGTACCCTTCATTGCTAAAGCTTACAAAAGTCTCTAAATTTCCATAAATTTAAATTCAATGCTAATAGATATCACTTGCACGTCAGGGGGGGCATTTGTGTTTGACAAACACCTCTTGTTTTTTGGTGGTTTTTATAAGGGGATTTATTATACAATGTATAATGCTTTCCTCCATAAATACATGTTTTTACGCATGACTTTTTGTGTGACCAGTTTTGATCCAGATCAGCCGTCACATCTGTGCCGTCTGATCAGGATCTAAACTGTTCACTGTTTGATTCATTAGGTTATTACTGACAAAATGCGACCAATGCAGATCCTGATCAGGTGGCTTGGATGTGCCGGCTGATCAGGATCTACTTTGTTTTTCGATGCAATTAAGGTCTGTCTATGGAGGAAAGGGACAATAAGGTAAAATATTACATTTTTCAGGAGATGAAATTTTGGAGCTGAATGAGGAGACTTTAACAAACCTAACACACGCAGAGGTGCTCAAGAAATTCCGCCAACTCAAAAAAGGACCAGTGAAAATAACATTCCGAAAGAGACTGCGGTCTCAGAATAGGTAAAAGCATGGGTTTAATAATAGAGCACACTTTCTTCTAATTATCCCTTTACTTCATAGAAACACCTTTATTGCATGGGGAACAGTGTTACTGTAAATCCAGATCAGCAAGCATATCCATGCCATCTGATCTTGATCTACTCTTTTAAATACATTAGGTTATTTCTGACCAAGATCTGACCAGTGCAGGTTGATCTAGATCTACACTGGTAACATAATTATGCCGTCTTTTATATGGAGTATGTTGTTAAATTGCACTTCACTAGAGTGAAAAAAAAAAATTCATATCTTAAATGGATATTCTGACAAAAATAAAACTACAAACAGTTTTAACAGCCAATTTCAAGTTTTGCTCACTGTAGACTAATTTAATTTGATTATAATATATTTAAATATTATTTTTTATCTACAAAAGATATTTGGAAAATTGCAAAGTGTTCAGCAGAAATAATCTTGACAATGTGAACATTAAACCTTTACTCCATAGATGTTATTCCATCATGATCAAGATCTACACTGTTCGCTTGTAATTTCAGTTATTTTGGACCAAGAGGCAACCAGTTTAGATCCAGATTACATGTCACATATGTGCCAGCTGATCTGAATCTACACTGGTCACACATGGGAAAAAACATGTGTGGCAAAAAGGTGTTAAAATCATCACCTTATGATTTCTTACAGTCCTGGAAGATCCCCTTACCTCACCCCGTCTGCTTCCTGTGACGGTAGTCCAGTCTCCACACCAGGGAACTCTCGCCACAACAGTCTGTCTGACCTCCGTGACCTTGAGGACATCTCCATAGCAACCAACCTATCTATGGCAACCTACAACTCCATGGAAACGGACGACTCCATCACTAGAGAGCACATGATGCTGTGCTTTGAACAGAATGGGGATCACCGACCAACTTTTTCTGTTCCCATGAATATTCCTAGAAATAAACTGTCGACTGCTACTGCCAATGCTACTTCACTTGTGGAGAGACTTAGCCCTGACTTGAAACCAATGGTACAACATGAAATACAGTTACTGAAAGGTATGGTAAAATAATAATATCTAGATAGCATCACCTTAATGCAATATAGCTATTATCTCTTTAATATTTCAATGGTACTTATCCTGTTTTTGCACTAAGGTGATGATTCATGACATCTCAGTTTCAATAAAAACTATTGATGAAGGGCCAATTATATTTTTGTAGAACAGGAAGTTATAGCTTTAAAGATATTTCAAGAAAAATGTATTGTTCTTTAAACTACTTTTAATTTGGCATATTCTATTGTATGTGACTGGAAAGCATTCTTACAGATGTTTGGGTTAGCAGAACCTGATAAACCAGTTTTCACAATGTTGATTATAGAAAAATCCCATGATTGACCAGTGTTGATCCAGATTCAGTCTGCACACACAATCAGTGTAAGCAAGACCTATTCTCTTTGCTTCTTGGTCAGAAATTAGCTAACTGATCAAAGTTATGACTGCATACCGTCATTGTCTGAATATAAGCCGCACTTTTTTTCCAGAATTTGGCAGTAAAACATTGGGGGTGCGGCTAATACACAGGTTTGGCTGCTTATACATTGCGTTAAGCCATTTTCATCTGTTCCATCAGGTTTAGGGGGGTGCGGCTTATATATGAGTGCGGCTTATATTCGAACAATGATGGTATATCCAGACAAGACTACATAGACATGCAGGCTTATCTGGATCTACATCGTTGGCTCATGGTATAAAAGCCATATTCCACGGAGTGAATGGTTATGTGGTTTGTTTGCTATTTGATGGTGTCAAACATTTCTTTAGAAATTTATATGTCTTTGCCATCTAATCTTGATCTACACAGGTTGCTTCTTGGGTCAGAAATGTCCATATATCTAAAAGTGAACAGTCTAAGCCAGATGACATGAACCATCTGATCTGGATCTAAACACATCTGATCTGGATCTCCAATGTTTGCACATGGGATATACTAAATCTTGTGGATTATAGGGTAAAACTAACTAAATAATTTGTTTTATTAACAGATTGTGGCGTTGGATTGGGTATATCTGTTATACGTAAAACTTACGATGGTGAGAGTGAAATACTTATACAAGACATCACAGCTGGTTCCCCGGCTCACAAGGACGCCAGACTTAGGTAACATTTTATAGTTTTTATATATATTGGAGGATTGTTTTGTTGCCCTCTAAATCACAAGGACACCAGACTCCAGTGTTATATCATGACTTTTCTGTATTGTCGAATTTTTTGTGAATGACAATCTGGTTCAGAATTTGTGACAGCTGTAGATACTTAGTGCTAAAGTACTGATTTATGGTTTGGTATGATTGACTGTTATTTCATTACGAATAAAAGATACTATATTATTCTGCAGCCCTTTTAAAGAAAATGTGATGCAATGGGACTGCTTTGTCTGCCATCGGTTGCATTAATGCATTATAGCATCTTGGGCATTACCTTAAAAATGCATGAATACATGATGACAGGAAAAGTTCTTTAATGGCCTGAACCTCAAAAATAAATTACAATGAAATTAGATGATCCACAAAACCACAACCCCGTAAAATCTTCCCCAGGCATTTCATTGGAGCGACCCTTATAAAATACTTGCTACACATTAGTATTCCTCTGTTTCGACATTATAAACACTGAGTAAATGGAGTTGTGCGAACAGTTTTAACACTTTATAATGACATCTTAAAGCTTCATAATGACTTTAAGGAGCAGGTCCAACTGTTTTAAAGCTTTATAAAATTCATTCAGATGCGTAGATTTATCCTTGCCCATTTAAATTTTAATCAGGGAAATCCTTGCCCATTTAAATCAGGGATAAATCCCGCAACGTAACACTGGCATATATTTACTATTTCATGATCATATAGTTTATGTGTATTTTTAGGAAAGGAGACATGATCATGGAAGTGAATGGTCGTAGCATGACCAACATGACATTGTTAGATGCCTACCAGCTGTTCAGGAACCTAGAACCAGGCACTGTTAACATCTGCATTAAACGGAAAGATGTGACACAGGTACTGTAAGCAGTTGTCTGATGATCACTCGTTGAGGTCCCTGGTGTATATGTATATTTAAATCCTTTTAAATCTAATAATGTATTCACCTTTTATTAAAATCTAATTATCTACACTCAACCAAAGTTCTAATTGGTCATTAATTGTATATGTTTACAATGTATGCTAGTTTCGTTTCTTCCCTACTTCAAGTGAGGTTGTGGAAAGAACTGTTTTGTCTTGAAATCAATTATCTAATGTCTTTTAAATCTTTATTAATTGTTTTCTTAATTGAATCCATTTACTTACACTGCAGGGTCAAAATTAGAACAGTCTGTAAATGAAAGGGAGGTAATTATTCAAATTTAATACTTTAAAGGGGATTTATTTAAACAAATGTGCTGTTGATTAATAAGGTTTTATGTTTTTCCAACTAATGAGGGATCCTATTAAAACAAAACAAGAAATAAAGAGCAAATTTCTGTTTGCTTGACCTTTTTATGCAAGAAATGCATTTTTAGCGAAAATAAGGATAACTCTCGCCGAACTGTTCCAAACTGTCAATTATTACAAGATTTAAGCTTAAGTTGAAGACTGTTGTTTGCATATGATTATAAATAAGGAGTGAATTCTATGTCTTTCTAATAAAAAAAGTACGGACAAAAAGTGACCAATTAGAACTTTGGGTGAGTGTATTCACGTTTTTGTACAACTGTAAATGCAGTTACAATCAAGGGCCTAAAAAATTCCATGGTTTTCGAATAAATGATGTTTTCAAGGGTTCTTAATTTCATGGTTTAGACTTTTCTTCAATAAATGTTTGTATAATAATACATACTTTTTAGCTCGACTATTCGAAGAATAGGGGAGCTATCCTACTCGCCCCGGTGTCGGCGTCGGCGTCGGCGTCCGTTAAACAAAATATGCACTTTGGTCCATAACTTAAAAACTACTTATGATATCAACTTGAAACTTGGAATATATATTCACCATCAAATTCTACATCATTACCAACAAGACCCATAACTCTGCTACAAATATTTTTCAAGTTATGCCCCTTTTTCACTAAAATTTTGCGTTAAGGAAAATATGCACTTTGGTCCATAACTTATAAACTACTTGAGATATCAGCTTGAAACTTAGAATATATATTCACTATCAAATTCTACATCATTACCAACAAGACCCATAACTCTGCTGTCAATATATTTCAAGTTATGCCCCTTTTTTCTAATTTTTTGTGTTAAGCAAAATATGCATTTTGCCCATAACTTTAAAACTACTTGAGATATTGCCTTGATACTTGAAATATATTTTCACCATCAAAATCTACATCATAACCCACAAGACCTATAACCCTACTTCCAATATTTTTCAAGTTATGCCCCTTTTTCACTTAAATTTTGCGTTAAGGAAAATATGCACTTTGGTCCATAACTTATAAACTACTTGAGATATCAGCTTGAAACTTGGAATATATATTCACTATCAAATTCTACATCATTACCAACAAGACCCATAACTCTGCTGTCAATATATTTCAAGTTATGCCCCTTTTTTCTAATTTTTTGTGTTAAGCAAAATATGCATTTTGCCCATAACTTTAAAACTACTTGAGATATTGCCTTGAAACTTGAAATATATTTTCACCATCAAAATCTACATCATAACCCACAAGACCTATAACCCTACTTCCAATATTTTTCAAATTATGCCCCTTTTTCACTTACATTTTGTGTTAAGCGAAATATACACTTGGTCCTTCACTGCATTATAAATGGAGGGATTTCAAAATAACTTGGCACAAATGTTCACCATGACAAGGTGGTGTGTCGCGTAAATTACCCATGCCTGTAGGTCCAAGGTCAAGGTCACTGTTACTAAAAATAGAATTTTCTTGCAAAATCATGTCCGCTCTTAACTTTGTTATTTCTTATTGGAGTTTTAAATAACTTGGTATAATTGTTCACCATATCAAGACGGTATGTCACGTACATGCCCAAGCCTGTAGGTCGATGGTCAAGGTCACTGTTACTAAAAATAGAATTTTCTTCACCAGGCTGTTACTTCGTTATGAATGGAGGGATTTCAAAATAACTTGGCACAAATGTTCACTATGACAAGGCGGTGTGTCTGCACAATACCCATGCCTGTAGATCCAAGGTCAAGGTCACTCTTACTAAAAATAGACTTTTCTTGTCCAGGCTGTAACTTCGTTATGAATGGAGGGATTTCAAAATACCTTGACACAAATGTTCACCATGACAGGGCGGTGTGTCGTGTACCATGCCCATGGCTTTAGGTCAAAGGTCAAGGTCACTGTTACTAAAAATAGAATTCTCTTGTCGGGGCTGTTACTTTGTTATGAATGGAGGGATTTCAAAATAACTTTGCACAAATGTTCAGTATGACAAGGCAGTGTGTCCGCACAATACCCAAGCCTGAAGGTCCAAGGTCAAGGTCACTGTAACTAAAAATAGAATTTTCTTTTCTGGGCTGTAACTTCATTATAAATGGAGGGATTTCAAAATAACTTGACACAAATGTTCCTCATGACAGGGCGGTGTATCGCATACCATGCCCATGCCTGTAGGTCAAGGTCACTGTTACTAAAAAATAGAATTCTCTTGTCCGGGCTGTAACTTTGTTAGGAATATAGTGATTTCAAAATAACTTGACACAAATGTTCATCATGACAAGGTGGTGTATCCCGTACCATGCCCATGCCTGTAGGTCCAAGGTCTAGGTCACTGTTACTAAAATAGAATTTTCTTGTCAGGGTTGTAACTACGTAAGGAATAGAGTAATTTCAAAATAACTTGGCAGAAATGTTCACCATGACAAGATGGTGAGTCCTGAACCATGTCCTTGCCTGATGGTCCAAGGTCAAGGTCACTGTTATTAAAAATAGAATTTTCTTGTCGGGGCTATAACTTTGTTTTGAATGGTGGGTTTTCAAAATAACTTGGCACAAATGTTCACCATGACAAGGCGGTGTGTTGCATACATTACCCATGCCTGTAAGATCAAGGTCAAGGTCACAGTTACCAAAACTTGAATTTATTTGTTCGGGCTATTACTTCTTTATGAATGAAGGGATTTCAAAATTCAAAAATATTTTATACTTATTCCCCTATTCATTTTAATATTTATGGTACATTAAGTAATTATTTCTGTTATTTGAAATGAATTTCTCCCTAACCATTCACTTGTTAATATTTTTCCCGATTGCATGTGAATGTATGGCCATATGTGTTATTGTTTTAATCTTCAAATTGCATTTGTTTCAAATGATTCGAATAGTCGAGCATGCTGTCTCCTCTGACAGCTCTTGTTCTAACTTTTCTCCATATATGGGGGCTGTTATCATATGTGTGAACAGTGTAGATCCTGATCAGATGGCATGATGTTGCAATCATTATGATCAAATGGCACGGATGTGCCGGCTATTCTGGATCTACACTGTTTGCTTCTTGGTCAGAAATAACATAGTGACTGTAAAGGTGAACAGTGTAATGTAGATCTGGATCTACATTTTTCACCAATAGATACTAGCCATATCCCATAGCATAATGGGTTAAGGAAATAGTTTAGACTAAGTTCTGATTTGAAATTACTTTATTATGCATGGGTGGCAGTCTTACACATTTAGTTTTGTATTACCATCTCTTTCTAGGGAGCGGACTCCGGTTTTCTGGGTAATTGTATGTTTTTGTATCTTTCACGACAATGCAGTTATCTCCCTTCCATACTAAACTAGTGCCGAATCACTGCAACGACAGCATTACATGTTTAACATTTGATACATCAGTTTTGCATTTTAAAAACCTTCATAGTTATCTGACAATAGAACAAATATTGCCTAATTTTAATAAATATTCATTTGGTCAAATTAAACCGGTTACAGTGCACCCTGTGGTAAACACCAACTGTATACAAAGACCAAATATGGACAAAGACCACATTGTATTTGTTCTACTGACAGATTTAACCCTTTCCTCCATAAATACGCATTTTTACACATGTGCGACCAGTGTAGATCCAGATCAGCCAGCACATCTGTGCCGTCAGATCAGGTCTGCACTGTTTGCCTTTTGATTCATTAGGTGTATGCATTATTCATTTTGATCATGAACAGCGTAGACCATGTGCCCAAGATCATAAAACTTAACCAGGTCAGCATCTGATTGGCTGAAATTGTGACTTGCTAATTTTAGCCAATCAGATGCTTGAGATTTCAGACTGGTCTCCAATCTTAGTTTTTGATCTTGGGCCCTGATCAAAATGCATTGCAAATGTGACATATGCCTTGCTTAGCTCTACTTTTAGTTTTACTTAAATGTATGTGCTTCGATCACATAATTTATTATCGCTATTGTATGCATTATTCATTTCGATCAAATAATTTATTATCTCGGTGCATGCTGATAAGCGTCTTGTGTTGGTGACAGCTGTTCATCCTATATAGATATCTGAAAGGTATGCATGTCTATGTCTATGCAAAGGTTGTTGTACTTCTATATTTAACCCTTTCCTCCATAGATACACCTTTATTGTGTAGGTGAACAGTTTAGATACAGATCAGTCGGCACATCCATGATCAGGATCTAAACTGTTTTTTTTTTTGACCAAAATGTGACCAGTCCAGATCCTGATCAGACGGCACAGATGTGCCGGCTGATCTGGATCTACACTGGTCACACATGTTTAAAAATGAGTGTATATGGAGGAAAGGGTTAATAATAAATCGAAGATATTGGATTATTTACTGTAAAATTCC
Source organism: Corbicula japonica (assembly GCA_038501625.1). Classification (NCBI taxonomy): domain Eukaryota; kingdom Metazoa; phylum Mollusca; class Bivalvia; order Venerida; family Cyrenidae; genus Corbicula; species Corbicula japonica. The sequence continues at coordinate 1,658,605 of JAZAYU010000042.1, forward strand.
TAATAAACACCCGTATGCAAATAAAGCCCACCCCCAACCCACTCACCCATGTATACAGATATCTGCAAGGTATGCATGTTAGTGTTTATGTAAAGGTCATTGTACTTCTGTACATCTATTATAAATAGATGATATTTACTGTAAATCATTATTGATGATTGGATAACTTTTACTACTGGAAGTTATCCCAACAGTTTTTAATGCTAATCGTACATGATTTCTTCTAAAATTCTCTTCAAGACTGTCACTTGATTTGAAATTGATTATCATATTATAATTAAAAAGTATTTAAAGGCCCATAACTCTTCAATTCATTTTTGAATTATTTCCCCTGAACCAAATTTAGAAATGTCTAATGGTTTGTCAAGTATATTATATTTACCTATAAGCTTTTAATTGCACTTAATTCTTAACAGTTAACAATAACAAATAATTTAACCCTGTTTGCCATGTTTTGATTCACATTGAATTTTATTTACAGAACATAACATTTGAATGGATGCCAAAAGAAGAGGATGACCACCAGAGTAGTTTCCCTTGTACAGATGATGACATTGAGAGTGATTTCCCTTGTAATACTGCTGGTTTCTGGGAAGCCAGAGATCATGTGGCTAGTTTGCTTGTAGACAACAGTAAATTGTCCATGAAAGAGCCAGTAAGAAAACGTTTATCAACAGTATCTGAAGAAGCGGGATTTACAGTGTAGTTTGGTATAATAACAAAAATTATTTACTTTGTTCTTCTACTCATTTAGTGAAACAAACCTTGAGCAAATGAAAACCACAGTTCAGCTTGATGCAAGTATAGAAGAGTTCCTCCTATTGCTGGTAACAACAATACTGAGCTCTTTGGTTTTGCGGGGACAAATGTTTGTGTTGAAGCAGTAAACAAAATTTTCTATGGGGGTTTGATTTGGCATGCTTATCTTTGCATAAAATGTGCAAAAATGAAACCTGCACAAAATACAATGAATCACAGCAGGTGAAAGAAAAAGGAACAAGAACTGAATTCGGTGTTTATGAACTAGCAGAAGTGAAATCATCTGCTCAACTTTTTGACATCTTTGGAAAGATTATGTCAGCTTCCAAAAAAGCACCTTTTTCAGTGACACTCGACATTTAAACTTTGGTTTTGTTGACGTCAGTAAGGCATCGGACTCCATCTTTTTATATTTTTTTTACCCATTAGAGTTCAATAGTTGTTATGATTGTTAGTTTAACAAAGAAATCCGAAGGAAGATTTTCATTGTTCACAAAGAAATCCTGATGGATGTTGTTAGTTTACAGAGAAGAACTAAGTAAGGTTTGTTGATATATATGTGTTTGCAGAGTGTATACATTGTATAGTTTTAATTTCACAATAGCGACAACCTAGTCAGAGGTATTTTACACCAATTTGGGAACTGTATTTTATCATTCAGTATTAAATAGTGCAATAATAGTGCAAAAACGCAAGGTTATTTTTGCAAATAACTTGATTCTTGTTGATCAGATCGGGTTTGCAATGTTTTCAATGGTGCTGAAACTGGTCTTCTCTCATCCCTTACTGTAAGAGAAGAATGAATAAGAATTCATTCTTGGCTAAGTATATGTCACATAAGACGACAGAGGAAGTGGGGTGGGCTTGCGGCAGAAACTCAAAACGTCCCAAAAATCCTCATGTGAATATTTTTGCTCGTCGAAAACCTGCTGCAGGACGATTTGTATTTCTCTTAACTTGTGCACAGTCATGCTAGTCAATTTTATCCCCTAAAATGAGATGACACAATATTTACCGAGATTTGGTTAGCAGTCATATTTTGATTGTTAAATGTTATAAAATATTGCACGTGTGTATAATTTTCATATAAAGTTGTGTTCGGTATAGATTTGTGTTCATATTTATTATTGTTAAAGAATAATGGCATCACATATTATTTATTGTTATATTGAATGTTTATTCTTTATAATGCGATCCAAAGTGACTGCATAAAAATGAGGTCTCATGAATACGGACTAAACTGATGGTTAAAGGGAGTGCATTTTTAAGTTTAACCCTTTCCTCTATAGACACACCTTTAATATGTGGGCAAACAGTTTAGATCCAGATCAGCTGGCACATCCGTGCCATCTGATCAGGATCTAAACTGTTCGCTTTTTTATTCATTAGGTCATTTCTGACCAAAATGCGACCAGTGCAGATCCTGATCAGACGGCATGGATGTTGCGGCTGATCTGGATCTACACTGGTCGCACATGGGTAGAAATGTGTATTTATGGAGGAAAGGATTAATAGCACTTTTATTTTTTTTTATAATAATCAATAAATTTTGCTTGGAATTCTCAATTTTCTTTCAAATTTTTTTTCAAAAGCATAACCGTTTTTTCCATAGATAAATCTTTATTGTGTGGACAAACAGTGTAGATCCAGATCCACAGGCTCATGCATCCCATCTGATCAGGATCTACACTGTTCACTTTTAGATTTGTTAGGTTACATTTGACCATGATGTGAATATTGTAGATTCTGATCAGATTGCATGGATGTGCTGGCTGATCTGGACCTACACTGGTTGCACAAGCTAAAAAAGCCGTATAATATTTTAATGGAGTAAATGATTAATGAAAACTGCTAATTCCACAACGTAATTAACACTATTTTCATGATATTACGTGAGCATTTGCTATGCCAGTCATTGTAGTCATAGTTTAACAATAACTACAAATGTTAACTATAATATTATGCTATGCTATGTTACTGATTATGTGTTCATTTTATTGTTGAAATTCTGTTATTGGTTTTGCATGTTTTGTAACATTGTATATTATATACTTCATGTTAATGCATTAAGAAATTATTCAAAATTACATATATTTCACAAAAATAAAGTGGGTTTTGAAAACAGAGCAATGTATTCTTATTAATTATTCAGAAATATTAATAATCCTTTCATAATGTGTGTTATCTATTAAGGGAGACAACTCAAAATGAATCTGTGATCAGACTTGTTGCAGTAGCCTCCCTTACCAGAATTTAACTGGGTGTGAATAGTTTTAAAGAAGTTGAAAAGAAAATAAGCACACAAATATGTCATGTAAAATTAAATCATACTTTAAAATATTTTAACTTAGTTTTTGTCAAGTTATGTCCAATTTATTAAAAGTTCATGTAATTCATGTATCAAAATTACAGATTTGAACATGTTGTAGCGTCCTTAACAGGTAGCCTGGGTAGCTCAGTTGAAAGAGAGACGGAATGGTATGCTGGAGGTCTGAGGTTTGAATCCTGGTTGAGGCCTACACATTTTCCCCCTCCTGTTTCATTTGGTGGCGATTGTAAATCAATTTACTTGTTGGAGCTTCGCTGGACGAAGCATTGGCTGGGGTAGTCGATTTGAACCTGCATTGTGTAGACAATTGCCTATTTAGTGGCTTGTCTCATTTAGAAGGGAGGAATGTTGTAGCGTCCTTAACAGGTAGCCTCGGTAGCTCAATTGGTAGAGCGACTGCAGCGGTAAGCCGCAGATCGGAGGTTCGAATACTTGTCGAGGCCTACGCATTTTCTCCCTCCTGTTTCAAACATATTCCCATTTACCTTTTACTATATGGATATGCCTTTTATCTCGTGGTGACCAATGCAGGTCTAGATTAGCCAGCACATTCGGTATGATGCTTTTAGTTTGTCACATGTGAAACTAGAGGTTTTAATTACCTCAAAATCAACCTTGAAAAACATTTGCTCTGAACCTGAATTTAGAAGTAAACTTAAAACTTGTTTGTTTACACAGTTTTATAACCAATAACAAACTAAAAGTGTTATTTTTTGCAGAACTGATAGAGACTGTACATTGTATATAGTGAAACTTAGCATACATCAGACATCTTTCATTTGTTTTGATGTAAAGCGCAATAGAAAATTTATTATTTTGCGCTATATAAATGCATTGTATTTTTATTTTATTGGTATAACCTCTTTCGAGAAGTTTTTATGCTTACCTTAAACAACTTAACTGTTTTCATATTTTACACTTGAATCAAATTATTCCATTTCTGGGAATAATTTGTGATGGCTGACTGTTAATAGAGCAAAGTTAACAACACAATTAACCCTTTACTCAATAAATGTTTGTTTAACATGTGTGACTCCAGGTCAGCCAACCTATCTGTGCTGTCTAAACAGAATCTACCGGTACACTGTTTCTCATGGATTTGGCAGCTGATCCGGATCTGCAAGTGTAGCCCATGTGATAAAACATGTATATAGGGAGCAAAGAGTCAAAGTGGTTCGCTCAACAACAAAACCATAGCTAAGGTAACCATTTTTCGCTTAGAGTTTTCTACTTCCAACAGGGTTTGTTGTTATCACATTTCTTATCCTTTTCCTCCACGTAATATGACTGCAGTGCTTTTTTTCCTTCTTTAGTAGGGGCTGTTTATTGGCGCCTTCCCCTCAACAAATTTCTTTAAAATCATGCAGTTTTCCCCAAAAAGTAACTGTACATCAGGTTTTCCCCAGAATTAATGGGCATGGCCCCTTCCCCAGGCATTAAAAAAAGGCCTGGACTGTTATCCCCTGGGTGAACAGTGTAGATCCAGATCAGCAGGCACACTTGTGCCATCATATCGAGGTCTTACCTGTTTGCCTTTCGATTGATTAGGTTAACAAGAAGTGTACAGTGTAGACCCTGATCAGACATCACAGATGTTCCAGCTGTTCTGAATCTACACGTTCACTTATGTGATGAACTCCATATAGCATCGTCTGACCAGTTTTCAGTATAGTAAGCTATTAGCTTGAATTCCATCATGTAAATAAACAGCAACTTAGATAAAACTATGACTTACATTAAATTTGTTTATCCTTCTAAATATTAATGCACATTTTGTTCATTTATTCATTCTTTTAAACTCAAAGAGAAGAAAAAACCTGATCCAGTGATATTTTCGGCCATCTTGGAAATACGTCCTATTTCCGTTAACTGGTTCTAGACACACAAAAACATTTACAGTTCAGGATTGTAAGTCAGATGGCATCATGCAAATTTATGCAGCAGACCTTAACACAGAAGCCCTCTTGAGTTTTCGTTCAGAAACATTACTTTTTGCTGAATCACCAAAAAAGTGTTACAAAAATATATGGTCAATTGCAACTTCTCATAAATTTTATGTTACTAATCTGATTTGCACTTGTTTTGGACCAAATGTCAGGTATGACAGCTTATTGCAGAAAGCTATGATGTTCAAGAGTGTTTCTCTAATGTGCATAACAGTAAACCAACCTATAATGAAAATAGGACGGTACTGAAAACTGGACGGTATATGATAAATGAAGTTAAGGGTTAAGTAGACCAATAAACTTCCAACTGATTTCAGTGAATAATGGGATTTTCAGATAAATATGAAGATACAAAGAAGATTATGCTGTTTAGATATAACACGGACAGACATTCACAAAAGGATTATGATTTTGTTTGCTTGACTTTGAATAGCCACTGGGTCATGTTTTGTTTGCACTTGCATGGAAAATACAACAAAGTCTGAATTCCCGTTGTCATCTTTTTATGAACCAGCACACTGGTTTTAGTGTGCCTCAGGGTAAGAGTTAACAAGATGTAACATTTGACAATGTGGACAGCCAGACTTAAGTGTTTTTCTTAACCATATACTCCATATATACACCTTTTTACACATGTGCAACCAGTGTAGATCCAGATCAGCCGTGTAGATCCAGAGCTGTGCCATCTGATCAGGATCTGCGCTGGTTCATTTTGGTCAGAAATAACCTAACGAAAAAAAAACTGAACAGTTTAGATCCTTATCAGAGGGCATGGATGTACCAGCTGATATGGATCTACACTTTTCACCCACATAATAAAGGTGTGTCTATGGTGGAAAGGGTTAATCTGCAGTTGAATATACAGTTATTTCATATGTGATTTGGGAACAGTCAAAATGTTGGCCCGAGGTGGAGGGGATAATGTTTTGAACTGTTGCCGTAGGCTGTAGGCGGAGGGCAACAGTTCAAAACACTATCCCCGACACCGAGGGACAACTGTTTGACTGTTCCCAAATCAAAAATGAAATAACTGTTTTATTACCTGATCAATTACTGTTTTAACAGTACTTACAGATGAAAAAAGGAACAAGAAAATAATTTTGCAAATATGTTTTTCATTAAACTTTCTCAATGTAACAATCTTGTAACTATGTCACACTGCCAACATTTTTTTTTATTTTTCTCTGTTGTTTCATAAAAAAACTTAAGGAAACTGTCATTTTGCTGACAGAATTTTAATTTGTTTAAATACTTTACCACATTTTATTTTTGGAGAAATAATCATTGAAGTCAATTTTTTTCTTTACCACATAACGTCATGACGTCAGAGCACGCGAGGGAAACAGCTGAAACTATTGACTGGTCAACAGTTCGCAAACATGGACTTTTTTAGAATTTCAGAAAACAGTCAAAACTACCAAATTACATTTATATAAGGTATCAGGTAATAATGAAGTTTATTTTAAACCCTTTACTCCATACAAACAAACAGTAGATATTGATTAGACAGCATAGATGTGGCTGCTGATCTTGATCTACACTGTTCTGTGCCCAAGATCATAAAACTAAATCTGGAGAACAGTCTCAAATCTCAAGCATCTGATTGGCTGAAATGGCAACCAGTCGCCATTTCAGCCAATCAGATCCTTGAGATTTGAGACTGATCTCAAATCTTAGTTTTATGATCTTGGGCCCTGTAATACCATAAAGGTATGTATATGGAGAAAAGGGTTAAGTAACAAATCAGATTGTTTTAATTATGCCCCCCTTCGAAGAAGCGAGGGTATATTGCTTTGCACATGTTGGTCGGTCGGTATGTCGGTCCGTAGACCACATCTTGTCCGATCAATAACTAGACAACGCTTTGTGATACAGTCCTTATATTTGGTGTGGAGGTTGGTCATGACCAGTAGAAGACCCCTATTGATTTTGGGGTCAGTAGGTCAAAGGTCAAGGTCACAGTGGCCTTGACCACAAAAACCTTGTCCGATCAATAACTAGACAACGCTTTGTGATACAGTCCTCATATTTGGTGTGGAGGTTGGTCATGACCAGTAGAAGACCCCTATTGATTTTGGGGTCAGTAGGTCAAAGGTCAAGGTCACAGTGGCCTTGACCACAAAAACCTTGTCCGATCAATAACTAGACAACGCTTTGTGATACAGTCCTCATATTTGGTGTGGAGGTTGGTCATGACCAGTAGAAGACCCCTATTGATTTTGGGGTCAGTAGGTCAAAGGTCAAGGTCACAGTGGCCTTGACCACAAAAACCTTGTCCGATCAATAACTAGACAACGCTTTGTGATACAGTCCTCATATTTGGTGTGGAGGTTGGTCATGACCAATAGAAGAACCCTATTGATTTTAGGATCAGTAGGTCAAAGGTCAAGGTCACAGTGGCCTTTGCATACAAAAACGTTGTCCGATCAATAACTAGACAACGCTTTGTGATACAGACCTCATATTTGGTGTGGAAGTTGGTCGTGACCAGTAGAAGACCCCTATTGGTTTTGGGGTCAGTAGGTCAAAGGTCAAGGTCACAGTGGCCTTGACAACAAAAAACCTTGTTCGATCAATAACTAGACAACGTTTTTATGTTTATTTGTACAATAAAATAAAATACTTCTCAGTGTAAAGTTGTGATTATTTTTCCCCATGACAATTTCAAGTAAAGATATATATTAATGATCCATAACATTAATTTTAAACTATTTCAATATATGCCGTGTCATAAATAGGCACTGATTATCACTCACTTGTGTTTATTAAATGCTTTGGTTTCGTATGGATGGTCACTAAAGCCTGCACATTACCGGAATTGACATAACACTAGAGCTACTATATCTCCGCCAATAGCGAATATTTGATTTAAATTACAATAAAATCCTTTGTGTTAGACTAGGTTAATCTACACGCGCTTATGTTTGTCGAGGTAAATGTAATCCTCTCATTGGATGACCTGGTTATTGATATATAGGAGTTCCACCGTCTTGTAAATTGCTTTCATGACTGGTACCCTTCATTGCTAAAGCTTACAAAAGTCTCTAAATTTCCAAAAATTTAAATTCAATGCTAATAGATATCACTTGCACGTCAGGGGGGGCATTTGTGTTTGACAAACACCTCTTGTTTTCATATGATGTAATTTTTTTTCTAAATGAAGTAAGTACGTATATTGGCAAATTTAATTTCTTAACATATAAAAGAAGGGGATGTGATATTAACAATGGTTATTATTTAAGCCTTTAGGCCATGCTTCATATCTTACGTCTACCTCAGTTGCCAATTTCATGATTTATATTTGCTCATCGAGTACCATTGAAGGACCTCTTTACCTATATTTAACGTAAACAGCTCAATTTAATCTCCTTTGTAATAAAGGACCAAAATGTAATCAACACTCCGACGTATTTATGCTCTAATGAATACGCTTTGACAAATTCAAGAATGGTAGATCATGTTATTGTTATTTACATATTTTTCAATCCATACCAAATAAAGTATTTTATTGTCATTTGGTAGTAAATCATATCTTTAATCAAATTTACAGACTTTTTGACGGACTAGATATGTAAGCCTTTTTTTTGGATAATGAAATGATTGTAATCGCGTTTGTTGTTGATGTAAAGATTTAACAAGTGCGTTGAACATGAGAACGTTGTAAAACATGCCACTGTTTCGTCTGTTTGACAAGAGTTGGTTCTGTCAACAGTCAGGATGATAAATGTGCAAGCAACATAACAGTGGAATTTACATGCCTGAAAAACGTTAACCGGATTATTCGCTGCAGGTTGGTGATTTATAAAAGCTTAAACCAGTTTAATATTATGTCTTTATTTAAATTTAACCCTCGAGGTAATGGATTATCCCGTGGGCGAACAGTGTTGATCCAGATCAGCTGGCACATCTGTGCCATCTGACTGCACTGTTTTTTTTTTGTCTAATAAACCAAAATGCAAACTTATTCCGATCAGATGGCATGGATGTGCCATCTGATCTGGATCTGCACAATTTGCCCATGCCATAAAGGCATATATATGGGGGAAAGAGATATAATTGTTATCTACATTGACATTGTTTATAAGTCTATATCGGATCAACAATGTAGTCAGTAATTTACAAATCTGATATAGTGATTAACCTACCTTTTTCAGTTCATCTAAAGTACTTGTCCAAAACAAGCACTTGTTTCTTTTTCAAAATTAATTTAACTGTTTACTTAATATTTTACAGGTTTTATTGCATGTGCAAATAGTATAGATCCAGATCAGCTGGCATATTCTTCTTGATTGAATAAAAAAGTGAACAGTTTTGATCTAGATCAGCCACCACATGTTTTTTGGACATAAATAACCTAATGAATCAGAAAGTGAACAGTGTAGATCCTGATCAGACGCTGGCAGATCTGGATCCACACAACATTTGCCCAGGGATAGCAGCCAGTAAAGGGTTAAATGTAAATAAATTTAATGGTGTGTTGTTTTTTTTTAAGTGGCACCTCTGAACATACACAGTATCTGAAAATATGAATGGTATATTTTTCACAGATGTGTTGGTTATCTACTCTTTCCCCCTTTCCTCCATATATACGCATTTTTACGCATGTGTGGCCAGTGTAGATGCAGATCAGCTGGCACATCTGTGCCATCTAATCAGGATCTGCACTGGTCGCATTTTGGTCAGAAATAACCTTATGAATAAAAAAGTGAACAGTTAGGATCCTGATCAGATGGCATGGATGTGCTGGCTGATCTGGATCTAAACTGTTCGCCAACGCAATAAAGGTGTTTCTACGGAGGAAAGGGTTAAAATGATTTTGTGATGAATCAATAAATACATCAATATTTTATGTAGCAACTTAAAGAAATTGGAAAAGCAACTTCTTTAAACACAAAATACATTATGTTAAAAGAAGTTGCATTACTAATTTCTTTAATTATGTAATTATAATATATTTAAAGAAATTAGAAACACAACTTCTTTAAACACAAAATATATTTTGTGTTTAATATATTTTTTGTTTAAGGAAATAAGTTTCTTGTTTCTTTAAGTATTTGAACTTACACTTTTTACACAGTCACTCGGGTTATTGCTGTGGTTAAGCTTTTACTCCTTATATACCCCCTTTATCACATGGATGAACAGTGTAGATCCAGATCAGCTGGCACATAATGCCATCTGATCCTGGATTAGCACTGATCACTTTTAGATTCATTAGGTTATTTTTGACAAAGATGCTATCAGTGCAGATCTAGATCAAATGGTGGGATTTGCACGCTGATCTGGATCTACACTGGTCGAACATGCGTTAAAACCCATATATATGGAGTAAAGGATCAAGTGTTTGATATTTATTTGTCGTCACTTTGAATGGATGTACGCTAAAGTTAAGAATCTGACAAACAGAACATACTGAAATATTTAGCCATCACATAACTTAAAGCAAATGACAACTGTTTTGCATTTAAAATAAATGTCTGTCAACAAGAAAAACTAAAAGCTGTTTAAATTCTTGACATCTTGAAGCATATTCATGTTTTTTGTGCAGTAATTAAAAGTTGTGTAATTAATGTTGGTAATTAGCATTGTTTCGCTGCAGCTAACTTGTTCAGGAATTTAATGGGCATTGTTCAGTAATACATCTGGTATCTCATCTGTGATCAGGATCTACATTGTTAGCATTTTGATTCATTAACCCTCTCCTCCATAGACACACCTTAATTGCATGGGCGAACAGTTTAGATCCAGATCAGCCGGAACATCCGTGTCGTCTGATCAGGATCTAAAGTGTTCGCTTTTTGATTCATTAGGTAATTTATGACCAAAATGCGACCAGTGCAGATCCTGATCAGATGGCACGGATGTGCCAGCTGATCTGGATCTACACTGGTTGCACATGCGTAAAATTGAGTATATATATAATGAGGAAAGAGTTAAGTCATTACTGACAAAGAAGTGAACAGTGCAGATCCTGGTAAGACAGCATGGATGTGCCAGCTGATCTAGATCAAAACTGTTCAAACATGTAAATAAAACCCATGTGTAAAGAGTGAAGGGTTTTATTAATTTAGAGAACTTAAATTAATGCAAAGTCGGGAGCCTTGCAATAATCAATTTTTTAATAATGAATCAATCAAATACAGTCCAGTCGCGATTTAACGAATAGGCATCGGACCAAGCCGATTATTCGTAAAATCGCATTTTTCGTAGTATCGCATTTTTGATATGTTTCGTTGTTGATACCGTCGCAAAACGTCAATGTCGTTATATGACGTAATGTGTTATTGTTGTTATATGTCGAGGTCAATAAATAAAAAAGGCAAAGAAAAGAAACGTCCTATGTAGTTAATATTTAGATAATGCCGATATCAATTTACTGAAATATTAACTAAGATTCGCCGTTGGAATAAGATCATGCAGAATTAAATAGCAGAAGTAGAATGACAAGCAATACAATTGTTTCAGATTTTATACAATTTTAAACATTTGACATTCAATCACTCAAACTGTTTGTTACAAACACGCCCGCTGATTGCTTACAGAGCATATCGTGTCACAACTGCTTGGGTCGATAATTGCTCAACAATACAAAACACGGATATCACTTGAAAAGGTGTGAAAATCACCTGTAGGACTGAAATTCGTTAAATTGCATGTTTATTACACTGTAAATTAGGGATGGCAACGAGTAGTAAAATTGGTACTCGAGTACTCGGACGATCTTTCGATCGAGTACTCGAGTACTCGAACGATTTCCGATTTTAATAGAGATAATACCGTTCGTGTAATATCTGCTTCAACCTACTCGGTATTTATACCATATACCAACTTTTAATAAAGATTTACACAACAAAAGTGTTTTATATCTTTTATTTGTGTTTTGCTATTTTATTATTTTATATTTTTAAAATAAATAAACAAATTGTTTCAAAGTTACAACACCGTCATGCGAAATGTACATATACGGTGGAAAGAATAATATTATGTCATGAAATAAACAAATCAAATAAATTAATCGAACTAAACTAAAACCATGGGGCTCATCTGTCTGCTTTTTGGGGGTGATCTCGTATCATGTTTCAACTTAAGATTGTAAAGCATGTTTGTAGTTCCCCCGTTGTAGACCAACTCGGAACTACATTTGACGGTTTTTCCGTCTGCTGCCCGTTTGAAGTAACTCCACGCAGACGACTTTGCGGGAGGCATTTTGCTGATGTAATACAGTTATTAATTCGGTCTTTAATTAATTAATGTGATACTAAACATTACCATCATTTTATTTTATCTTTTTATTTTCATTAATATTCATAGATTAGTTTGCGTCATTCACCAATAAAAAATTAGAAATTATCATCACATGCAAGTGCACCAATCAATGACTATATTGGGCGGTCTTGATTTTCTGTATGAAGCGCCAATTATCTAATTGTCAAACAATACATTTGTGCTAATGGGTGTGATTGGCAAACAATAGATCTGTATTACCGCTATAAAAACATTGCTTATTGACATTATTGACAAGTGCCATTTGGGACCCTTATTTGGCAGTTTGTTATTTCACAACAATGACACTTCAACTTCAAAGCGTAAAATATGTCACCTGTGGCGATTAAGTGCATCGCGCATAGTGTCTAATTGCCACCGTGCCGTATATCGAAACGAATTATAAACAAAACAAACGGATTTCTTTTTTTAATATCAAAATTTTTATTTTTTTCCGATTACTCGAGTAGTAGATTTAGTACTCGATACTCGGACGTTCGATCGAGTACTCGAGTACTCGAGTAGTCGATGCCATCCCTACTGTAAATAAGCTTAAGGGACTGTCATAATTATTCGTTATATCGCATTTTTCGTTAAATCGCGTTTTCGTTAGATCGCATCTTTTTTATATTGAATAAAGAAGGAATTCGGACGGGACCGGCCGCCCAATTCGTAGTATACCGTTATTTTGTAAAATCGCGATTCGTAAAATCGCGACTCGACTGTAACAAAGAATAGTTTAACCTTTTACTTCCTTAATACAAGAATTGCGCAGTAGATCCAGATCAACCAGCACGTCTGTGCCATGTAAGGAGGATTTACACTGTTTGCTTGTAGAATCATTAGGTTATTTCTGACCAAGAATTAAACATAGTAGATCCAGATCAGATGACACCAACTGATGTGTCAACTGATCTGGATCTTCACATTTCACACGTGATTAAAGGCATATCCAGTGTAGATCCAGATTAGATGGCATTGATGTGCTGGCTGATCTCGATCTACAGTGTTGGCATGTGTGATAAACCCATGTAATATGGAGTACAGTAAGACCATTAGTGTTTTAATAAAGGGTATATGGGGCGCATCACGGGAAAAGGTACCTTGGGGCAGTTGACGTCAATCTTTGAAATGACATCATAAAGCTGAGCAGATGACATTAATTACTATGTATTTCGCTGTACAAATATCATCTTATTGTCAAAATGAGTAAGAAAATCGCTTCTAAGTTATGAGAACATAAAAAATTGTTGTAATTTTTTTCTGAATATAGTATCAACTAAAATGTAACAAAATATGACTGAATGTACGTTTTCCCATGACATGCCTGATATTACATGAGTCTCTACTTATCCATAAACAGTTATAGATCTCATTAGCAGACATACTTTGTCACGATTTGCTTATTAAATTTTTTTGCATGTTTTTTTCCTGTACCAGGTTTTCTGTGTTCTAGATAATAGGTGAATTTAAACCATCAACAACATTTAGTCATGCATTTTTATAAACACATTTTTAAAATATTGTGAATTAATATCCGTGTGAAACAGCTATTTTGCATTTTGTTGGTAAAATAAATAAGTCCCTGTGAAATATAATAATCCCTTCCCACAGTTGTTACAATATGCAGTTACCTACTTTTGATATTATTTTCAAAATGTCACACTTAATCTATGAAAAAATGTTGTGTTCGACAGAGGAGACAATACTTCTGAAAGTGACAAATATCAAAAAAAAAAATTATCTTCAAGTTAAATGTGTAAATAAAAAGCCTGAATGATTCAGTTTCTTCCTGCTTTAAAGGAATTGATACTTCAAGTTAGGTACAGTTATGTAATTAGTGATTAATTAATTTACTCACAACTTAAAGTGCTTAAGTGCATTTATAATACACAAAATGCGGTGTGAAAAATAAACGGTTCCTATCTCGTGTAGATCAGCAAAAAATTGCTATATTAATCTATTATCTGGCTGACTGTTTAAAGTCAGATTCGATCAACGTTAAATTAATTAACAGAAATTTTGAAAAATCCTTGACTGTCAATTTGCTAAGAAAACGCAAACACTAAGAATAAAGCTGAATTGCTTTACTTTTCCAAGCATAAAGTTTTCATTGAACTTTCATAATTTAATTGAGCAATTTAACTTCTTTCGCATACCATTCTTATCATATATGTGGCAGAAAGAGAGATAATTTTCTGTCTATCTTAGTGTTGTGTCCATCTAAACGCAATTAAAACGCCCACTTAAACTAAAGTAAATATGAATTGATTTGGATTATTTACATTAACTGACCTGAATTCCTGTTTATTTACCATAATAGAAAACCATTTCATTTCAGTGCGTTTTTATTTCTTACATACTATTATATGGTTAAAAAGTTTTAAACTCATTTAAAATGGGATGTTTCCTTTTCTTGAAGGGTTTGTACAATTATGATTTTCAATGTAACCAGGATCGTATGAACATTTATAGCATTTCTTAATGAAAAGTAGTTTTTGGTCCATTTTTCATTACAGTGTTACCGTAAAAACCCTATTAAACAACTTAGGTTCATTACATTTTCTAGATCATTAGGTCAAATCAAAACCTTTGTATATATTATAAACTTATTATATTGTACATACGAATTAATTTCAGTAATAATTAAAAAATATTTACTTTATACATCAGAATTATTATTTAAATTTTAATGTATTGCATCCATGTGAAACTCAAAAAAATTTTAAATTGTTTGTTATCAGTTTTCCCAAAGGTAGCCAAATATTAACAGTGTACACAACTCTGACCTCCATATCAAATATTGTCATGTTTACATATAGACCTTAACATATGTTACCAAAACATTCTATCTACCCATTATTTCAATATAAAATTTGATATTCTTGCACTTAACCAACAATTCGGACATTCCATCACACGATAGCGCTGGGATGGATCTTGTTTGCTCGCCAATCCTTTCCAGATGCCGTCCTATTGTAACGTAAGCTCCCGTTATAACGCTATTTATTTTGTACATGCGGAGTATGCCTTAAATTGCCTCATTTATCTTTGCATTTGTTAATATTTTTAACAATAAAAGGATAAGATTATTTGCTTAGGTGATAACGGGTATATGCAATAAACCAGGTAGGTAAGACATTCCGACTGTATTTAGATATTATAATAGTACTTGAACATCAAATCAAAAATCTGTAAATAGATTCAATCATTCGGCACCCGTATACAGTTTAAAAAATGTACTCAGGAGATAAAGAAATTTATGATGACATTATTTGCAATATTGTCCGAATGCGTGGATCAAAGACAATTAAAATATGCCAAGGAACAATTCATCTAGGATACAGTGCACATGGTAGTGTATTGAATGTTGCAAAATGGGATTGTGTAATGGTGAGGGGGCGGGGAGCAGGGGGTGGGTCCAAACTAGAATCATTTTCAAAGTTTTCCCTGTATTTCTTTATTGCTTGAGTATAGAATATCCTTCAAAAAATAAGATGCAGTACAAGTCAGGAGAATAGGTTTTTTTAAAATAGTTTTTTGACATTTTAATGTGTTCTATATTTTGAAACCACTAAGTCTTTCAATTACAGCGAAACCTCACTTTCAAGACCACCTCTATGACAAGCCAGTAGTGGTCCGAATAGTGAGGTAGTGTTCAGAATAGAGTAATAAGTAAATTAATTAGCGAATTAATAATAAATAATAATAATAAATAAGGTAATCAGCACAGTTGACAAAGGTTAGAAATTAAGTGAAAGAATTGTTAAAAAACTAGAACAGACACTAAAGTTTGCTTTATTTTGAGACTGCGTTTTACGCAGGAAGTAGTTGTCCATGGTCTAGCATTTATAATTTGATATTTAGAGAGTATGCTGAATAAAAATATCATCTTTCTTAAAAAATACATAAATAAAAAATAAGTGTAATTTATATATATTTATGCTGTTATTTTGTTTTAAGAATATTAAATAAATTCTTAAAGTCTTGTCAGCAATCATCAATGCACAATTGTTATGAAAATCCTATATGCCTTTTTGACATGTAAAATCATTTGTGACATTTGTGCCGTCTGATCAGGATCTTCACTGGTCGCATTTTGGTCAGAAATAACCTAATGAATCAAAAAGCGAACAGTTTAGATGACCTGATCAGAGACGGCATGGGTGTGCCTGCTGATCTGGATCTAAACTGTTTGCCCACAAGGTGTGCCAATGGAAAGGGTTATTAAGGAAGTCTCCGCTTATCATTGCTTCAATATGTGAGGTCTTTTTCATATCAGAATTTAATGTATATTTTATGAGATATTTGTAAAATTATGTTTGTCGTTGAATTTACTGGTCATGTAAAAAGGTGACAAACACATAAAAAGTAGATTTTTCTCTTCATATTTGAAAGTTCTTTAAAAGGACCTCACATATTGTTGTCAGTTTGGTGGGCGTTTTAATTGGTGTTTTGTGTTGCTTAGTTTTTGTTTTGATGTAAAAAGGATTTTTGGAATTTTTAGGTCAAGCTGTTTTTCTTTACTGTTATAACTTTTCTTAATGTATATAAAATAAATATACAGTCGAACTTCGATGGCTCGAACACCGTTCGCTAGAACACCTCCCTTCTCTCGAACACTTTGTCCAGTCCCGAACTAGAACTCTATATTTTCTATATTGTTCTACCTCCGATGGCTCTAACCATAGCTCAACAGTCGAACACCAAGCCAGGACCCGACAGTTAGTTTTCCATGTTTTTGACACCCCTTGGCTCGAACAGATTGTCATCAAAGGTGGGAATAATATGTTTTAGGCACGAAAATGTCTCGCCAATTAGTATGATCTGCTTTTTTAATTAAATCGTGTTAATAACACATTAAAGCAGATGAAATAATTCGATTGTTGTG
Organism: Corbicula japonica; assembly: GCA_038501625.1. Classification (NCBI taxonomy): domain Eukaryota; kingdom Metazoa; phylum Mollusca; class Bivalvia; order Venerida; family Cyrenidae; genus Corbicula; species Corbicula japonica. The sequence goes on from JAZAYU010000042.1 coordinate 1,675,793, forward strand.
TTAATTTATACCACACTTATCATAATTATAAACAAAATGTTATTAGATTTTTTAGAAAATTGTAATTGTTTTGTTTCAATTTTTAATGAGATAATACATGAAATACATGCACTATATGACATATCACTTCCATTCCACCACTGTGAATATGTGTAACTCCCCCCCCCCCCCCCCACCCCCCCCCCCCCCCACCCCCCCCCCGACCCCCCCCACCCCCCCCCCCCCCACCCCCCCCCACCCCCCCGCGCATACTGAGACGGTCGACTGATTTTCGCTGACACTATATCCACCTGCCTTAGATTCACCTGTGTCACCTGCTTGCGCCTCAACATAAACATTATAACTTTCGGCCCATGTTTTCAATCCATTGTTTATAATACGCGTGAAAAGCTTACCTAAAGAACTTAATAATGTTATCCCACGATAGTTTTCAACATTATTTATACCACCTTTTTTATGCAAAGGTATAACAAAACCTTCTGACCACCGCCTGGGAAAATATCCAGTTTCAAAAATCTTATTAAATAATATCAATAAAATAGGAGTCAATACCTCTTTACCTACTGTAAAGAATTCATTAAGCCTAACGGAAATAAAATTATTTGTCTTTCTGTCTGTCTGTCATTAAAACAAGAAATATTATAAAAGATTATGCGATAGCTTAGTTAATGAATAGAAACCCATTCGCACATACCAACCACGGATCGCTCGAACTACCCATGGCTCGAACAAATCTGCCGGTCCCATGGAGTTCGAGCCATCGAAGTTCGACTGAAAACATTAATTTGTGCTAAGTTTATTGAACTGCATTTACCATTGAAGAGAACTTATTTTATTAATTTTCTTATTTTATTGTTGAAAGTGCAATCATGACCTGAGATGGCTCTTAACAAAAAAATATTAATTACTGAATCTGTTTTCTAAAGAATTAATATGGGAAGACAAATCCTTTATTCACATTATAACCAACAGATTTTAAATTACATTTGCATAATAATCATCAAAGGCTATTTCATCTGTGACTTTTACACTAGTGTAACAAAAAGATCAAAATAGGCCTTGGTATGCTAATTGAAAATTATATTTTGATTTAATTTACCATTAAACTATAATTTAGAAGAACATATTATTAAATTCACAAAAGGTTAAGAATATTCTAAAATTAGATATACATGTACTAGCCTGCAGATACAATTTACCAATGGAATTAACACCACAAACAAAAACAGTAATTGTAAACAGGCATACTGATAGAATATAACAGAATTTACAGAAATTAGTGTTGGTATTTAAGTTTATTTATTATTGGACGAAGTCCGTATAAACGATACCTCGAGAAGAGTGTCTTACTTACAGTTTTAGATATTACACAAAACACAGAGGATTCTTCTTATTACAAAATATTCTTTGATTCTTTTAAACTCCTGGTTTATAATGAAATGTTATGCAAAAGACTGTAAAAAAATGTTAGTTTGAGAAGCGGGTGACACTGTGCAGACTTAAGCAATTACTAGACTCCTAGTCAGATATACTTTGAACCACTGAGCGAGTTATCCACTGTATGGTAAATGTGAATGTCAAAACTCGGAGAACCCTTTGAAGACAACTGTTACTATACAGTGTTTATCAGTGCCCTAAACAGAAATCAACAGATTACTGTGCATTATTGATGCTGATATTGGTAAACTGCATGGGTATGCATCCATGGTCACTAAACCCGAGTGCTCTTCTAGGTTATTAGAACAGGGTGCAAAATTATTTCTAATATTAATTTGTGACCATATTTTGTATAAAGCCTTCTTAAAAAATGCATTATATATTTTCAGATAACTTTTGAATACTTGGATAGAAAAATGAACTTTTTGGTAAGTATTCTGTTGAAAAATGATTTTTGTTTTTGTTGATTTTGTGAGTGTTGAAAAACTCAAAATCTCGAACTTGAATTAAACACTGTAATAAGCTGGATTTAAAAAGTGATCTGGAATTTAGACTGATCTAATGAATTTCCTGTTGAAGAGAATACTGTCGCCAAACATTCACGTCTTTATAAAAGATGTAAATATCTACTGTGATTGCATTAATTTTTGTTAGTATAAAATTTTGTGGTTTTCAGTAAAATGGCATTTTTGTGGATCCATAAATTCGTGGTTTTACATTATCCAGAATTAATTATGTTTAAAACCAATTTAATGTAATGGTATATTTACTTGTAGCATTAAATTTTTGAATCCATCTGTCCATTAAATTCACGAAAATTAGTAACCCACATAAGTTAATGATTTCACAATAAATAAAATTAATGCATTTTTGTATTGAGTTGTGCAGATTACTATGTATTTCCTTACCGAGGTACGCACGTGTGTCGGGTGTTGCAAATTGAGGTCATAGATCAGGCAAAAATGCTTCACCCATCTGCTTTTGTATTCATAAGCAAGTTGCACTGTTATCTGGAATTATCGAGTTTTTGTTTTTTTTAATGGATGGGTACATGCATATCCCATGGGTAAATAGTTTAGATCCAGATCAACACATTTGGAACAGTGTAGATCCAGATTGGTCAAAACATCTGTGCTGTCTGATATGGATCTACATTGGTCTCTTCTTGGTCAGAAATCGATCTAATGATTCTAAAAGCAAACAGTGTAGATCCTAATCAGATGGCAGCAATGTGCTAGCTGATCTAGATCTACACTGTTTGCCCAAATGATAATAACCATATCCCATGGGGTAAAGAGTTAAAGAATAAAATTCTAGCTTTGGAATAGAAAATTTCAGTTTGGCTTATTTCAGATTATCACTTGTTTGTCAGTGGTTAGAGGGTTAACCCTATACTTCATATATATGCCTTATATCATAGAGGCTAACAATGTAAATCAAGATCATGAGGCACATCTGTGCTGTCTGATTAGGATCTACACTGTTCCCTTTTAGATTTGTTACCGTCATTGTTCGAATATAAGCCGCACTCATGTATAAGCTGCACTCATGTATAAGCCGCACCGCCCCCGAACATGATAGAACAGATGAAAATGGTTTTAACAAAGTGTATAAGCAGCCTAACCTGTGTATTAGCCGCACCCCCAACTTTTTACCTCCAAATTCTGGGGAAAAAGTGCGGCTTATATTCAAACAATTACGGTAGTTTATTTCTGACCAATAAGCAACCAGTTAAGATCATGATCATATGACTTAGATTTGCCAGCTGATCTGGGTCTACAACGGTTGCACATGTATGATAAAACATATGTATATATGTAGTAAAGGGTTAAAGGAGGGTTCTTGTTGCAATGCACAGTTTTGTTTTGTTGCAGAATGATCACTGGTGCTGTGGTGTTGTGTGCACACCTTGGTAATGGACATTGCAGGTAATTCTTGTAGGTCTCTACATTATCCGCTAGTCCACTGTTATATTCCGAAATAGGTAATATGCTATGTCACCTTTATAATTACAGGTTAAACACTTAACCATTATTAGGTAATTGAAATTAGTTAATTACCCATAATGTGATTAGTCCAAATATATATAAATAAAAAGTACATTTGTGGCAAATTGCATAAAATTGGACTATAGGAATTATTTATGTCTTAAGTGCATTAACTTACAGATAACAAAGCTGAGAGATTTTAAGAATTGGGACAATTATTAAGAAAGTAAGTTTCAATACAAAGTTTAATGGTCAGTTGAGAATGCCATGTTAAATATTTATGATATCATTAACAGACAAATTATATTTCATTATAGCCTATTACTTGACATGGGGTGCAGATTATATGGTGTTCATTGTTATACTTGTAGATAAAGAACTGAACAATTCAAGTATCACATATTTTTGAATGAATTTGAAAATTTACAATCTTTATGAATGTCTAATTTGAGCTTATTTCTTGACTAATTTTCAAAATAATTCATTAAGAATTAAAAGAGGACTTGTTAAGATATTTTTAATGCAGTGAATTTTGCAGAAAAATGGAATTTCCTTTCTTTAACAGCAATATTAGTCTGAATTAAATTGTCCAGATTCTGGAGGCTAAAATATCAGTGATGCACTTTTCTATTTATATATATTTGGACTTCAACATAATGAGTGATTAACTTGTTTAACAATAGCATAAAAGTAAAGTTAAACCAGTGGATACTTTTTTGTTTGTTGTTCAGTATAGTTATTTGACATCATAATAGCAACCATCAGGACAATATCTATCCCAATTCATACTTTGCTCAAAAACTTAGTTCCATCACATTGCTCCATCTTCTTGTTCTGCTATAAATTAACACTTTCCTCCATATATATGCATTTTTATGCATGTGCAACCAGTGTAGATCCAGATCAGCTAGCACATCTGTGCCGTCTGATCATTATCTGCACTGGTTGCACTTTGGTCAGAAATAACCTAACAAATCAAAAAGCGAACAGTGCAGATCCTAATCATGCAGCACGGATGTGCCAGCTGATCTGGATCTACACTGTTCGCCTATGTAATAAAGGTGTGTCGATGGAGGAAAGGGTTGAAAATGGTCTGAATCATTATGAGCATACGATCACAGCAGTCTTCAGAGCAAGGTAGCGGGCCAGTTTGCTTCAGTCTCTCAAAACAACAACAACGACAAACTTTATTTCATCAAGATTAAACAAAGTAACAGACAAGTATATTGGTGAATTCTACTGTTTAGTGAAAATTGAAATGGAACATTTATTTTTCATTACAGCATACACAACTACAAGAGATATAGTTACAATCTCTAAGGAATTGATATAAAATAATAATAAAATGTTTAGAAAAATAAATCAAAGTGGAAACTACCAATGGGGCGTGAAATCTTACTATCTGTGGAATTTTAATCCTGTGAGAAAATTAAAAAAAATTTCACCCCAAGCAAGGATTGACATAAATGATTAAATCTTTAATAACAATACATTACAGGTTGAATTATTATTAACAAGAAGTGTTGCATGATGTGACAAATCCCCTTTTTAAACAACATTTTTTTTTTCGAACTGACCACTTTGACAAATAAGGGTCATCATCAAAGGAGTACACATATTTTTAGAAACATCATGTATATGCACTGTATAATGGTACAGTAAGTAACACTAGTACATGTACTTGTAAGAAGTAATGCGGTATACCAAATTCAATTTCTTTATACATTTTACAGGTCTATCATATGACAGTTGTTTTTTGTCATACTTCAACACACGGGAATTTAAAATTATGTGTTTTATTGCTTAGTTTTTGCAAATTTATGTAAATAGAATTTGAAGTAATATTTAGGTCTAACTTTTTTTCTTTACTTTTATAACGTGTCTTACTGTATGCAAAATAACGATACATTAGTAACATTCATTTGTGCAAAGTTTCATTGAACGGCATTTTGCAGTAACGGGTTAACATAATCATTTACTGACATTGTAAACTTCAATTTGATCATCTTCACTACCAACAATAAGTTTTGAGTTTTTCTTACAATAGCACACACACACTCACAAGACTTGTCCCTTTTTAGAACTTCGCCAATCAGTTGTCCATCGAGAGAGAACTGGAAAACAGTGTTTGATCCACAAACCAATACACTGTTATTTTTGTACAAACAGGCACCACTGGCTCCCACAAGTTTAGGATCAGAAAACTGTCCTACAACGGCACCATTTCTGTTCAGCATAATCAAGCCCTTTTTTCTGTGAGTTACGTAGATTGTTGAGCCGTCACCACTCACTGCAAGGCTCAAGAGAGAAGGGGAAGATGAGAAATCAAGGTAGCTCTTTTCCGACTGAGCCACAATGAACTGCTGCAGCCTATCTCCTTTTAAGGTGAAAACATACACTGATGTATCTTCATCAGAAACAAACAATTTGTGGTCAGCGTATGCTAAACCTACACAATGAAAACCAGGCGTTATCTTTCTTGTCTCCTCCATAGTACTGCCAATAGAAACAAAATGTATGTCATAATGTTTGCAGCATACACCAACTTCTTCTTTACTTATGGCACACACTTGCCATGGCTTCTGACCAACATAACAGCAGTCCCTTAACTTATAAGAGCTGGTCAGACGCTTGACTTTGTAGTTGTTATGGTCAGCCAGGATAACAGTCCCATCCTCAAGTACACATGCACTTATTATATGGTTTGTATTTTCCGAACCTATCCAGTCAGCTTTCTCTTTCACTTTAAATTTCTTGCTGCCTTGGACCTTCAGTAAGGGAATGCTGGACTGACTATCATGGGGTATAGAAGTGGTTTGGGTTTTAGCTTTTACTGGCAGGAGACCAGGATTTCTGGGCTGTGACGCCATTTTGTCAGGCATATTGAAGGATCCTAAGACTTCTGTTTCATTGAATAAAGACTGAATCTTCTGATTAGAAACAAATGAAATGTTTGCTGGCAATGCTTGGTGTTGTGTTGCTGTTACTTTCTCATTAGCTCGAGAGGCAACATGTTTGGCCATCTTGATACTGACAAACCTCTGTGACATGTTATCGCTGGCAGATTTTAAGCTGTCCTGTGCAGATTGTATTTCAGTTATTGCAGCTTGAAGTTCCCCTAGGGTTGCTTCAATCTTGTCGCTTAGAGATAGAAATACACCCTCCAAATCCTGGTTAGTGTTCTTTTCTAATTCGTCCAAGCTTTCATTTATTTGTATTCGTAACTTCCTTATCTCCTGCATTGATGTTTCTTTTTGACTTTGAAGGGTTTTTTTTTCACTTAGAACTTTCTTGTGCAGCTTGTCCAGTGAGCTGGCTAGAGCGCCCAACTGTTTGGAAATAGTCGATGAATTCTCAACTTTGGTGTTTTTAATGTAATCTGGAACGTAAACTTTATCTTTGCAGGCACTGAAATGCCAATTTTTTTTTTTATTAAAACATGTTTATTTCATAAATGTAAATTGCAATTATCAAAGAATGCTAGCTTTTAATTATGACAGCAAACATTACTTTGGCTGATTAATATGTTAATTACCCTCCATTTTTAAAATAAGATTATCCATATCCCATCTTATCTAAGCTGCAGACTCGTAACATGTAATGATGAAAATGGGCCACCTTTATCATTCATTCAATTTTCATAAACAATTTTTTTCATAAATTTGGAAATTTCAGTCAGACATTTTTTGCTGAATATTCAATTTGGGTCTGGCCTACTAACATTTTTTTGTTTAGAATCGGTGTGAAATGGTCACATCACATCAGCTTAAACACAGTTCTAAAATAATTTATAAAACATGTATATATGTAGTAAAGCCGGTTAAACCGATTTTGGAGAGTGCTGCTACATACCTATGCTGCATCGCCATACAGGTAGAACAGCCCACAGCATCATGTTGTCTGCAGTACATGTCCACAGGCTTGTGGCCATGTTCTTTACACCTCTCAGTGGGAACCGTCGGGAACTGTACACTAGATCCAGGTTGGAAACTTGCCTTGTCCAAAATCTGGTGGTTTCTTAAAGCAGGAAAATCATTATGTGAATTGACACAAATCGAACAAAAATACTCCTGGCAGTCTGTACAGAACTTTTGTGCCTCTGTCATTTTGTTCTTTCTGTTGCACACTGAACACAAATTGTCAAAAAATTCATCATTTCCAGTCTCAAGATCCCTTTTTCCTCCAGTTGCCATTTTGTAATGATAAATTACACAGAAAAAATAGTTTTTGTCTTAAAATGAATTTACATGGTTTAAGTCTGATCAAACCTTGTAATTATTTTTTGTAAAGAATTTTAACTGCAATACTGTAAATGTTGTTTACTTTTGTCATCTTTCTTGTGAAATAACTGATCTTTTACAAAAGAAAACATTTGGCCAATCGCCCAGTAGATTGCTAGGTGCAACTGTGGTATCATTTTACAAATCGAAACCTGGTTTGAACAGGAAGTTTACTGAACCAGAAAGTTTTCTTCAAACATGTAAACTATACTGTTCACAAAACTTACGTAACTTGGCTGTGCAAAAACCAAATCATGATCGATTTTCTAAGATATTGACTGGAAACTTTATACTACATTTGGCATCAAGTGTAGATATGCATGACATAATTATTTCATTTGGCTCAGTCTGTTATTTGTTGACAGGGCCGGGTTATTGAAAATCTTGCGACACCAACTTCTAAAGTTTTCAAGATACTGGCCTTATACTTACTATTACGTTAGTTTAGTGTCTTTATTTAGCATGGGATCAGATCACGCAGTCTGATCAGGATCTACATCACTTTTAGATTCATTAGGTTAATTCTGATGAAGAAGAGAACAATGTAGATCTTGATCAAAGTGCATGAATAAGCTTGCTGATCTGGATTATAAGTATCATGCATGAGTGTGAGGTGAAGATGGAAAAATTTGTCACCGAGGGGGAACTGTTTTTGCGGGAACGAGGCTCTGCCGAGTTCCCGCTTAAACAGTTCACCCGAGGTGACAGATTTTTCTATCTTTACCGAATGTCTCGTGCAAGATACTTTTTCTTGCATACCTTTTACTGTTCATTTGTGTACATTTAAACAGACTAAATTGTGTTTCCTTACGCTGAAATAAAGACGTTAACGCAAATCTTATTTTCTAAATGACGTCAAAAACTTGAATATATGACGTCAGATACTTGAAGACGTGACGTCACTCATGTAGCACGCGAACGTTATCTTTTCCCTAGGGAAAAGATAAGATTTTCTTTCCCCGGTAAATCACACGGAAATAGATATCCGGTATGCAAGAAATACACTGGCTGCACATGGGATATAGAACTTATCACATGGAGTAGAGAGATTAAAATAATTTCAGTAAAAAGCTGTTGAGAGCTTTCAGTGGTGGGGGTTCGCTCCCAGATAGAGGGATTATCATTTGAAATTCACAGTAGCGCTAATGGTGCAGTGTGACGGCTGTAAAAAGTCTCCCCGTACACATAGTCAGTACTGTTATCAGTAAAATAACCCGTTACTGATGTCACGCAGTGATGATTATGTATATTGGGGCTATCAGATCAACCTTTTTCGGGGTTGTCTCGGTTAGCTAAATATGTTGCATCATCAGTATTGCAGGGCTATGTGCTGTGGCCGTGAAGGTGTGGGTAAATCACTCCCAGGTAGAGGCATTATCGTTTGAAATTTACAGTAGCGCTATTTGTGCATTGTGGCGGCCGTTAAAAGTCTTCCCTTACATATAGTCAGTATTGTTATCAGTAAAACAACCAGTAACCGATGTGCAGTTATGATTTTGAATATCAGGGCTACCTTTCCGATCAACCTTTTTGGGGGTTATCCTGGTTAGCTCAGTTGGTTGCGTCGCAGGAATTGCAGGGCTAGGTGCTGTCGCTGTGATGATGCGGGTTTGCTCCCAGGTAGAGGCATTATCATTTAACCCTTTACTCTGTTTATATGGTTTTATCATGTGTTTGTGACCAGTGTAGATCCAGATAAGCCAACACATCCATGCCTTCTCATCTGTATCTACACTGCTTTCTTCTTGGTCAGAATTTAACCTTATGAATGTAACAGCTGCCAGTGTAGATCCTGATCAGATTCTGATTGAATTTGCCATTTGATTTGGTTCTACATAGTTAATAAATGGATTGTATTTTACAGCCATATCCCATGGAATACTTGAGGGTTAAATATTTCTCTTGTGATTTCATGTATATTCCAACCTACTGTCGGTGATAGGGATGGTTTTTTTTGGATACATTTTCCTAGATAAGTAACTACTGATATAATGTTGCAATTATAATGACACTATAGCAACATATGTTGCAATGTCCCAGCAGGAATGAAAGCGCTAAGCTTGTTTAATAGCTATCTGTTTGTTTTTGTATCAGTTCATTACCAAACAATGGGATGTTATGTTATTGATTGGAAACTCAATTATTGCTACCTTGATAAAAGCTGATTTGTGCCCGGCTTATAACACCTGAATTGGTGTTTTGGCCAATAACTTGGGCCGATTGGCAGCAACCTGACAAAATTGATGAAAATACCAATTTTGAATAATTGATAAGTAAGACTCCATCGTTGTCTGATTAGAGGTAGTTTGGAATACGGGTGATTTAAATAAGACTGGATTTGTGGATTTTTTCTTGTGTTTAGGTATTGTAAGAATTCAAATAATTCATGTGTCAGGGACCCAAAATACTGAAGCTGAGGTTGGTAACCTGTCTAGAATCTCAAGAACCTGATTGGTTGAAATTTAGCTTAACCCTTTCCTCCATAGATACAATTTTATTGCAAGGGCGAACAGTTTACATCCAGATCAGCCGGCACATCCGTGCCGTCTGATCAGGATCCAAACTGTTCGCTTTTTGATTTATTAGGATATTTCTGACCAAAATGCAACATGTGCAGATCCTGATCAGAAGGCTTGAGTTCAGAGACTAGAAACCAGTTTAGAATCTCCAGCACCGGATTGGTTAAAATTTAACTTGGACTCCAAACTGACCAATCAGAAATTAATTATTTTTTGACTGGTCTCCAATCTCAGTTTTATGATTTTGGTCATTGGATTTGATGAGTTTGGAATAACTTTATGCAAGTTTATAGGTAGCTATCATCAAATCAGCTTATCAAATACAGAGAGTTGATTAAAGTGTCATAAAATAAGATATATTCACATTAAGGATACAGATGATTATCTCCTTAGCTACTTATTTGAATATTTAGTTGTAATTTTTTTTATATTGGTATTTTAAGATTTTATGAGGTGTTTATAAGGTGTGACTTCTCAAAGGTTACTATACAAGCTTGGCGTGTTGCATGTGAGGAAATGAAGTGCAAAAATATGGAATATATAGATATTATGAGAAAGGAGAATGTAAACTGGGACTATGGAACATGTTAAAATGTAAAGAATACAGATTTGGGAAGGACTAGGGAATATGAAATTAAGGGGGGAAGTCCTAAGTAACAGGATGGAAAGTTAATTACAGTCCAGTTGCGATTTTACGAATAGGCATCGGACCAAGCCGATTATTCGTAAAATCGCATTTTTCGTAGTATCGCATTTTTGATAGTTTTGGTTGTTAACCACCGCAAATCGTCAATGTCGTTATATGACGTAATGTGTTATTGTTGTGATATGTCAAGGTCAAAAAATAAAAAGACAAAGAAATGTTCGCATTAGTTATTTTTATTGTAAAATTACATGTTATCATTAATCAATTAAAATTCAGATTCAGCTATCCTCCCCTGAAAAAACCGGACCTTTCAATTAATTTCTCAGAATGCCGAAAATTTACTGAATTATTACGCGCCGTAGTAATAAGATTTTGCAGAATTAAGGGCAGAATTAGAATGACAAGCAATTCGCGTGTTCAGATTTTATAAAATATTAAACATTTGACATTTAATCACTCAAACTGTTTTGTTACAACCAAACACGCCCTACGATTGTTTACAGAGCATTTCGTGTCACAACTGCCGGGGTCGATAATTGCTCAACAATACAAAACAACGGATATCGCTCGAAAAGGTGTGAAAATCACCTGCCTGACCGAAATTCGTAAAATTGCATCTTTATAACATTGTAAATTAGTTTAAGGGACTGTCACAATTATTTGCTAAATCGCATTTTTCATTAAATCGCGTTTCGTTCGATCGCATCTTTTTTATATTGAATAAAGAAGGAATACGGACGGGACCGGCCGTCTTATTCGTAGTATACCGTTATTTCGTAAAATCGTGATTCGTAAAATCGCGACTCGACTGTATATAAGTGTACATGTAGGGAATAAAACTTTTGGATGCCATGAATATGGACATTAGGGGAAAATCATGAAGCAAAGGGAGAAAAAAAATATGGGAGTATAGAAAGCCACAGTAGAAATAAAAGGAATACAGATTTGGGAAGGAATGTGGAAAAAAGACTTTAGTGAAAAGCAGAAAGTGATAAAAGAAAGGAGAAGTTATTTGGGAGTGTAGGATATGACTGTTATTGTATCAATGAAGGGAATACAAATTTGGGAAGGACTGGGGAATATGGACTTTAGAGGAAAGACAGGAAATGGAGGGAGGAGAAGTTAATTGAGAGTATGGAATGTGGAGAATACAGATTTATCCCTTTACTGTATAGATAAACTTTTATTGCATTGGCCAACAGGGTAGATCCATGCCATCTGATCAGGATCTGCACTGTACACGTTTAGATTCATTGGTTTTTTTTCTGACCAAGATGTGACATGTGTAGATCCAGATCTGACACCATGGAGATGTGGGTTGATCTGGATCTTCACTGGTTCCACACATGTTAAAGCACGTTTATATGGAGAAAAGGAATATTGTGGCAAAAATGGTGAATATAAAATATTGGGGAAGACAAAAGTACTGTGTTATCATGATATTTAGTGTTGGATTAATTTTCGCGTATTTTGCGCTATGGGATGTGCACAAAATCAAACTCAATCAAAAAGTAACAACATAATATAATATCCTATAGGAGCAATACAACTGCGCAAATTTATGTACATGAAAGTAAGTCACCGCAAAATTAAATGATACCACAGTAAAGGGAGCAGAAGTTATTTTGGTGTCAAGAATGTTTGAAAGACAGGGAATATAGGTTGGGTATGGAAGATGAGTATATCCCACTAATCTGGATCTACACTGTTTGCCCACGGATAACAGACATATTCCATGGAGTAAAGGGTTTAATGTTTGGGAGTGTACTCAAATTATCAATGATTATTATTTTCATATTTATTGGATGAAAAATAAAAGCTGAATAGAAAATAATCTTTATTGTAAGGAGATATACATAATGTAGGAGCTATTATGTTTAAGACATGATTTCTTACATTCTCTGTGCATTATTTATTACTCAGTAATATCCATGAATGGGTGAAATACCTGTAATCTATTAAATTAAATCTATTCATTAGACTGTAAATGTAGACTTTTTGGGACTCGCTCAGATAATTGAATCACAAATTTGAGATATAACAATTTTGAATAATGTCAAATTTTTCTAAATATATACAGGGGTTGGCTAAGGTTGCCAGAATTGGAAGAAGTTTTTCCAACTTTAGGGAGAATTCAGCTAGGATTTTGTCTTTCTATATGAAACATTTAGGGAAAAACTTCTCCCTTAGCTGGACTTTTAGGCAGACTACTTCTCCCAATTCTCCCTCTTAATCATTCCCCCGATATAAATATGTGTACGTGTATTACTGTTTTCTTATAAAATCAGTTTAATTTGAATTAGAAAAACAAACACATCACATAAAGTACAGTTTCAAGAGGGAATCAATGATAAAAAGGTACAATAGCGTACATTGTTAGTCATTGATTTTCTTAGATGCTTGTGCTGTACAGTAATAGTTTGATAACAGGGCACAAGAAACAAGGTAAATTACCTCAGTCTATCTTTAAAGCTCATGTTAGATAATTATCCCTTTGCTCCATAGTAGACACACCTTTATTGCATTGACAGTGTACAGTCAAACCTGTCTTTAGCAGCCACCCAAGGGAGTGACAGAAAGTGGCTGCTGAAGACAGGTGGCTATTAAAGACAGTAAAAAATTAGGACAAAATGTCACTTTAGGTCCTTTTTCAAAATGGCTGTTTAAGACAGGTGGTTGCTATTCGCAGGTAACTGCTCAGGAAGGTTTCACTGCAGATCCAGATCAGCTGACACATCCATGCCATATGATCAGGATGTAAACTGTTCCCTTCATTAGAGTTATTTTTGACCAAGTTGCGACCAGTACAGATCCAGATCAGAAGGCATAGATGGTCTGGCTGATCTGGATGTACACTATTCGCTCGCAACATAGAGGCATTTATATGGAGGAAAGGGTTAAAGTTTGTGTTAGATAATAAATTAATATTACTGGATTTCAGGACCTAAAACGACAGAAGAAGTACACAGACGGTACCAGTCTTCTCGGTCTAGACTTTGGCAAATATCTCATTAGCAGTGAAAAACGCCGGGCCACGATGGAAAGTGACAACACAACAGGTACAGAATCAGACACCTCAGATTGGGATCTGGCAAATGCTGGGTTGACGTCGGAATATAGCGAAGATTCTGATGAATACGGAATATACTATGGCGAGGAAAATATGTATGATACCGCTATTGGTGGAAGGCAGCAACCACCATTTTATCCAAAATTTACTGGAAATACACAGACTGACAGACAAGCAAATCTTCAGATGCGTAGAATATTAAATCAGATGAACCTGTCAGCAGCTGATAGCGGTTATGGTGGATCAAATGTTTTGTATCCAATTCATGAAACCGGTTTCACAACAACAGATAATGATTCATTTGATGATAATTCCGATGGAACTCTTTCCAACCATAGTTCTCCGATTAACACAAGTAATCCAGTTTATGGACGATATCAAAAATTCCCGAGCGAGGATGACGAAAATGAAAATTGTTCTATAAACAGCTCCGCTGGTTCATTGGATCATTTGATGTTACATAGACTTCCTGGTGAAAATCTGGGAATGATTCTGGGAATAGAGGGCGGGAAAGATGGTAAAGGAACTGTGACGTCTGTTGCAGTGAAGAGCGTAACACTAGGTGGCGCTGCTTACAGAGCAACAGGAAGTTCAAAAGGTGTCTGTGTTGGTGATGAAATAGTGACTGTGAACAGTTTAGATTTACATATCCTGTCACATGATGAGTGTATACAAGTGTTCAAAGACATGCCGTTACGGGTCATATTGGGAATCAGGCGTGGCCAGAAAGATCTTCCGGCATATTCTGTGTCCCCTTCGCCTATGCAAGACAGAATAGAGACACCTAATAAACCAGTCAAATCATCAAAATTTGCGAATTCAGCAAAAGCAAACCAGCCTGTGGAGATAACCCGCCGAAGAGAAGCCTCGGACAGCGAAGATGATGGATTTAGCGGGTTCGCTGTTTATCAAGTCGTAGTCAAGAAGGATCCCAGTGAGAACTTGGGAATCAGTATTGTCCCTAGTTATGGTTCTACTAAAGAATATTATCAGGTGAGACTGTGTTATTTGTTTGTTACATTTTATCAGTGTCAATCTTTTCAAGAGAACAGTGGACATTGTACAAGCCTGACATACATATAAGCCTAAAGTATGCATGCATCTCAAGTACACAATCATGTTCCTTAAGGACATGTGTATGATAATTTTATGTTCCCCTCAAGTTCATGTGCGCTTTAAGTATGCTTGTGACATCTCAAGAGCACATGTGTCACAAGTACATATGCATCTTAACTATACAAGAAACAAAGTTTAACATTTTATTAGACAGCCAAATTTGAGCGGTTTGTAAATTCTGATTGTCTCTTTGCAAATATAGCAGACAAATTAAAACATTTGAAGTGACACCTTTTTCACAACTTCAAAGAAATCTACTGATTTCATGCATATGAAATGTAATAATTAAAAATTGTTATGATGAATGTTTATTACATAACCTGGCTTTGGTTAAGTTCGCACTCCATCTCACCCTTGAGCTAGCTTTCATGGAGACAGGATAAAGTGTGAGCTTTACAAGCGAGGGGAACTGCCATGGATGTTAAAATACCTTACAATCACTTCACAGTGAATCTCTATAAATGGAAATTCAAGGACCAATTCCTATCTAGAGGGTGGGGGGTGTTACAGTTATTTCTATTCTAAAACAACTTAAGGTATCAAGCAAAAAAACACTTGTCAAATAGTAGGTAGGCTATGCTTTCTATGACCTGAAAAATGAAAAATAACTTATTTGCAAGTAATACAAGAATCAAGCATTGATACAACTATTTTATCATATTTGGCCAAACATATTTTATCATATTTGGCCAATGAATGAAAATTGCCAATCATGTTAGAATATTGGTTTAATGACTCCAACATGCCAGTAAGTGATAGTTATTGGCAAGATTCTGTTCTTTAGCATTTATACAATTTTTATTACATGGGCAAACAGTGTAGATCCAGATCAGCTGGCATATTAGTGCTGTCTGATGAGGATCTACACTGTTTGCTTTTAGATTTATTAGGTTATTTCTGACCAAGATGTGACCAGTGTAGATCCAGATCAGAAAGCATGAATGTGCCAGCTGCCTTGAATATACACTGGACACAAATGTGTTAAAATGCTTGTATGTGAAAAAGTGACCCAGACATGCCAGTAAGTCATAGCATGCATAGCAACAAGTAACACCTTATGCTAGTTATTAGCCAAATTTAGTTGAAATAAATGTACATTAAGTAATATAATCATCATAAAAATGGATGTGAGACACCCAAACAGGATGTTGAATTCATGATTGAATATGCAAACTTCCCTTTAAACGCATGAAATATTTGATAAATGACTTCAGAATGCAATCTTTTAATCATTGAATAACTGCAGTCTTTAACATGATACTGGTGCCAATTTACACTTTCCCTCTGTTAAACAACTCGCCAAAAAATGGCCCGAATAGTTTATTTAACCCTTTACTCAATGGTCATTTGCAACTAGTGTAGATCCATGTCAGCCCATCTGGGCAGTCAGATCAGTATCTAAACTAGTCACTTTTGAAATTAGTAGATTAATTCTGAGCAAAAACTCAGCAGTGTAGATGTGCAGGTTGATCAGGATTCACACTTGCTGCCTACGGGAAATGATCCTTATCCCATGAAGTAAAGGGTTTACCCTTTCCTCTATAGACACACATTGATTGTGTGCGAACAGTGTAGATCCAGATCAGCTGGCACATCCATGCCATCTGATCAGGATCTGCACTGTTTGCTTTTTGATTCCTTAGGTTATTTCTGACCAAAATGCGACCAGTGTAGATCCTGATCAGACAGCACAAATGTGCTGGCTGATCTGGATCTACACTGGTTGCACATGCGTAATAATGCGTATTTATTGAGGAAAGGGTTAAACCTGTTAGACCTAGTATCACTTTTGTTGAATTTTCAGTCAGTGTAGATCCAGGTCAGCCTGCTCAACTGTCCAGTATAATTGGGTTTACATGAAAACTATATATAGATCTGCTGTATCTTCTGTGCCATTTGATCTAGATCAAAACTGTTAGCTGCTTGGTCATAAATTACCTTATGAATCTATAAGTGAAAGGGTAGATCCATACCTGCGAACCTTTTAACCCTTTCCTCAATGGGATATGGCTGTTATTCCATGGGCAAACAGTGTAGATCCAGATCAGCCTGCACAGTCATCTGTGCTTTCTGATCAGTATCTACATTGACCTCTTTAGATTCATTACATTATTTCAGACCATAAGGATTGAATTTTGTAGATTCATATCGAACGACAGTTGTGCCAGCTTTTCTGGATCTACTCTGATCCCACAATAGCCATTAAAACTTGTATTACCCTTTCCTGTATAGACAAACCTTTATTGCTAGGGTGAACAGTTTAGATCCAGATCAGCTGGCACATCCTTGCCGTCTGATCAGGATCTAAACTGTTCGCTTTTTGATTCATTAGGTTATTGCTGACCAAAATGCGACCAGTGCAGATCCTGATCAGACGGCTTGGATGTGCCGGCTGATCTGGATCTACACCGGTCGCACATGCGTAAAAATGCGTATCTATACAGGAAAGGGTTTATATAGAGTAAAAGGTTAACTAAGTTAGGTGGGAGATTTTCTTCTTATAAGTTGTAGGTTTGGAATGATTAAGAAGCAGATTTCAACTGTGCAGTGTTTAGTTGCAAGGCATATTTAAGTCAAAGGAAATTGACTGAAGAATATCTTTTAATCCCCATTTTTACAAGCACACAAAAATGAGTAGCTGGACCAAAAATCATTTTTCTGGTCCATCTACCCCACTTTGCACACTAGTTAGCTCCTCAAGTTTTAAAGGGAGATGTGCAGGGTCGAGCAGGTGTACTCGGTAAAATCGTAAACAGATCGATCTATGTAACACTTCCGTGTACTTTTCACTAAACTCTACATTTCAAACCCTCCAGGAGGAAGTTTTCAGTTAATTTTACCATTTTACCGGACCTGAAAACAATCCGCTGAAGAAATCCCTATACAAAAATACATTCTATATTTAGTGATCATGGGAATGTCACGTTTCCACTGAGCTTACTATTTGTGGTGGCCCAGGCATTTTGAAACAAATGGCGACGTCGATAGTTGGCAAGGTACACCAAATGCGTATTTTGGTTGAAGTGATCACGTGACAATCCCAAAAACCACCGCGGCTTTACGCGGGAAATACAAAAATAGCTGACCTATGCGCGTCACATGGGATAGGAAACACCATTTATATATATTTTTTATAAAATATTGGTTTGAAATATTTCGGGTGTAAATCAATATTTGAGCTTCAAATAATGATGTTCAACTGATTAATAACCCTTTTCGCAAATCTGTTCCATTCATCAATCCTGCACATCTCCCTTTAATGTCTAGTAACAACACTTTTCTATGTTCTCTTTTACTCATCAAGGGGTTTGACAAACTGGATCAAGATGTTGATTCTTGCTGTATTACCTGTCTGGCTACAACACAGTTATAGAGTATGCTGGGGGTTGAAAAAATGTTGCAAGAAATGCTTACTCTTGTATTTGTTAGTAAATATTAACTGTCTAGGTTGCCTCCCTTGTTTCAAAACTTTCAACTATCTAGGTTGCCTCCCTTGTTTCAGACAAACTCTTAGCTTATGTCACATTTGCAATCAGTGTAGAAACAGAGCAGCCTGTGAATCAATGCAGACGGTGCCAAACGTTATACAACTGAGCTTGGAAACCAGTCTCAAATCTCAAGCATCTGATCGGCTGAAATGGCTACTGGTCGCCATTTCAGCCAATCAGATGCTTGAGATTTGAGACTTGTTTCCAATCTCAGCTTTATAACCTTCAGCCCAGGTCAGAGTCTACACTTTTCCCTAGTCAGTCATGGAATTTTTCCAAAATATCCCTGAGAACAACAAGTGAATTGGTATGTTTAAGGAATAGAGAGACTTAAACATAAGTGGTAAACCCTTTACTCTATATATACATGTGTTTTAATACATGTGTAACCAGTATAGATTGAGATCAGCTGGAAAATCATTATCATTTGATCAGTATCAGAACTGGTTGCATCTTGGTCAGAAAAAAACCGAATAAATCTAAAAGGGAACAGTGCAGACCATGATCTGGATCTTCACTGTTAGCCTATGCCATAAAGGGGTATATATGGAGGAAAGGATTAACAAAAAGGGAGACTTTTACATTATTAGTTAAAATACTTACATTAACATTCTTTTATATAACAGAAGTTGAAACATGGTAATTCAATTTAAATACAGGGCCCAAGATCACAAAACTTAAGATTGGACACCAGTCTTAAATCACGAGCATCTGATCTGCTGAAATGGGGACCAGTTGCCATTTCAGCCAGTCAGATGCTTGAGATTTGAGACTGGTCTCCAGATTTAGTTTTATAATCTTGGGCGTTGGATTGGTCTTTTTAAAGAAAAGGGAGACTTTTACATAATTGGTTAAAATATTTAGATTATGTTCTTTTATGTTACAGAATATTTCAGCTTGAAACATGGTAATTCAATTTAAATACAGGTACATTATTATAATGTCATCTTAAGAGTTGTAATTGAATGATGATAGGTATGTACCAGCCTGTGCATTATGCTAAAGGCCTTGGAGGTTTGAAAAAATTTAGTGACATCATTCGTGCAGTGTAGATCTTATCAGAACAGCTAATTACAGTCTAAACTGGTCCAAACGTAGTATAATAATTCATGCAATGCAGATTTATTCAAGAGAGCTAATCAAGGTCTGCCCTGGTTGCAGTTGACTTTTAATTTAACCCTTTTTCTCCTTAGATACACCGTTATCACACGGGCAAATAGAGTAGATCCAGATCAGTTGGCACATCTATGTGGACTGATCAGGATCTATTCTGTTAGCTTCTTGATTCATAAGGTTATTTCTGACCAAGTTGTGACCAGTGTAGATTAACCCTGTCCTCCATATAAACCCATTTTTATGCATGTGCAACCAGTGTAGATCCAGGTCAGCCGGCACATCCATGCCGTCTAATCATGATCTGCACTGGTCGCATTTTGGTCAGAGATAACCTAAAAAATCAAAAAAGCGAACAGTTGAGATCCTGATCAGATGGCACTGATGTGCCGGCTGATCTGGATCTAAACTGTTCACCCTCACAATGAAGGAGTATCTATGGAGGAAAGGGTTAAGAACAGCTGGGTTTGCAACAGTTGGTGCAGATCTTAATAGGACAGCTTACTGGGTCAACACTGGTTTCAGAGTTGGTTTTGAATTTATAAACGGCTTTCATGCAGTGAAGATCTGCCTAAAATGTTTATTAGGGTCTACAGTGGTCCCAAGATTTTGTTTTTAACCCTTTCCTCCATATATACACATTAATAGGGAGTGGGAGAACAGTGTAGATCCAGATCAGCCAGTTCGTCAATGCCATCTTATCAGGGTCTGCACTGTTTGCATTTTGATTTATAAGGTTATTTTTGAACAAATATTGAACACAGAAGATCTTGATCAGATGGAGCAGATGTCCTGGCTGATCTGGATCTACACTGTTTGCACATGCGACAAAATGGTATATAATAATGAAGGAAAGGGTGAACTTAGTTAAGCTTTCTTTTAGATCTTCCCAATACTGCCAATATGGGTCTACACTTGTCCTAAACTTGGTTTTATTGGTGTGAAGTACAAAAATGATCGTAAAGTTCTAAAGTTCAAAAGTTAAAAGTTTCAGTTCGCTAAATTTCATATTGCCTTGGTAGTGTATTTTTTTAATGTTCACATCATTAAAAAGATTAATTTATCTTAAGTTTACCATACATTCAATCATTCATTATTTATAGCTTTAAGTGTTTTACTCAGCCCTTTCGAGGAATGTAGATAGTCGTGTATCGTTTATCAGATGTTGTGCATTAACTTGCATCTTGGCGATATCATATTTTAGTTGTAAAGTTGTAAATATCAGGCTACTTGAAGCTTTATCTGGGTATAATTTTCTGATCAATTTGAAGGACCTTTCGAATGATATGGAACAAGCTAATTGTGTGTTTTTGTTATATTTCGAACTTACCAAGGTCTGTCTTATTCATACAATTTTAATTCAAACATCGCATTTGACGGGATTATAGAATATTACAAAGACGCTAAAATATTTGAAGCGTTTAAGGTAAACTTTTCCTCCATTTAGTGTTTGTACATTAGTGTATATCGTCATAATAAGTTGATATGTGAATGGGCGGATATGCTTGAATTTAATGTAATTTTGTAAAAGTTTCTATTCATCCACATATGGTAGGAAATTAAAAAGTCTGGGTATAAGTTTGGTGCAGGAATTTGTGGAAAAAAGTTTTTTGTGATGAGCAATGGAGTAAATAATAAAAAGCATTGAAGTAAATAACAAATAATTGGTAAGTTATGTGTGCTTTATAATGTTTAGCGATGTGGGATGTGGTAGTATTTGAATCTCAGTAAATAGAATTATGGGGCATTCAGCTTAGCTCTTTACTCCATATCTACACGTTTGGGTTTTATGGAATATGTGAACAGTGGAAGTAACTGGTAAATTATGTATGCGTTAAAATGTTTAGCAATGTGGTAATATTTGAACCACAGTAAATTAACCCTTTCCTGTACAGATACACCTTTATTGCTAGGGCGAAAAGTTTAGATCCAGATCAGCCGGCACATCCATGCTGTCTAATCAGGATGTAAACTGTTCGCTTTTTGATTCATTAGACTATTTCTGACCATAATGCGACCAGAGCAGATCCTGATCAGATGGCACGGATGTGCCGGCTGATCTGGATCTAAACTGGTCGCACACGCATAAAAATGCGTATCTATACAGGAAAGGGTTAAAGCTGCCTATTCACAGTTTAGGGTGGATTACTTCAATGTCAGTTTTCATTGATATTGTACAACTATATAATCTCTATTTTTGACTGAAAATGAAGGAATTTCGGAGAAATTTTGAACTGATTATTACATTTTAGGATCAGTTGTTTGTGAATTTTACTGTGTTGGGAATGCTGTTACAAATTTTGCTATAAAATATTTACTCATCTGTTGATTGTGTAATACATCGCATTTACTTAGTTTACAGGCGTTTTATGGTTTATATTATAAATTTCGATATTTGAAAACATAAATTTATATTTTCATCATGAAACATGACCAGGCACTTTAAAATGATAGTTCTGTTAGCTTAATTAGTAAAGTGTTGGTAAAAGAAGCCCAAGTTCCAAAGTTTGAGTCTTGGTTCCAAGGTTATAATAAAAACTCTTAATAAAGACTAATCAGATTGGTTTAAATTTAGAGCAGTCTCTGAATTGACCAATGGAATGTTTTAGTCAATCCTGACGGTTTTATAACCTTCAATGGGACTATGCTGCATGATCAAATGCAATTTTTGAAAACAGTAACCATTTAAACAACATTAAAGACGGTAAGTAATAGCTGAATAATTGATTTTAAAAGTTTATAATTATGCTTTAACCCTTTCCTGTACAGATACTCATTTATTGCTAGGGCGAACAGTTTAGATCCAGATCAGCCGGCACATCCGTGCCGTCTGATCAGGATCTAAACTGTTCGCTTTTTGATTCATTAGTTTATTTCTGACCAAAATGCGACCAGTGCAGATCCTGATCAGACGGCACGGATGTGCTGGCTCATCTGGATCTACACTGGTTGCACATGCGTAAAAATGCGTATATATCCAGGAAAGGGTTAAAGCTTTATCTGCCTTCAACCATTCCATGGGTATTGCTAATATCCCATGAACAGCCAGTGTAAATAGAGATCCACCTGCACATCCCTGCAAGCTCATCTGGTTCAACACACTTTAGATTCATTATCCCTTTCCTGCACAGACACACCTTTATTGTGTGGGCGAACAGTGTAGATCAGATCAGCTGGCACATCCTCGCCATCTTATCAGAATCTAAACTGTTCGCTCTTTGATTCTTTAGGTTATTTCTGACCAAAATGCGACCAGTGCAGATCCTGATCAGACAGCACGAATGTGCTGGCTGATCTGGATCTACGTTGGTCACACATGTGTAAAAATGTGTATATATGAAGTAAAAGGTTAATTAGTTTCTGACCAAGAAGTTGACAGTGTAGATCCTAATCAGACTAAACAGATGTGCAGACTGACCTGGAATTAGAATGATCGCCCAGGGATATAAAATTTAGACTGGTTGCCCAGGGATATAAAATTTAGACTGGTTGCCCAAGGATACAAAATTTAGACTGATCGCCCAGGGATATAAAATTTAGACTGGCTGCCCAGGGGTATAAAATTGGCCATATTTGTTTTAGTAAAGAAGTTAACAAGAATTTGTTCAAACACATCAAGTACCCAGTTAGTACTGTAAACCAGTAAATATTTACAACCAATTAATTTTTGCTATATATTTGATTTATTTTAACTAAATTTGGTCAATTGGATGATGGCACTGAAGCCCAAAAATTAATTTGCTTGAATATATCTGCAGGATTTATTAATGCAATTTTATTTCAGAAATTAGAAAAACACTAATATTAAAATTAGTGAATATATCTGATCTTGCCAAAACACAAAAATTTTATGCATGAACATTTATTTATTGCAAGTCCTAAATTCTCTTTACATTTCAAAATATTGACAAGAGGAATCTCTTTTTCTGATCGATATTACATGGGTAAATATTGAAATATGATGTTTCCATTTATGATTGAAATACAAATACATGAAAGTTAAGTGCTCCGGGGTAGGCCGGATTACTTAAGCCAGTCGAAATACAATGTTGTTTGATTTACAAATAGATTAGAATGTTACCGGCACAGAATTGTTTGTAACCTTAAGGTACAAAAGGTGTAAAAAGCATTGAGAAAGAAAAGATTTAAACCATTTTTTGCGCTAAGGTGATATGTTATGTCTGAATTATTGGTTAAGACTTGGCGGCCCTGACCTGTCTACGGACACAAATTGATTTTAAGTTTTAGATAAAGATGAACAGCCACTTCTGTTCATCAAACTTGTTATACCGTTACACAATAATTATTTCATCAGGATATTTCTGACCAAGATGCAACTAGTGCATTACTAGATCTGAAGGCACATAATGTGCCAGCTGATCTGGATCTACATTGGTTGCACAAGAATTATAGTGAGTATATATGGAGTAAATGTTAAAATCTTGCCAAAACTGGTCACTTAAATTTAGCAATGGAAATTATCAGTTGATTTTTTTATGTTTACAAATAGATCTGTGCAACTAGATCACAGAATAATATTTAAAAAAAAACTGTCCAAGTTTTGTTATCGTGACCCTTTGTTTTACAAATTAATAAAACTTTGACATTTTAAAGTAAAGATATTGGCCAACTGCAGTCGTCATTGCATTGTCATCGATAAAAAAAAGAAAATTATGAAAACTTCAAACAGCTATATTCTGTTCAATAAAACTTTGCGCAAATAAATGTTTTTCATATATCTTTTTTTGGCATAATTATGTTAAGAAAAGCAAGAACAGTAAAGAAAAATAGCTAGAACTAAAAATTTGCTAAAATTTTATTGACAGCGAAACACAAAAATTAAAAAAAAAAGACATAATAAAATATTTTAAATGCCCTTTGAAGCATTATTCATTTTGGTGTTTTTTGAATTAGTTAATTTAAATAATTATAGTATCACATAGAGTAACTTCATACACAAAAACCTCAGTGTGCACGTGATTTGACGAACAATATACAGATATCTAATATGGTAATTAACATGTCTGAAATTAATCAGATCACATAAGAATCCGGCCCATTTATTTCACTTAAAGGATGTATTTTAATTTTGCACAGTCATGATTATGTAATTGACACTTTGCAGGAAAAGGTAGCTTGGGGCAATCATATTTTAAAATGACTTTGTAAAGTTGAGCAGACGACATTGCTTGTTTTGCATTTCACTGTTATATTAACCCTTTCCCTCCATAGACACACCTTTATTGCGAGGGCGAACAGTTTAGATCCAGATCTGCAAGCATATCCATGCGTCTGATCACGATCTGCACTGTTTGCTATTTGATTTATTAGGTTATTTCTGACCAAAAAAGCGACCTATGCAGATCCTGATCATACGGCACGAAAGTGCCAGCTGATCTGGATCTACACTGGTTGCACATGCGTTAAATGGCTTATATATGGAGAAAAGGGTTAACAATTAATATAGTTGAAATATGTACCAAAATCATCTAAAGTCCTTGGCAACTTGGTAACTTTCTACTATGATGGTGTTTCACGTGACAGCAAAGATCCAGATCAGCTGGCACATATTGTTTCCTTAGTGCATCAGGATCTGCACTGATTGCTTTTTGGTCAGAAATAACCAAATGAATCAAAAAGCGAACAGTTAAGGTCCTGAACAGATGTCACTGATATGCCAGCTGATCTGGATCTAAACTGTTTGCCCATGCATCAATGGTGTAGGGTTAAGAAAAATTCAAAACATGTTTAAGAAGTCAAAATTTTTAATTAAATACTTAATTAAGTGCTAAAGTATGCGAGTTTTCACTATTAACTCATATGGTCTCTTTCCATTTGAATAATTATAAAGAATGTTAGTTAAAACATTTTTATTTCGTGATCAATCATTAATGAATGTAATGTAAGTATTCACGATGATGGCAAATTTCGGTGAATTACCTGTAACTGTTTCTATACTTAATCATCGATAGTTGATACTTGTATATTGAATTTCAAATTGCCCAAAATGTCAACAGATCATAAAAAAATGATTTTATTTGCTTGAAAAGGCATTGCTCAAAATGATGAATTATCACAGTAACAATTTATGTGTAAACTGAACCAAACTTCTAACAATATTTCAAGGGTTTCATGCAAGACTATCTTAACAATTTAATTCATTAAAATTAACCCTTTCCTCCATGTATACGCATTTTTATGCATGTGCGACCAGTGTAGATCCAGATCAGCCGGCTTAATGTTTTCCGTGATGTCTGATCAGGATCTGCACAAGTCGCATTTTGGTCAGAAATAACCCAATGAATCAAAAAGCCAACAGTTTAGATCCTGATCAGACACCATGGATGTGCAGGCTGATCTTGATCTAAACTGTTCGCCCACGCAATAAAGGTGTATCTATGGAGGAAAGGGTTAAGAAGAAGATAAGACAATCTCGTGTGCATCCCTCAATTTTTTATTTTTTTGTATTTTATGTTTTCCAGCGAATTATAGTTTATTTGTTTTCCAGTGATCTATTTTATGTTCCAAAGTGAATTATAGTTTTATTTTATGTTTTCCAGTGAATTATAGAGTTTTCTTAAATGTTTTCCAGTGAATTTTAGAGTTCTATTTAATGTTCGCCAGTGAATTATAGAGTTTCCTCAGTGAAATAAAAATAATACCTATAATACCTAAATATTGCCCAGACAAAAAAAAGAATAAAAAAAAGAAGTGGGTTGGACCTTTAGTTCAGTATTATCCACACATTTATTAAGAAATAATTCTCTATATAGAGCAACCAGTTTTATTTCGCAATGATTTTATTAAGATAGAGCAGGAACATTAATGAAAGCATTAAAAAATCATCAGTTTAACCCTTTCCTCTATATATACGCATTTTTACGCATGTGTGACCAGTGTAGATCCAGATCAGCCGGCACATCTGTGCCATTTGATCAGGATCTGCACTGGTCGCATCTTTGTCAGAATTGACCTAATGATAGAAAAGTGAACAGTCTAGATCCTGATAAGATGGCACGGATGTGCCAGCTGATCTGGATCTAAACTGTTCGCCCATGCAATAAAGGTGTGTCTGGAGGAAAGGGTTAAATACATTCAAATAATATTAGTGATAAAATTTAATGTGAAACTCAGAGGATAATTTTGAAGTATTGACTTCTTCTCCAAACAAAATTTTGAAAATCTTGGGGTTTTGAGGTACTCTCCCATGCAGATCTCTTCTATATCAAACTAAATGAAATGAAGTGTAAGATGCTGATAACGGAAGCATATAAAAGAGACAAATATGTATGTTATGTGATATGCTTTATGAATTATTTATACAGCAATGCATTGAATATCCTTCACCATAAATAATGAGTTAGAAACCTTGACAAGATGGAATATTGTAAGACAATTGGGCTTAGAATAGAACTGAATGACATTAAAAAAAATGCAGGTTAACCCTTTTCCCCATTTATACGCATGTGCCTCCAGTGTAGATCTAGATCAGTTGGCACATTTGTGCCATCTTGTCGGGATCTGCACTGTTCATTTTTTGTTCAGAAAAAACCTAATAAATTAAAAAGAAACAGTGCAGATCCTGATCAGATGGCACTGTTGTGCCAGCTGATCTGGATCTGTCACTGTTCACACATGCCATAAACATGTGTATATGAAGGAAAGAGTTAAGTTGATCTGTTTGATTATATTTGTCAACGATCTGTGAGCCAGAATCCCATGCAAGAAAGTTTGTTTGGTGATGTCTTGGGGTAGTTACATGATAATTTCTAACTTTCTGGCCAAAATCCACATTAAAATTAAAAACTGCTGTCCACAAAGGGGATTCAAGCTACCCCTCTGAACTTTCTCTAGCTTTGCCCTTTTGAGCTAAACATTTCCTCAATCAGTGTACCTCCAATTTCTTGTATTTATGGGTTTCTTTAAATAACCAGACCCAAGACATCATACATATATCTTAAATTCTAACGCACTAAATAAATTTCGAGCAATCTGATTGGTCAGATGGCGAAAATTTGCGACCGTAAAATTCCTTGTTTACTGTCGTTTGACGTTGATGTCAATTTCTGTTATGACAAACAATCCTGAAGAAGGCATTATGGCCGAAACGTCGAAACGTGGAAGAGCGTTAGAATAGGAATAACCATGCCGTAATTTTGAAGTTTGCGACGGTATACACAGATTTTAATGGTCTTAAATCATTTTAACGGCTCAGGCTGCGCCTTCGCCGTTAAAAATATTTGCGACCATTAAAATCTGTGTATACCGTCGCAAACTTCAAAATTACGGCATGGTTATTCCTATATTTGAAAACCATTGTTGAAAACCTTACTTTGTGAACGGTCAGTTTGGAGAAAGGAATAAGTCTGCTTTTTGTAATGATCTTTGATTGCAAATTTGAGACTGAAGACCAGTCTACATACTAGAGCATTTGATTGGTTGATAACAATCCAATCACACAATTGACCAATCAAAAGCTAGTGTTTTGAGACTGGTTTATGATCTTGGACCTAGGTGCCTTAGGTGCTTGCTTATACCCATTACAACATATTGTTGAAAATGAATCCAGTCTCCCAATGGACCAATCAAAAGCTTAAGTTTTGAGACTGGTTTAGAATCTTGGACTTAGGTGATTTAGATGCTTAATAAAAAAAAATTACATAATTTGACTGTAATGATAAATCGTACATGAATAAATTAATTAGTTAACAAACTTGTTGTTGACAGTTCATTTCCTTATTATATATTTCTTCATTTCCTTATTATTTATTTCTTCACTTTAAAAGTGCCTTGTCTGGTTTCTTAACCTTTCACTGTATTATTCGCCTTAAATGTGTGTGCAACCAGTGTAGATCCAGTTCAGCCAGTACATCTGTGCTCTCTAATCTGTATATACTAAAATTGCATCTTGGTCATAAATAACGAAACAAATCTAAAAGCGAACAGTCTAGATCCTGATCTGATGGCACAAATGTGCCAGCTGATCTGGATCTACACTGTTTGCCCAGGCAATAAATGTGTTTATCAAGTGTGAAGGGTTTAAGGGTTAAAAGCTATTGGCTTGGACAGAGACAGAAAGGACATTTGAAACAAGGACCTGCTCAAAAAAAAGTTACTAATGACCGTTGTACTATTTATTTTTTGTACATCTGTCCAGTCTTAGATCAGGATCTACACTCTTCACCCAAAGAAGAGTACAATAAACATGAAAAATAACCAAAAAAAGAAATTCCATTATAAAAATGGTAAAAATGTATTTTCAAGTTAATCTTCTTTAAATTTTAATCATTTTCAAGTGTTTTCTTGTGGTTAAATTTTGAATGTTTTATCTAAGAACATGCACTCAACAACAGGTGGCAGTTTGAAATGTTTGTATGGTATTTATTAAGGTAGTCTAACTGTAATGCTTTACCGCGCATAAATTTGCGACGTCGTCAAACATCGGCTCGCTTTCGGTGACTTCCGACGCTACTCGTCAGAGCCGATAGTAACCGAAGCGGCATCGATTATTGTCGACTGTTAGTGACAGTTAACCGAGTATTCCCGACATTCGAGAAAAAAGCGCGGGAAATCATTACAGTTAGACTACCTTAATTCACACTATCCTTTTCCTCCACATATAGGCATTTTATTGCATTTGGGACAATTGTAGACCCAGATCAGCTGGCACAACCGTCATCAACAAAAATTTGGTGATATAAATACTCTAAAACTTTTTTGCTGATATACAATATTTAAATTGACTTGTTCATCACATGATTGTCGAAGTTATCAATAGTATATAATGAATATATTATTCCTTATCATCAAAAAAATATGTCCAATACTTTCGTTGTGCAGTTCTTAAAAATTTAATCGGATAGGTGAAACAAGTTGAAGACAAATCAACTTTAATATGCAGAGCAATTTAATGTTTGGTAAAAAAGTGTTCTTGTTTTTTTCTGGAAAGGTCATTGGTCAATTGAGCATTGTGATTTTTAGTAAAAAAAGCATTTGTTTTTTATACTGGGTGTAAAGGGCGTTGATCAATTATCAACTATACTTGTATTGCATGTTTACATTGTAATCAAAATAAAGCATTTGAACAGCTAAACATGACCTAATTGTAGTTTCAATAAAAACATTTAAACACGACAATTAAAAAGGTTAAAGTTCAGCAATTTGAGGGTATTGAAGCTTATCTATATACAAGATCAGATTTTGGTAGAAAAGGAATTTGGTTTAAATTATTTCGTTTTAAGAAAGACTATTTAATGAAATACAAGGATATTAAATTCGTACCACACGGGTAGTTTTTAAGTAGTAAATATTTTTGACGTTATCTCTGCAATTTTATTCAATTCGATTGATTTACATGGATTTGTAAACATTTATCTGAACAAGACATTCAAATTTTTTGAAGTCTGGAGCTTCTATCAAGGTATTTGGCATTAGAATGTGAATGTATGCTTGGAATTTTAAAGTTGTATAAAAATCAAATTTAATCAAATAGAGTCAGTGAAACGGAATAAATAGAGGATTTTTTTGTTTGTTTGAGTGAAATATCGATTTTATTCAGGAAGTGATTCATAAGAATCCCTTGAACCCCTTCTTTTGGTAGTACTGTTTTATTTTCATGGGGGATTTAAGTCAGAAAGCTGGAAATTATCACTGTTATAAATTTCATGTTTCATGTTTATTAGAGACCAGAACATTATATAAATATCACATCCCATTGGGGGAAACAGTACGAAATGTTAACCCGAGAGAAGTAATGTCAACCGAGGCGTTAGCCGAGGTTGACATTACCTTCTCAAGGGTTAACATTTGGTACTGTTTCCCCCAATGGGATGTGATATTTATTTTATTACACCGAACTTTTGTTTTTTTAGAGATCTTGACTATGACCAAATTTCGTTTGGGAACAAAATCAAGCGCCGGAAGTCCAAAATCAATAATACTCAATAAGCGGCTACAAATAATGATCAAAATGCGTTTATCTCCCTTGGTCAATTACGCATGCGTAGAAGTTAATTTGTAATCGGATTTCCAAGATATTTATTTTTAGATCCACGCGAGGGTGACATGATGCTGTCGCATATGTGACAGTAGCGATTATCTCCCTGTGACGTCACATTACGCTATATAGTAAACTAATCACGTGAGGTGTAATAACAGCAGATGCTAAGCTATTGCTTCTTAGGCCCATTTGGAATACCAACTTTACATGGTGGAGGAAGACCCCAGGTGCCCCTCCGGACAATTTTCAGGCCCGAGCGGGCACCTGGGTAGAACCACCGACGTTCCGCAAGCTAGCTGGCAAGCTTCCTCACATGAAAGATCTTGACCCTGGTAGGTCTCGAACTCACAGCGGTGAAGGGCAAGTGATTCTCAGTCGGAAACCTTAACCACTCGGCCACGGACGCCCTATTAAAATGAACCCCTTTTCTGAAAATCTTGTATCTGACCCTTTTATTTCACAAGTGAACAATAAAAACTGATATTTTCAGGAGTTACAATAATAAGTGTTTGGTGTTCACTGTTAAGTGAAATGAAATCAATAATTGCTTTGAATGGTCAGAAAACTGTTCATAAATAAAAAAGCAACAAGTGTAGATCCTGATCATATGGCATGGATGTACTGGCTGATCTGGATCTACACTGTTCGTCCATGCCATAAAATAGTATATATGGAGTATAGGCAAAAAGTATGAATGACACTTGACTGCTGTCGACTTCGCTTTAATTTAAAGCCCCAGCCCTAAACTTAAGTAAGAATATACTATTGAAAAATCATATTCTGTCCATATAGACTCCAATATATAAACTCTCTAACAGAACACAAAAGGTCCAATGGAATTCTTTCTCATAGACGGGATTTTCAATGATATCGTTTAATTATCGTAAGAAGCTTAATATAGTGGAGGTATATTTAGCACCTATTTTTGATGAAGAGACCACTTCATGCGCGATCTTGATTTCTGTGACGTTTCGGAAATCCTTCTTAAGCTTTTAGTCCCGCGGACCAAACTTATTTTAGTAAATTAAAATTTTATTAGCCCGAACTAATGCTGCAAATTTGTGCCTATAGTTCCAAATACATGAAATATTTCATACAAGAGCGGGTTAAATTGAAGTAATATATGCCGCTTCAACAATCTGGTTTCTTGGTAACAATAAGATTTCCTGTTAACAGGTTTAAAGGTGTGAAAATTGTGAGGACAATCCTTGGTTTAAACAGGTAAAAAATTAAATCTCACAAGGGTTGTGCCTTTTTGCAGTTTTCCCAATGTCATTTACGCACAACCAGGAAGCAATCAATAGGAGTTGCTTATATAAGTTGAATGTTTCAAAAATCAATGTAACATAATTCACAAAGTTCATTAAAAATGGCATTAATTTACATTTCACAATCGATGAACAATAAACTAGTTGTTCAAACTTGTGCTTGTTTATAGTTTTTAACATTTACTCCTTGAAGTACAGATTTTATAAAGTGTGATCAATGTAGATCTAGATCAGATTGCATAGCTAGATCCAGATCAGCCTGCATGTTCATCTTATCTGATCTGGATCTATGCTGTTCACTCCTTGGACAGATATGATCTTATGAATCTAAAAAGTGAAAATTGTGTACGTTTAGATCAGTCTGAATGGATGTATGGGCTCAGATTGGGGTCTACAGTTTGGTTTCCCATGGGATATAAGCCATTAAGAAAAAGATTGACCTTTTTAGTCAGTAGGTACACCTTTATTGCTTGTGCAAACCGTGTAGATCCAGATAAGCAAGCACATCTGTGCCATCTGATCAGGATTTACACTGTTCACTTTTAGATACATAAGGTTATTTCTGACCAGTATGCGACCAGTGCAGATCCAGGTCAGATGGCTTGGATGTGCCAGTTGATCTGGATCTATACTGCACAAACAATAAAAAATGTATATAATTATTAAGTAATGGGTTAAGATGAATAGTACTTTGGATAAATACTAGAAGGAACCTTCAAATCTTTTAACACAGATTAGACGTGGATAATCTCTGTGCATGGATTTAAAGCAAATTGACATAAAGCAAAAATAAATTTACTTAAGACAGGATTAGAAACCTAATAAAAAGCATGATTACAGGAAATATTTTGATTGTATTACAAAATTGTTGTTAACAGATACAAAGAAATTGTTAAGTGTTTCCTGCCGATTTCACAGTAAAAACGCAATCCTATTGTTCAACGTTTTGGCAAGTGTGAACATCTACCAAGTGAAGGATTTTAGTGTCAATTTAAATATTTTAACATAAATTTATGAAAAGATGGCATAATTGTTAAAGGGATAGCACAGGCAAGTTTGGTAAGGTATGTTAAAATCTGATTACCGTATACCACTGTTCAAATGCCCCTGGGGGAGTGTGCTGGATTTTGCTGAATGTTTACAGTGAAAATTGTCTGGTACAGTTTTAAATGTCCCATGTCATTGAAGATGAAATATATGTACAGAAGTGTTTAGAATTTAGAATTTGATATGTTAATGGATTGTAATTAACCCTCAGCTCCATGTATTAAGGTAAGAATTTCATTTTGGCTTAAAAATTGGCTGTAGGGCATTTATTAGGGTGTCAGGTAGCATTTGAATGGGGTATAATTATGATAAAAACAGTTATAACCCTTTCAGAACTAAGGATGTTATTTCACATTTGTGACCAGTGTAGACCCAGATCACAGTCTGATCAGGGTCTACACTGTTTACCATTCATTCGATTTTGTTACAGAAATTTTAAATTCTGACCTGTTGTTATGTGTTATAGGTAGCTAGTCTAAACATGCTGTAAGTATTCTTTGAGACAAAATTTCTATCTGCTTTTAAAAATACGGTTCAAATGTGTCTGACCGAAACATTGGAGCATTAAATGTATACAATGTAATTTAGCTGTTTCGCCTTAAATAAAACCGACATTTCATGTGTAGAACGTTGCTCTCAGTCAAAAACGAAATGCTTTTAATGCCTTAAGGTCAACATCTAAGATTGAAAGTTTCATTAGAGTTTTATTGCTTTTACCTTTAAAGTATATATTATTTTATTACCCTGGAATACCTTGAATGATCTGATAACTGATTTCCAAATATTTTAGTGTTTACTGAACAGCAATCTAGCTCCAGGGTATCTCTCTGTCAACACTGTCTGGTCATTATAACCATAATTACGCTAATTTGTAAATTTGGGGGCAGTTGTCAATCAGAGAGAGGCTATGTAACCGTTAAAAATTATTATAATTTTGGGATAATTTTGCAGTTTTGTGAGTATTTTTATTAACAAGCATAGTGATGCTTTTTACTCTTTGAATTCTTTATGCTCTGAATTCTTCACTATGAATTCTTTAAAAATAGTGTTAATATTTGTAGCAAATTATTTTTGAGCATAATAAATATCCCTTTCCTCCACAGACACACCTTTCTAAACTGTTTGCATTTTGATTCATTATGTTATTTCTGACCAAAATGAGACCAGTGCAGATCCTTATCAGACGGCACGGATGTGCCAGATGATCTGGATCTACACTGGTCGCACATGCGTAAAAATGCGTATTTATGGAGGAAAGGGATATTATGTGATTTAACCATGGATAAGGCTGTTTGCCTCTGCAATAAAAGGCATGGAGTATAAGGTATAAATAATGATTAGCTCGCAGACTCTGAATGTGTTTGTGCTGCAGCATGCACATAGCTTGAAAATAACAATTCATCATTTTTTAAAGCGGCATTACTTCAATGTAACCCGCTCTTGTATGAAATATTACATGTATTTGGAACTATAGGCACAAATTTGCAGCAATAGTTCAGGCTAATAAAATTTTAATTTACTAAAATAAATTTGGTCCGCGCGACTAAAAGCGAAAGTAGGATTTCCGAAATCAAGATCGCACATGAAGTGGTTTCTTCATCGGTGCTAAATATAGCTCCATTATATTTAGCTTCTTAAAAGTTTGTTAACGATAATTTTACAATATCATTGAAAATCCCTTCTATAAGAAAGAATTCGATCGAACCTTTTGTGTTCTGTTAGAGAGTTTATATATTTGAGTCTATATGGATAAATATGATTTTTCAATAGTATATTCTTACTTAAGTTTAGGGCTGGGGCTTTAATATTCACAGTGGTGGAAGTATGGTCCTATATAAACTATCCTTAGACATCAAGAAAGTAGCTGCAACTGGTATTGACTTCAGACTTAAGGAACATTCCATAAAAGCTTAACAAATTTTCCAATTAAAGAAAGCTTTTCCAGGGTACATACCATCAAGGCATGTTAAACGTTGTTACTATTTGGAAGGAAATTCCTAACAAAAAATAATGAAATACCAAACAGTGCTTTAGAAATGGATTTTTCAACAACAAAATTTTTTAAGATTTATTTGCAAGTTGATTAGAGGTAAGAACAATATGATCTGACATGAACTGATTTTATGTATCTTGCATGTGCGTGAGATGAAGTTGGAAAATTTTGTGTCCCAGGAAATCTGTTTTTGCCAGAATGAGGCTCTGCAGAGTTCGCACTAAAACAGTTCATTTGAGGGGACAGATATTTAGACCTTAAACAGAGATGTGTCATGCAAAATTGTTTGTGCCATGTTGCAGTTGTAAAAAGTCTCCCTGTACTTCCAGTCAGTGCAGTTATCAATTACTCCCTTACATGGCCGATGAGTATGATACAAATTAATATCTGTATAAATATTGAGTTGGGCTGTTGAGTTACACTCAACCCAGTGTTATGTGCCATGGACAGTATAATGCATTTCATTACTGCCCATGAACAGGTTCTGTTAATGAAGAGTTTCAAACATTTAAAATTTAATTATCTGTTGAAAAGTTTTAATGCACTAGGTTTAATTATTTCAAATGTTGATTTAATGTTTAACCCTTTTCTCCATATGTACGCATTTTTACATAATACATAATATCTGTGACCAGTGTAGATCCAGATCACCTGGCCAATCTGATCACATTCTGCACTGTTCTCTTTTTATTTATTAGGTTATTTCTGACCAAAAAGCACAGTGCAGATTCTGATCAGACGGCACAGATGTACCAGCTTATCTGGATCTACACTGTTCCCCCAAGCAAAATATTATATGGAGGCGTATATATGGAGTTATTGGTTAACCCTTTCCTTGATATATACGCATTTTTACGCATGTGTGACCAGTGTAGATCCAGATCAGCTGGCACATCCCTGCCATCTAATCAGGATCTGCACTGGTCGCATTTTGGTCAGAAATAACCTAATGAATCAAAAAGCGAACAGTTTAGATCCTGATCAGAGGGCACAGATGTGCCGGCTGATCTGGATCTAAACTGTTCGCCCTAGCAATAAAGGTGCATGTGTACAGGAAAGGGTTAACAGATGTTTATATTATGTTGCCTCATTTACTGCATAATTTACCAGTTAGCGAATACATCTGTGGTTTAAAAAACAATTAGCCTATAGTTGACCAATTAATTTTAAAATGAAATTAACTGATAAAATGCAAATTCCGCCATGTTTAATGATAGTTATTTACATAGATAAGGCATGTTTGGGTATACCTGATCCAAACTGCAGGGAAGTCCAGGAGCGGATCGTTAGTTCAGTGGTTAGCGTGCCTGTCTCTGATTCCAGGGATTGCAGGTACTCCAACTAAAATTACTTACAGAGTCTTTTGGATGAGACTTTAAAATAATGTCCATTGTAGTGGTGCTGTACACCAGGCACTTTAACCCTTTCCTTGATATTTACGCATTTTTACGCATGTGCACATCCCTGCCATCTGATCAGAATCTGCACTGGTCGCATTTTGGTCAGAAATAACCTAATGAATCAAAAAGCGAACAGTTTAGATCCTGATCAGACGGCCTTTTTTTCCATGCCCTAACTAGGCCAAAAACTTTCACTTTTGAGACTGTGTTCAATTTAAACCAATCAGATTGCTTAGATCTGTGACTGGTCCCCATTCTTAGTTTTATAACTTTGTAAAGTATATGACACTTTGGAAGCTGGTTACAGGCTTGGTCTACACTTATCATTCCGGAGTGTTGTTGCCATGTTTGTTCAGTTAGTGCTAGGTACATACATGTCTATCAGCAGTCCAAAGTTAACCCTTTCCTCCTTTATGATTTGGGGGAACAGTGTGGATCCATATCAGCTGGCACATCCATGCTATCTGATCAGGATCTACACTGTTTGCTTTTTATGCCCCCACAAAGTCCGTACGTCCCCAAATCTTGTGGCATCAACTCCTCCTAAGCTATAAGGTGGATTTCTTTCAAATTTGCACAGATGATCAAGCAGGATGTGTAGATGATTGTCAAGAAAGGAATTTTTCCTGCGACCATTTTTACCAGAGTAATGGCCCTTTGTTATTACAAATTTTGTTGCAGCAGTGGGGCCATCAGTGTCCAAGGACACATTCTAGTTGATTAATTACATTTTTCTAAATGAAAAGTGAACAGTGCAGATGCAGATCAGACAGCACAAATGTGCCAGCTGATTTGAATGGACACAAAATACCACACATAAGAGAAAACATGTATACATGGAGTATAAGGTTAAAAAATGTCATAATAAAATGCACTGACAATTATTACATGGTATGTTATCAGTTCAAAGACTTGCTGAATTAATAGTCTAACTGAAATAGAATTATCAAGGAGATAATACTGTGAGTTTTGCATCAAGCCCGTAAGTCGTCGAGCAGTACTTGTCATGATGTTTATTAAAATTTCATATCATTGATGATTAGATACATTAAATGTTCAGTAATAGTGGGGCATCTTACATGACAAGGTATTTTCAGTCCATGGCTGATATGGATCTACATTGTTTGCCTTCGCAATAAAGGTGTATCTATGTAGTAAAGAGTTAATAGTTATCTGGTATCATGGACACATAGAAATTCCAATGCTACTTCCTCGGGATGTGACTGTTAAAAAATTCCATACCAGCTTAGAAACACCTTAAGGAGATTTCACTTTCTATTTAGATTTGAACTGAAATGGAATGTGGGTGGTATGATTATCATCTGTCGTTTATACAATACCTATGAAGACATTCATTTGTTACTTGAAAACTTTTCTGTTTTGGATGTGCCAATTGTGAAAGGTAGATTTTTATTTCAAATGATCATTATGATAGTATAGCACATAAGTGGCTTTTATCTAATTGGTGAATTAGTTTATGTTTATTAGTTTATGTTTGAATGGTTGTTTTGTAGGAATATGTAGACTGACAATGTAGATGCAAATCAGACTGTATGTTACCAGTTTCATGAAATTTAAGGGTTAACCCTTTCCTTCATATAAACGCGTTTTTACGCATGTGCGACCAGTGGCACATCCATGACATCTGATCAGGATCTGTACTGGCTGCATTTTGGTCAGAAATAACCTAACAAATCAAACTGCGAACACTGCAGATCCTGATCAGATGTAGTTACATGATAATATCCAACTTCATGACCAAAATCCCCATGCAAATTAAAATTTAATTATGCTGCCCAAAAAGGAGGTACAGCCAACCCCATTGAACCCCTGCCAGATCGCCCCTGTACATTTATTATTTTTGTAGTCTTTGAAGATGTTATTAATTTTTATAGTTGAAAATTGCCATAATTGTCCACATTTTATCCTAACAAAAGAATTGACTTTTCAATTAGATATCTTTAAACGTTCTCCATAATTAAAGTTAATGCTATAACTTAAAAGCAGTTAGGACAATTTTTATTATTTACGTCTAATTATTTACCTAAGCTTTACAATAATTATAACAACATTTTCATTTTGTGTTCTACTTGAAATATAATTATTTACCTAAACTGTACGATAATTATAATGACAATTTCATCTTGTGTTCTACTTGAAATATCACCGCAGCGATTTCCACTCATTCTGCTCCATTTAAAAAAAAGTTGTCAATTGACATGTCACGTTAATGTTTTCCCAAGCACCTTGACAAGTTGCGATGTTTCGAAATTGTTATCTGACAGGTTTAACAGACAGTCTCCATGTTCTTGCGACCATCTCTTCCGCGATGAATTTACTGTGTCATTATAAAGCTTGTTTTGAACATGAATTTTATCGTTGACATTCGGCAATTCATGTTTATTTCGGATATTTATTTAGCTGAAGTTGTCACCTTAGTTCAATAGTAGTGTAAGCACCATTCAAAAACAAGAAGGAGATAAAGCGTTTTTGCACTAAGGTGATGAAGTGTTTGTTTGTTTGCTAAATTGTTTCAACAATTCAGGGGGTAAAAATCAGGGTGTAAGAAGGCTGTAAATTAGAGAGCGTTAACAAAAAGGTAACACTACTTATTTTTAATGGAAAAGAAGTTAGATACATCCTTTAAGTTTAAGATTGTAAATTAGTTTATTTGAATAACTTAAACATCTTTGGCAAGAAAGTAAATGTTGAAATATTAAATTTGAAAAGTTTACTGTAGCTATAACGAAGAAGTTACAATACTTTCGTTTGAGAAAAAAGTTTCTTACATCCCATTTAGTTAATAAGAGTGCAGGTTATTTGAATTGAAGGACTTAAACTTCTCTATTTAGAAAGTCAATTTGCCTTTATTTTGAAATATTAAAATGTATTTGAAAATGTTACTGGAGCTATATCTAAGAGGTAACGGTACTTTAATTTTGAAGAGTGTAGATCATTTTAATTGAAGGAATAATGAACATTATTCTGTGTTAAGAAAGTTGTTTCTTTAAAAAGAGAAGTATTTTATTAGAGTGTTTATGAAGAAGTGAAAATTTTTTCATTTAAATGAAAAAGAAGTTATTACATTCCATGACGTTCAATGGCATAGGTTATTTGAATTGAAGTTCTTAAATATCTCTCGATAAGAAATTAAATGCCTTCAATGTTGATATATTTTTTGCTTTCTTTTTATACTTACTGAAGATTTGAGAAGGTTGTTTTGGTGTTTGGATGACTGGTTATGAAATCAGTCAATTATTAGAGAGGTAGTATTTGTAAGAAAGACGATGAAATGTTTTTTCTTTCTTTTCATAATTTATGAATTTATGAAGATGTTTTTTGTTGCTTGCATGGCTGGTTATTAAATCAGTCAATAGATAAAAAAAATGTTTGTATCATGAAACATGTCTATATATTAATCATTGAAGGTGTGAAAGCGAAATGATTCCAAGTGATATTAACTGTTTCCTCCATATATACACATTTTTACGCATGTGCGACCAGTGTAGATCCACTTACAAACCTTCTGACAACGGTTTATTACTAGAAAGAGAAGATGTTGAGATAGTTGACTTGAATAAGTTTGATACCTCACCATTTGTGCCATCTGATTAGGATCTGCACTGTTTCCTTCTTTATTTATTAAAAATGCGCCAGCTGATCTGGATCTACAATGGTCGCACGAGCGTAAAATTTTAAAGTGTTTATATGGAGGAAAGGGCTATATTGCAGTACATAAGAAGTTAACAACAGTCTTTCATGCAGCCTTTAATATATTGCCTATGTCCATGCCCAGCACAGTATGATCCGGATCTACACTGTCCACTATTCAGTAAATAAATTTCATAAAAAAAACAACACCCCTATGGACAATTAATGGACTGACCCAAAGTAAAAGAAAGATGATTCCATTACATTAATTCAGTGTCCGGATAACCTTTTACTCCATATATACACACTTTTAGGTGTTTTACGGGTGATCTGGATCTACACTTTTCACGCGTGATAAAGGTGGAGAAAATGGTTAAAGGTTTAATTGATGCCGTTTTTTGTTGGGATGTTGTTTAAAAAGGCTAGATTTGTTATCTTTGATCTAAAGATACAAACAAAATACATGTATTCAACAAAAAATGTATGTGTTCACAGTTTGACATTAAGACTACTTGATTACAAACTCAGTTTGATGAGGTGTCAATAAACTTTATAAATTGTCAACAACTTGTTGACAGAACAGAAGATCACACATAATAAATTGATCAGATATTTCATATTCTTTTGAGCTGCAAAGCAAGATACATCATAAGTTATAATGACTATTAACACATGGATTTTATATCCTCAAGAATATAACTATTTAGCCCATGGATTTGGCTTATTATGCATTGTGTGACCAGTTAACCCTTTCCTCCATAAATATGCATTTTTACGCATGTGCGACCGGTGTAGATCCAGATCAGGATCTGCACTGGTTGCATTTTGGTCAGAAGTTACCTAATGAATCAAAAAGCGAACGCTTTAGATCCTGATCAGACGGCATGGATGTGCCAGCTGATCTGGATATAAACTGGTGGCCCATGCAATAAAGGTGTATCTATGGAGGAAAGGGTTCAGATCAGGATCAGTTTAATGAGGATCTATACCGTTTTCTTTTTGTAAAGAAATTATCTAATGAATCTAAAAGCAAACAGTGTAGATCCTGATCAGACTGCACAGAATTGCAGATAGATCTGGATCTTTGTGGAAGCATAGAGCACTATTAATCAATGTCAATGGTGGAGATGGATCTACATGGGATTTAGGCCATGTAAATGGTGGATCTTGCCATACCACGGATCTGGATCTACATGGAATTAAAGTCATTTCAATAGTAGATCTGGATATACTTAATATGATTTAAGCCATATCAATAGTGGATCTGGATCTACATGGAATTTTAGACATACCAATGGAACTAGAAAGGTCTTAAAACTCTAGTGGTGTTTCAAAGAATTGGTTTTCAGTTAAATAATTATTATGTTGGGTTTTGGTCTTGATATTTCTATCATGTTTATTTATTTAGTTTTTATGACATTGTCTTTTCAGATAAAGCGGATATTGCCTAGTGGTGCAGCAGCTCATTCTGGCGATCTTCAGGTCGGGGACCGGCTGATTTCGTGTAATGGAACCAGCCTACAAGCTCTAACTCAGAATCGTTGCCTGAACATCATCAAAGCTGCGAGCTCTCGTGGAGATATTCACTTTGAAGTGATACGCCCAGTCTACACTGGGTCGTCTATGGAAATATCTGTAACGGTTAATAACGGAATACACTCAAAACACTCGGCATTTGACCCGTCACAGTACAGTCTTAAAGCACAGAGTTACGATCATAATGTGGATGTGGTAGTTACAAGTGAAAGTGAGGATTATTTAACAGTAAGTGAAGACGAATATTCCAGGAATGGAAGGTTAGCAAATATTTCCGAAAGTGAAGCGAACCAAGTATTTGTTTCAAACAGTGTAAGGTTAGCGTATCAGACACCAATTAATACAATCGAAGAAGAATCATCTGAGCCAGAGACTGAGGAACCTTCCAATAATGGTTTATTACTAGAAAGAGACGATGTTGAAATAGTCGACTTGAATAAGTTTGATACCTCACCGTACCATATTCCTCATTTGGACCAAAATAGGGATAAGAAATCTGTTGAGAAAGGCTTAAAGCTTGACTTGTTACAGTATAAAATAGAACCTAAGACTATTCAGGAGACAAGGTCATCTCCGAAGTTGCCATTGATTCACAAAATTCCTCAAAGTGAATTGGATAATATCAGTATTTCTAGTCTAAGTCCACGATCACCAAGAAGTGACAGTGATAAAAATAGCCCAAGGTCACCTGTCCGAAAATCTAACCTTGAACAATTAAGTTCAAGGTCACCAGTGCCCAGAAGTGACCTTGATCAAATAAGCCCAAGGTCACCAGTACCTAGAAGTGACATTGTTCAAATAAGCCCAAGGTCACCAATACCTAGAAGTGACCTTGATCAAATTAGCCCAAGGTCACCATTACCGTACACAAAAAGACAACAGATACCAAGTGACAGTGAAACTCTTGAGTTGGAATTACCTTATAACTATCCCCCACATAGTGTAGGTGAACATATTATTGTTAGTGATTCTGAAAAAACCAGATACAATCCTCTTTATGATGACAGCAATTTGAGCGAATTTACAGATTCGGAAACCCAAGATCTTTACATTGCACCCCCCTCTTCCAACACAAGAGACATTATTCCATCGTCAGACTTAGATAAAATCAGTATTGGATCAAACAGAACTCATATAAGGGTGGATACTGAAGCAGTAAGTGTTGGATCTGATAACGAAGACATAGCAGTACCTCCACCAGTAGAATTTTCAGATTTTCAAAATAACGACGAGAATATTGAAGATCAGGTTGACAATAACTTGGATTCTTTTGACGAAGATGCAAATTTAGCATTTAATTCTGAATTGACTGCTCCTTTTGATATTGTACTTCAAGAACAGGGAATAGATGTGAGAAAGGGTATAGATTTTGAAACTGAAACTGCTGCTGATGATGAAATTTTACAAGTAGTTACAAGCTATGACAATGGAACAGTTTTAATATCTCAATTCGAACCAAACTTTGCCAAAAGTTACAACTATCCCTCTGAGAGGAGTCATTTTGCAAATTCAGTTGAAAATAAGAATAACGATATGGATGAAAACAGTGAAGCAATGCTTAAAGATGCTTTAGATATGGAGTACGAAAACCTTCCTGATAATGAAAAATATGAACATAGACTAAACCTTGGTAAAAACATGGAGAATGGTTTGGATGAATTTGAGGAGAATTTTGATGGTACGCATAATGTTGTTGCTGAAAATATTGCAGTGGAAATAGTTCAAAAAGAGAAAGGAAATTATGGATATTATGTAGAATCTGATCATGAACCTGATCAGTTTCCAGAAGAAGACAACCCAGAAGATGCACCTGATCTTCCTGATATGCCTCCTCCAATGTTAAATCTTGATAACAACCAAGACAATAGTGTAACAGTTACTGTAATGGTAAATAGCAAGAAAGATGATGGAAGTGAAAAGTTCATAAATAGGGATGACCATTGGAGTTTAAATGCAAAACCTGTAAATAAAAATTCTAATCAGGATGAAGAAGTTTCTGTTGAAACCGATAAAGACAACACAGAGTCTGATATTATAGTGCCAGTTATTGTACAAAGGAAAGTTGAAATTGCAATTTCAGACAATTCCAATGAGATTCATGACGGTGAAATTATTGTCCCTGCCAGTGCAAACAGGGAGTTTCAATTACCTCCAACATTTACTGATAAAATCCCATCACCAGAAACTGAAGAAAAGGATTTTGATCCAGAGGTCACTGTTACTACACATAAGGTACCTCCTCCTGTTAAACCAAAACCTAGAAAAACAAAGCCAGTAGGTGAATACAATGAACTTGTTGAAGAAGAACCAATAGTTCCAATAGAAGTTAAGAAAGACAATACAAAACATTTAGTAAATGTTATAAATGTTGTACATGCTTTCAAAGCGGGTGCCAAAGACAAAGATCCAGATGTTGTTGATAAGATTGAGAAAG
Organism: Corbicula japonica; assembly: GCA_038501625.1. Lineage (NCBI taxonomy): Eukaryota > Metazoa > Mollusca > Bivalvia > Venerida > Cyrenidae > Corbicula > Corbicula japonica. The sequence continues at coordinate 1,719,778 of JAZAYU010000042.1, forward strand.
AAGAAATAAAAGAGAAAGCTAGGGATGTGTTTAGTTCAATAATAAATGTCAATGAAAAGAAATCTGACAGTGATCTTGCACCTCCTGTAGCTGAACAAATTAACGCTGATAGAGAACAGATAGTCCTTAAAAAGAAAATAAGTGCCGAAATGTCTCCTCCAAAACATGATACGTTGGAAGAAAATAAAGTTACTATAACTAAGCCAGCTGTTTGGAAAAAGTCAGAGGAGGAGAAAGTAATGGATCCGCCTTCAGAAAAAGCAGATGTAGAAATAACAGTAAAGATGACAAGTATATCTGTTGAAAAACCTAAGGCTGAAGTAGAAACAGAACTAGTTGTTAATGAGAATAAAGAAAAGGATGATGTGTCTAAGGTGGTTCCTCCATTGGACTTGGACTTTATTTCCGGCTCTGGTGCTGACTCTGTTTCCCCTAAAAGCGACAAATCTGGTGGTAGTTCTCCTACAGCAATGTACAAAACCACAATAGGTGTTCCCAAACAACCTCCTGTGCCACCAGTCACTGTTGCCAAGCAAACAGGGCAGCTTGGACATGTTGCTAAGCAACCAGAAACTAAAGTTCCTGTTTCTGTACCAGAAACAATAAAATCAGAAAAAGTAAAGTCTGAAGAAACAACAAACAGAAAACCTGACTTTGCAGTCACTGTTGCTAAGCAATCAGAACAATTGCAGCATGTTGGTAAGCAACCAGAAACTAATGTTCCAGATTCCGAACCCTCTGAACCAGAAACATTACCATCAGAAAATGAGAAACCAAAAGAAAGTTCAAGACCAAGTCTTGTACCTACCCCTCATATCAAACCATTGTCTCAAATTAAACCATTAAGTTTTAATCCAAAGTCACTGTCTCAGTCAAGTTCAAAACCTGTGCAATATAAAACAACGATAAGTACCTTAGGTGTTAAACCTGGACTCTCGTCTTTTAGTAAATTATCATCGCAGAAGGCACCTGAGCATCCCATCAAAAGAATGGAGACCATGCCGTTCGAAGTGTCCATCTTGAAGGGAATTCTGGGTATTGGAATCAAAACCATAATGACCCCCGAAGGATTTGTCAAAGTGACAGAAATACTCCCTAATGGACCGGTTGGTCGTGAGGGGAACATTAAGTAAGTATAAATAAGTTTAACCACAACTTAAACCTTTTTTATTTATCTTTTATTCTATGGCTTACATACTGGTACATTGAAATCCCCCTTAAAGACTACCAAAAAAAATATCACCTTGACAATAAGACCACTGTTTTTATTTCACATGGTAAAGTTTTGCATTATTTTCTACCCTGTATTAAGATCACCCACTATAAAGACCAAGAGTGCATAGGATAACATTTTTTATGAGAAACACATTAGTGACAAAACTGAACTGCCGTTTACTGGTCTGCTGCACTTTAACTGGTCATATTATATGTTGCAACAGTAATTGCTATAACCCTTTTCTCTCTATATATTAGGGTTTTATCACATGTTTGGCAGTGTAGATCCAGATCTGCAGGCATATCTGTGCCATTGATCAGTATCTACATTGGTAGCTTCTTAATCATAAGTAAAAAGCGAACAGCGGAGATCTTCACAGTTTGCCCACGCAATAAGCATATAGATCTATCTATGGAAAAAAGGTTAAATTTCACACGGTTATAACTTCCACTGTATATACAATTATATATCATATTATATATATTTACTTTCATTAAAAATAATTTCATGGTTAAGTGATGTAGAATTCATTAAATAACCAACATACACATTCGAACTTAACTTATAATGATTGTACATTACATCAAACAAGGTTTCCCTTTACAAAGTCTCTACCTGATACTTGAAGCTTGACATGTTTATGAGATAGCAAGAAAGTGTAAAAAATTAAAGACACCGTAAAATTCCATTTTAACACCCCTAGGGTTGTTACATTTTCTGAAGGGGGTGGAGGTACTTATTATTTATATTATATTAATTATTCAAAAAATAATTGTCTGATCTTCATGAACTTTAGGGAAAATGTTTATGAGCAAAATATTCCGCCACGTTCACTAACCAGCCTAATTGCTTCAGTTACTTCAAAGTTATGGCCCTTTATTAATACCAAAATATTCAACGGGCGTATTTTGTGGCACTTTGGCACTCTTGTTCTAATATAAGATACAGAAGGATATTGAATAATAAATAACTGATTTTTGTCCGTAAAAACTCACATGGGGTCATTTTTAAGGGGAGGGGCATTTAAAAGATATTTTACGGTACATGATTTATTAACCTTATGATATAAGATTTGCATTTTAAAACAGTTCTTTCAAGACCATGTTGAAATTTGAATGCACTGTCTGCTGCTTGAAACTTGAATAGTCCGATCCAATTTTGATATGACTTGTATATCTTTAGAAATGTTTTTAGAAGAATTTGTATGTTCTGTTACATATTTAATACCCAATTCCGGAAAATGCCCTGTGCCTAAAACAGGAGACCAGTCACAAATCTCAACCATCTGATTGGCTGAAATGGTGACTGGTCTCCGATCTTAGTTTTATGATCTTGGGCCCTGGTTTATCACATGGGTGACCTATATTGATCCGTATCAACCAGCACAATGGTGTCTTCTTACCAGATTATACACCGTTTGCTTTTAGACTGAATAGGTTATATCTGATCAAATGTGAACATTGCAGATCCAGATCAGATTGATGTGCCGGTGAAGAGTTATCCTCCATATATATGCATTTTTATGTGTGAATAAACAGTGTAGATCCAGATCAGCTTGCACATCCATGCCATCTGATCAGGATCTGCACTGATCGCCTTTTGGTCAGAAACAACCTAATAAATCAAAAAGCGAACAGTGCAGATCCTGGTCAGATGACACGGATTGCTGGCAGATCTGGATCGACAATGTTTTCCTATTCCACAAAGGTGTATATATGGAGGAATGGGTTAAAGGAATTTATACACCGAAAAGCTCCTTATAATGTAATGTAAATTGCAGAGAACGTTTCCTTCAAATTTAGAATTTGAAAGAATGACAGTAAAGCATGTAATCATAAAACTTAACCCTTTACTCCATATACCGTCATTGTTTGAATATAAGCCACACTTTTTCCCCTGAATTTGGAAGTAAAAAGTTGGGGGTGCGCCTAATACACAGGTTTGGCTGCTTAACTTTTCGTTAAGCCATTTTCATCTGTTCTATCTCGTTTTGGTGCAGTGCGGCTTATACATGAGTGCGACGAGATTGGAAACCAGTCTCAAATCTCAAGCATCTGATTGGCTGAAATGGCGACTGGTCAGATGCTTGAGATTTGAGACTGGTTTCCATGCTCAGTTTTATAACCTTGGGCACAGTTCACTTTGTGGTCAGAGATAACCTTATAAACAAATCTACATTGGTTGCTTATGGGATTTATGCAATATTCAATGGAGTAAAGGGTAATTTGTTGAATGGTTGATGGCAGATAAAGCTTTGACCCTTTCCTCCATAGACACACATTTATTGCCTGGGCGGAGTGTTGATCCAGATCAGCTGGCACATACATGTGGTCTGATCAGGATCTGCACAGGTCGCTTTTTGATTTGTTAGGTTATTTCTGACCAAGATGTGATCAGTGTAGATCTGATCGGATGGCATGGAGGTGCTGACTGATGTGGATCTAGATTGTTGGCCAATGGATAACAGCCATTTCCCGAAAGAGTTAAACTTAACATAAATATTTTCCTTGCAGGGTTGGAGATTATATTCTGTCTATAAATAGTACACAGCTGACTGGTTTGACTGATGGCAAAGTGCAACAAATATTGCGTCTGCTGCCACGAGGGTTGTCAAAGATTGTGGCATCTGCTGTACCTCCAGACCAAATTGATGACAGTATACAAGGTAAAAATCCATAATTAGAACAGTGCAGGTAGAGAGCTCCAAGAAAGAGCTTAAAATTGCATAGAATGTTAAAATAATTGTGTTTATTTTTGTGGCAACTTGAGGAGGCATTAACTTGCCATATTGACGATGTTACAGCATTTCCTTTGTTATTATTCCTTAATTTAGGTTTGAATAAACCCAAACGTCAGAATAAATTTAAGAACTTTTTTTTTGGCGTTTGTGCAAATTCATTCTTAAATTTATTTTTCACATTTAAGAAAATATTATTAAAAGACTATTCTATTAAAATAATCAAAAGAAAACATAGGTCACCATGCTTGTTTTAAGACAATTTTACAAATTTTTAGAAACATGAAAAAAATTAATAAAATAAATAAAATTTTAGAAAACTATTTTTATACACAGGCATGATAATAAGCTTTATGGTTAAGGTGCAATGCTTTTTCAATATAAATTGTTTAGAGTTTATATATTTTTTTCATTTCAATAAAAAGGTGACCCCACAAAAGGCTCCATAAAACACATTTTAACTTAAAAGTCTCCAAAACATTCTATTCCAGTTCATATTTGCATACCTGTGTTATGTATCTAACATCATGCAAAGTTTCATTAAAATCTAAACAAGTAAAATTTTCATTTTTTTGAAACTAACAGTTGCTTTTAATATTCAATATGATTTTCCTAAACCAAGGCATTTGGCAAAATAATAAATTTTTGTTTCCTCTGTAATAGCAGGTAGACACAAAGTATCATACAGTTGGTTGATGTTGGTGGCTGCGGCATGTGGTAATCAGACAACTTTAGCCTGAAACAGAATGTTTCTCATAACTTCGAAACTACATGACTGTCCTATTGTCACAATTCTTGGAATATATCATCCACTTAAAAATAACTGTTTCCGAAAACAAGGATGTAACTCCTAATTGACTATCAAAACTTTTAAAGTACTTAACCTGTTTTCACAAGAACTATTACTTAAACAAGAATGATTACCTATTTTTGGAGTTATGCCCCTTGACTTCAAACTTAATTTTATTTATAGCATTGAAAGAACATGTCCTATAGGCACAATACTTAAATAAGTCATCTGCATGAACAATTTCCTTTCCAAAAAATTTAAACTGAAACTTATTGTTCTTAATACTTTGAAAGTACTTGCCCTAATGGCAAAATACTTGGAATATATAATCTTCTTCAACTTAACTGACAACATGAATGATAACTTCCTACTCTAAAATTTTATGTTGCTTGTATCTTTGAAAGTACTGATTTGTTTGGCACATACTTGGAATATATCTTTTGCATCAACAAAGCTTTATCTGACAACAAAAGTGATGACTTCTGACTAAATTTTGAATTATGCCCTTTTAAAATGAATTTAATCTTAAACTTAATGTTTCTTATATAATTCAAAGTTCTTTATCCTAGTTGCATAAAACTTGGAATATATCTATTGCATCAACAAAACTATTTCTGACCACAAGAATGATAACTCATGATCGACTAATTCTTGAGTTATGTCCCTTCTAAATGACTTTGACCCAATACTTAATGCAATAGTGCAGCTTATACTTTTTAAAGTATTTATAACATTCTCAAGAAAACCTTCCCTATATTATCTGTACAAATGTTTTATTTATTTCTAAAACTATGTTTGGTTTGTAACATAGTATTGCAATGCAACTTGAATTGCATCTTATTATCATAAATTATTTAACATAGGCCCATATTTCAACTTTATGCAAGCAGACAAGACATGTTTTATGGAACACTTAATTGTAGTTGTTTATGATACAATACTTAATTATGAGAATATAAACTGAACGAAATCTGTGTTTTTTTGTCACTGTGCTATTATTATAATTTTATGTTTTGCAAGGGATTAAATTAAGTGTATTTTGCACCCAGGGAGAAAAGTGTAAATTAAAGAACCAGCAAAATTACGCCATCTTTAAATATGTCTAAATAGTAAGTTATGCCTGTGTAATTGTCATTTTTGTCTTTTGCATAAACATTCATCTCAATGAAATATACAACAGTATTTTGAGAAAAAGAGATAAACATTTATTGATTGTTTTTATCTTTACAGCTTCAGCGGAGAAGCCACAACTGGCAGTTCCCCAGTCTCTTCCACCATCCACTCCAGAAGAGAAAACCAAACTTTCACCACGGCAGTCATTACCTATAACTGCAACAAGGGAGGTAACTTTATCCAACAATCAGACTGATGAAAATACCTCTCCAAGACAAGCTTCAGATCCAGTTAGTCTGACCTCTAAAAGCACATCACCTAGGCAAGCAAACATTATCACAAATCCAAATGTTGAAGTTGTTTTACCACGTCCGGTTGCTGCCCCAAGATCTCCATCGCATTTGAAGCCGTCACCTACTGAAGGACCACCACCAGTTGCACCAAAACCAGCAAAACGACCTTCAGCATTTCCAAGGTCGACTACTGAATCTTCCAAAACAGACCTGCCCTCTCCAGCATCGTCAGCATCATCAACTGCATCACCTGTCACATCACCAAGGCAACAAGACCAGCAGCAACAGTCACCCAGAACACCGCCTGCTGTTGCACCAAAACCAAAGAAAACACCTACCAAAAAAGTAGAACCCTTAGAAGATCCAAATGCACCAATAGAAGCTGAACTATTTGTCTCCATTAACGCCAGTAGTGAAAGTTCTTCGAATCAGAAGAGCAGAAATATTCTTCCTGGGTCTGTGACATATGATGTTGTTGAAAAGGAAAGCAAAACTAAATGGACAGCAGGGATAGTTTCCTCAGCTGACATAAAAAACCAAGAAAAGACAAATGTGATAAAAGGTAATGTTGATGTTGTAAGTGACACAGACACTACCAAGAATGATGTTGTAGCCAGCACAGAATCACTAGAAAGTGTTAAAAACACAGAGCATGAAACTAGCACTGACTTATCACATGACTCACATATTGAATCACCTATAGATTCAGTTAAAGCTGATAAAGTTGAATCAACTGTTGATTCAGTTAAAGCTGACAATGTTGAATCAACTATAGATTCAGTTAAAGCTGACAATGTTGAATCAACTATAGATTCAGTTAAAGCTGAAAATGTTGATAAACAATTCGAAGACATGGAAAAAGATTTAGAAAGTTCGAAAGTTGATGTTTCACTGCTGTCAAACCGTTCAAGGACATTTAGCACAAGTAGTAATTCTTCATCTTACAATGAGTTTAATGAGTGTGATGTTGAAGATGACAATGTTCCTGATCAGATATCAGAAGAAGATGAGGGGTACCAGGCAGAGGTTCAGAGCAAAGATGAAGATTATGAATCAGACTTTGAGGAGGAGCATGAAAACTCACCAAGACCAGAAACTGAAGTTGACATGGGTCGATTAAAACACCTTGCAGAAACAATTGTCACAGATGTTATTTCTTCTATAAAAGCATCAGATTTTGCTGCTGTTGATCTTCAAACGGAACAAAATGATTCTTCAGATGACGACAGTCCACCATTGCCAAGTGAAGCTCCTCCCATTCCTTCTTCAGCTCCTCCTACAATGAATGGAAATCCTCCCTCTGAAGCTCCGCCTCCACTTCCACAAAGCCCACCTCCATTCTCAGAATCTGAAGTAAATGAGTCCAGTAATACAGTAACAGTAAATGACCTAGCACTGTACCCTGACTCAGACCATGGCAGTGAAGAAACTTCAGACAATAAGACAGAACAGGTTGATAGTGTTGCAGAAGAAGTAATTGATGTTGTTGATATGTCAATCACTAGTGATTTGCATGCTTCACCACCTCAATGTTCAGACAACATTGTTGATGATGATAATCATTCTGTTAATGAAATTCTTAGTGATGCAGATTGTATAGAATATGACTATGAAAATGATAATTCTCTTTCATCTCAGGTCACAGAAGATTTAAAAGATCAGGTAGATCTTAAAACTGACTACAATGATACAGTAGATCAAGAGGATGAACAAAGTGTAAGCAATGTGATATTAATGTATTCTCAACTAGACGAATCAAAAGAAATTCAGAAATTGGAGGAATTTAATGTAGAATCAAACAATAATGAAGTTAAACCAAAGCCTTTGGAAACTGGTGTTGAAACAAGTGAAGTGATAAACACTGTATCTAGTAATATTGCAAGTGAAACTGTAACTGCTGATGCAACTAAAAAGGAGCCTTTGAATTCTGATATTGAAACAAGCAAAGTAATAAACACTCTTTCTTGTAATACTACAAGTGAAAATAAAACTGCTGATACAAGTAAAACACATGAACATTTAGAACAACCTGTTGAAATTAAAGTGAATGGTTACAAGGAGGGCAGTGACAGGAGTGTAACAACATCAGATGTTGAGGAGAAGAAGGTCACAGAATCAGAAGCAGTGAGCCCGAGTTCTGAGACCAAGTACGCATCTAGGGTAGACGAGATCCTGAGTCAGACCGAGGACATACAGAGAGGAAAAATCAGCGCGGACACAGATCGCATGATCAGAAGTAAGTGCTATTTTATCCTTATAATTCTCCGTATATAAGACCTTTTATCGCATGGGTAAACATTGTAGATCCAGATCAGCCAGCATATCTGTACCATCTGATCAGGAGCTACACTGTTCTCTTTTAGATTTAGATTTTATTTCTGAAGCAAACAGGGAAGGACCTGATCAGATGGCTGATCTGGCTCTACAGTTGCTGCCCATGTAATAAAAGGCATATCCATAGAGTAAAAGGTTAATTACTGTTTCGCAAGTTCAATATAAACACTGTGTTTCCTGTTTGGATAAATAAACAACTTTATTATTAAATTGCATTTCAAACGGTTAAAAACTCATTAAAATGTTGTAATGGTGCATGCTTTTTTTGTGTAAAAAAATCATTAATTGTCTTTGAAAAAGGTTACTTCATTTAATTTTATGTGTTCCTTGGGTATATTTAATTCTCTGTTATTTTTGTACCCGAGTGCATTCATATTTATTTGTAGGATTGGATAGGTATTGAAACTTTGCAACTAAATTGTAGTTTACTCTGACTTTATATTCATAAAGTCCGACTAGCTTAAAACCTCCATCCCAAAAATGAAATTATTGAATTTATCACTGTACTATGCAATTTTAACTCGGTTTAGATCCCCACTCACAAAATTAAATACCCTGCTTTAAGGCAGCAGAATACATAAATTGCATTGTGAAATTTATCTTTGAAGCTCACTCGTTTCATTCTACATTCTTATTATTAGAGATTGTTGGAAATTTTCTGTTTCAGTGTTTTCTTCGAGTGAAGAGCCTGTAAATGAAGGAGAAGGGGAGATAATTGAAGTGACTGTGAACAAAGGAGTTACTGGCCTTGGATTTATAATCCAAGGAGGTAAAGGTTCACCCAAGGGGGATCTGCCAATCTCCATTAAAAGGATATTCAAAGGTTGGTAACTTGTATTTGTATTAAATGTGTGATTATGCAGAGTTGTATCCCTTTGTAAAGGTTTTGTTAGAGAAATTATGAATAACCGAGTCTCAAGTCTCAAACATCTTAATGGTAATCTAATGAAGGTTAAGCAAAACAGTATGGATCCAGATAAGATGGCATGGATTTGTTTGCAGATCTGGATCTACACTGGTCACCCTTGTGATAAAAGGCAATTATATGTAGTAAAGAGGTAACCCTTAATATGCTAAGCACAGCATTTGTCAGATCTTTTACCAGTGTAGACCCAGATCAGCTTGTGCATGCAGATTAGGGTCTACACGGTTTGCTATTCAGTTAGTAAATGTAGTTAATAAATTTCTGTAAATTTCCCCCATAAACAATAAATGGGCTTGTGCAGATTGACACAAATGTGAGTCCATTATATTTATTCAGCACTGAAAGGGGAGAGAATCTCAAAATCTATTTTTCTGGTCCTACTTGTGTTTGGTATTGATTAATAACTCTTACCCTTGTAGTATGCCTTTAATCGCATGGGCAGTCGGTGAAGATCCAGATCTGCCTTTAACCCATTCCTGTATATATACGCATTATTACCCTTGTGCGACCAGTGTAGATCCAGATCAGCCGGCACATCCGTGCCGTCTGATCAGGATCTGCACTGGTGGCATTTTGGTCAGAAATAACCTAATGAATCAAGAAGCGAACAGTTTAGATCCTGATCAGACGGCACGGATGTGCCGGCTGATCTGGATCTAAACTGTTCGCCCCAGCAATAAAGGTGTGTCTGTACAGGAAAGGGTTAACATCCATGAAGCCTTATCTGGATCAACATTGTTAGCTTCTTGGTCAGAAAAAATCTAAGAATTCAAAAGGGAACTGTGTAGATCCTGATCAGACTGCTTGGATGTGCAGGCTAATTTAGATCTACTATGGTCGCACACCAGAAACAATTAGTGCCAATTGATCAAATAGTTAATACAAGTACACATTACTTGACAATATTAATATATTTTCATACAGTAAGGTTTTATTTCAGGTGGTCCAGCAGACGGCATTTTACAGGTGCGAGATGAGATCTATTTGGTTAACGGAGAGGATTTAACAGACATGCGACATTCTGAGGCCTGGAACCATCTCAAGTTTCTACCTAGTGGTGATCTTGTCATGAAAATACGACGTTACCAAGTCAACGATGATGCTTGATCTAATGGTGAACTTTTTGCAAAAAAACAACATTACCCAGTTAAGGATGATGCTTGATCTATTGGTAAACTGGACATTAAATACAGCGTAACCCTTGAAACTTTTGGTGATTTTTTCATGAAAACAGATGTTACCCAGTTAAATGATGATGCTTGATCTAATAGTGATCTTGTCATAAATTAAGATGTTACCCATTCAACGATGATGCTTGATCTAATGGTGATGTTGTCATGAAAATATGATGTTACCCAGTTCCGTTGAGTCTATTTTAAAAACTGCTCTGATTCTGTGATTGTTGTTCTAACCTTTCACTCCATGGGTTTTGTCACGAGTGAACAGTGTAGATCCAGATCAGCTCGAACATCCGAGCCATCTGATCAGGATCGACACCGATACATTCTTGGTCAGAAACATCCTTAATTAGTAATGAATAAAAAAGCAAGCAGTGTAGCTTCAGATCAGATGGCACTGATGTGCTGGCTGATCTGGATCTACACTGTTCCATATGTCATATATAAAGGGCTTTAGAAAGGTAACTCATGAATAAGCATCTTAATGTTTCGAATGTTTTTGAAATTAAGTTGCTTTAGCAGGGACATGGTCTAAGATGACAGACTTTCATCTTTCGAGGTCAAAATTTAAAAATACAACCAGTTTTGGTAATTATCTAATTAGATCGGATATAATATGGGGCAGAAAATTACAAATGTATAAGGATTGTAGCTAATATTAAATTTTGCTTGATATTTAGTTATCACAACTAATACATAAATGTAATACATCAATGTAATATGCACATAGAACTATGCCTGTTGTGGAAGATAAAATCTATTTTTATACTGCAAAGAAAGTTATATGACATCACAATAGCTTTTCCTGTAATGTGCTCATATGTAATATTAACCAGAAAAAGAGTGTATTAAGAAAATGTGTTACATAGATTGAAATATAATACCATACTGATACATGTATTTAAATAGTTGCATCACTACAATATTCAATGACTTTTGTAATATACTTTAAATGTACACATTTTTTTCTGTGAGCATGTTTTTCTCTTGTATAATGTATCTATTTACACTTCATTATTTCTGTCATGTTTCAAATTCAACCAGTTGATTTTTTTAAATTATTGGTTTACATTTCGGATTGACTTAAATCTTGATAGATATGGCCTTTGTCCCATAGGATTTTACATGTTATGGAGATACAGCACATCCATGCAATCTGATCTGGATCTTACATGTCACAGAGTTCAATAGAAACAACCTTATGAAATGTGTAGATCCTGGTCATACGGAACAGATGTGCCAACTAATCTGGATCTATACTGATTTCCCATGAGACAAAAGCCAATTATCGCATGGAGTAAAGGGTTTACCCTTTCCTCCATAGATACACCTTTATTGCATGGGTGAACAGTTTAGATCCAGATCAGCCCGATGTGTGCCGTCTAATCAGGATCTAAACTGTTCCATTTTTGATTTGTTAGGTTATTTCTGACCAAAATGCGACCAGTGCTGATCCTGATCAGATGGCACGGATGTGCCGGCTGATCTGGATCTACACTGGTCACACATGCATAAAAATGCGTATATATGGAGGAAAGGGTGAAACACAGAAGACAACACAGTTCCAATAATACTATGTTGATTACTCTTGATTTAGAGATATCTCTTGATTTAGAAAACTGAAAGATTTTAATTAATTATCCAAAATTTGTAATTGATTTCCTTAAATTTCAAATTATTTACCTAAAGTTTGTAAGTAAACATGATAAAATACTAATTATATGACGTATCATGTTATGTTTATTAATTTGATGTGTATATATTAGTGTTATACAGACAACACAGATTAATTGCATGTTACATATACTGATTGTTAATGTGTACGTTATATATTATTATACATGTAAAATGTAATCAGTTATATATTTCACATTGGTGTTTTATACACAAAAGAATGTATAATTCCAGCAATATATTTATATTACATGTATATTGCTTTTTAAGTGTTAATGAGAAAGAAATTCAAGACAATAAAGTATAAAAAAGGAAAAGTATTTATTTGAATATATGTACAGGCAAACCTGTGTACAAAGACCACTAGGGAAAACCCAAAAGTGTTGTTTAAAGACAGGTGGTCTTTGCTCAAAGGTGAACTTGTTTTTAAAATCAGTCATTGGGACAAATAAAATGTGGTCTTTATCCACAGGTGGTCTTTAATAACAGGTTAATTTGTTCTTAAATTAGTCATTTTAAAAATAAAATGTGGTCTCTATCCACAGATGGTCTTTGGTAACAAGTCAATTTGTTCTTAATATCAGTCATTGGGACAAATAAAATGATTGTGGTCTTTATTCAAAGGTGTTCTTTGACACAGGTTTGACTGTACTTTAAATTGCATGGATTCTAACATTGCGGCATGTCAGACAATGACAGCAATAGGACTATATATACTAGTGTCAAATAGAAAGGATACCAAACTTCCAATAAAATGTTCGTTTTTGATCTGACCCATCTTTAAATTCCTTTTATGCTTGTACAGGATAGATGGACATTTATTTTGTGTGCATATGCACCATGTTGTTAAAAAGTGTCTCGGATGAATTAGATCTAAAGGTTCTTTAGCCGTTTGGTTTTATACTATGTCATTACAAACAAGTGTTATCGTTCTTTTGGACACTAGTATATTAACATTTTGTGAGAGGTTAGGGTGGTAATGTGTTTTGCACTAATATCCCAACAAAACAAAATGCAGTTTTTGTGTGGCCCTTACAAATAAAAGCCCATATAGGGGACCACTTTGTCCCTGATCTTTCGGTCGGTTCGTCATGAAAACTTTACATATGCCATAAATTTGCCTTTTCTTATTTCATCATCAGTTTAATTTCTTTTAGTGGGGAGGGGGTGGATGGCTTCCTACTATCTATTAGCTTCAATTACATGTAGTTACCTATCTAACCTGTGTTTTACTATCTCTGTCAAGTAATAGAGACATTTGTCTCACGGTGTGAATACATTTTTATAAACTCTTTACTACATAGACACATTGTTATTGTGAGAGCAAACAGTGCAGATCTGTGCCATCTGATCAGGATTTGCACTGTTTGCTTTTTTTGATTTGTAAGGTTATTTCTGACCAAGAAGCAAACTGTGCAGATCCTGATCAGATGGCACAGACGAGCCGGCTAATCTGGATCTACACTGTTTACACGTGATAAAATATATATGGACTAAAGGGTTAAACTGATCTTATTAAAATTTGGATAACTGTTGGTAACCTTGGCAGCTTTGTTCCTTTCAAATGGACATGGGTTCCCTTTGACCTGGGAGATGACCCTTTGACTCTTGAAATTTCCAAAAAGCCTCATTTTGACACCTATGATTTTGTCCTTAAATGAAGGGTATTTTGGGTAATAATTAGCAGAATCCTCTACAAATGGTCAAAATAATTTATTCGGATTCAGTAGCTAGCAGAATCCCTGAATGGGACGGTCAGAATGTAGACGCACCAATCAGCAACCCTCTCCCAAGTTTTGACTACTTCATTGCCTTAAAGTCTTAATTCTTTACACCATGGATATCACTTATATCTCATGTCAGACCAGTATAGATGCAGATCAGCCTACACATCCATAGCGTCTGATCTGGATCATTACTGTTCACTTCTTGGTCTCAAATAAGAAATAACATAATGAATCTAAAAGCAATCAAGGTAGATCCTGATCTGACTCCACAGATGTGCAAGCTGATCTGGATCTACACTGTTCACATTGGATAAATGCCGTATTCAGAAAGTAAAGGGATAGGGTGAAAAGTACGAGACAAAGATATCACTAAAACTGCATTATTTCTAGATTATTACTGACCAAGTAGTGAACAGAGTAGACCCTGATCCTGATGTGACGTCTGATCCGAATTTACACGTGTTCACACATTGGATAAAACCCATATATAAACTGAGTTAACCCTTTCCAGTACAGATACACCTTTATTGCTAGGGCGAACAGTTTAGATCCAGATCAGCCGGCACATCCGTGCCGGCTGATCTGGATCTACACTGGTCGCACATGCGTGAAAATGTATATATATACAGGAATGGGTTAAGCAAGGCTTTTAAACCCTTTACTCCATAATTTTCATATGCATGTGACTAGTTTAGATCCAGATCAGCCGGCTCACATAAGCATCCATAACCTTTCCAATATTCCGGCATGCGGCGGGGGATATTGCAGTTGTTCCCACTGCCTTGTAAATCATGGACCAGTTTTATGTCAGTTTGCAGGGTGGTAGATCTGTCATAATAAATGAAGACACCAAAGAACCGTTTTTGATTGACTGATAATTTACAAGTTCTATACCTTCTGGAAATGTAGTTGTTCTCTTTCACCTTAAGTGACAGAACTTTCTTGCTCATTACCAATACATTTAATAGGAAAAAAAGGGGTTTGTGTAGACTGGCTCCCGTCCCTTTGTTATGTTATTTATTATGTCATTAATACAATAATCATCAATACCAACAAGAAAAGCAACTCTTGCAGGTACCTTATTATTATGCATTTACTCCCCTTATCTCTCAAAACATAGGTGGATGGTTCAGCATAAAAACAGAAAATGAAACGAGAACAATGGTATACAGTCAAACCTTTATTAAGCAGTCACCCAAGGGAGTGACAAAAATAGGCTGCTTTACACAGGTGGCTGTTTAAGACAGGGAAATTTAGAACAAAATGTCAGGGACAAATTCAAACTGGCTGTTGAAGCCAAGTGGTTGCTGTATGCAAGTGGCTGTTATGACAGGTTTAACTGTATTTCTTTTAAGTATCTTGCTGGTGCCAGGCTACGGTTTGTGAGTAGTCTACAATGTGTAGAGGTCTAAAATGCTGAGATTGCAGCTAACAGAAGTGGATCAAGCATTTCATTTAAGAGGGAACGGAAACCAGGCTATGTCACTTAATTATAAAAATCGGTATACAAATTCAAGTAATTATAAAATTCGGTATACAAATTCAAGTAATCTGAACATAGTTTTGAAGTGGCTGTTAGTAACAGTAAACTGTCTTCTAGAGAGACTGAAAGTTGTGTTTTCAAATTGAAGCAGTCTAGGATCTTTTTTAGGGACTATTGCCCTTCTTGAGGAATCTTAAAATCTTAATCCTTTACTCCATGGAATATAGTTAATATTTACTAGTGGAGATCTAGATCAGCCTGCACATCTGAGAAGATAGATCTGGATCTGCCATATTCAGTTAGAAATACCATAATGTATCTAACAGGTAGCATTATGACCAAAAGCCATATCAAATGGACTTAAGGCTGGCCATATGTTACAAACTTGAGAACAGAAACCAGATTTGTAAATCAAGTTTTCCATTGGTCAGTTCCAAGACTGTGCACTATTTCAACAAATCAGATTACTGTTATTTTGAAACTGATTCTCAGCGGTATAACATTTGGACCAGCTGGGCCATTCTAACTACTGGTATAAGCTTACAGATCCTGAATCCAATTGTTCGCTAAAAGGTGTATATATATGGAGTAAAGGGTTAAAGTATATTAGCAATTTTACGCATGAACAACCAGTGTAAATCCAGATCAGCCGGCACAACCATGTCATCTGATCAGGATCTACACTGGTTGCATTTTGGTCAGAAATAACGTATACTAATGGAAAAAAATAGCAAAAGTTTAGATCCTGATCAGATGGCACAGATGTGGCAGCTGATCCGGATATAAACTGTTCGCCCATGCAATAAAGGTGTGTCTACGGAGGAAAGGGTTAAAAGAGTCTGACACTGGAACTTGTAACATAACATACTTTTTGAATCATTTACACCATATAACTTTCCTGATTGAAAGTCTTATCAGGAATTATTAGATGCATTGGGTTATTTCTAAACCAGGTGTTGTAGATCCAGATCAAATGCCATGGTTCTGCCAGTTGATTTGCATCTACACTGGTTGCATATGTGATAATAGGCTTATCCATGTAGTAAAGGGATTTCCACTTCATGTGGCCTCATTGTCGGGTAACCCTTTCCTCCATAGATACACCTTTATTGCATGGGCGAACAGTTTAGATCCAGATCAGCCAGCACATCCCTTTCACTTGATCAGGATCAAAACTGTTCACTTTTTAGCTCACCTGAGCACGAAGTGCTCATGGTGAGCTTTTGTGATCGCCTGATGTCCGTCGTCCGTCCGTCCGTGCGTGCGTCGTCAACTTTTTCTTCAAACGACTTCTTCTCCTGAACTCCTGGGCCAATCTTGCTGAAACTTGGCAGGAATGTTACCTGCATGAAGCTTTACCAAAATTGTTCAAATGGTTCCAGTCCATTGCCTATCTAGGTCACAGAGGTTAAAAATAGATTTTGAACATGAAATTTTAAAAAATCTTCTTCTCTGAAACCGTAAGGCCTAGAACTTTGATATTTGCTGTGTAGCATCACCTAGTGGTCCTCTACCAAGATTGTTCAAATTATAGCCCTGGGGTCAAAATTGGCCCCGCCCCAGGGGTCACTTGATTTTACATAGACTTATATAGGAAAAACTATAAAAATCTTCTTGTCTGAAACCACAAGGCCTAGAGCTAAGATATTTGGCATTTAGCATCCTCTAGTGGAACTCTACAAAGTTTGTTCAAATTATTTCCCTGGGGTCAAAATTGGCCCCGCCTCAGGGGTCACTTCATTTTGCATAGACTTATATAGGAAAAACTTAAAAAATCTTCTTGTCTGAAACCACAAGGCCTAGAGCTTAGATATTTGGCATTTAGCACCCTCTAGTGGAACTCTACAACGATTGTTCAAATTATTTCCCTGGGGTCAAAATTGGCCCCGCCCCAGGGGTCAGTTCATTTGACATAGACTTATATAGGAATAACTTTAAAAATCTTCTTGTCTGAAACCACAAGGCCTAGAGCTTAGATATTTGGCATTTAGCATCCTCTAGTAGAACTCTACAAAGTTTGTTCAAATTATTTCCCTGGGGTCAAAATTGGCCCCGCCCCAGGGGTCACTTCATTTTGCATAGACTTATATAGGAAAAACTTAAAAAATCTTCTTGTCTGAAACCACAAGGCCTAGAGCTTAGATATTTGGCATTTAGCACCCTCTAGTGGAACTCTACAAAGATTGTTCAAATTATTTCCCTGGGTTCAAAATTGGCCCCACCCCAGGGGTCACTTCATTTGACATAGACTTATATAGGAAAAACTTAAAAAATCTTCTTGTCTGAAACCCCAAGGCCTAGAGCTTAGATATTTGTCATTTAGAATCCTCTAGTGGAACTCTACAAAGTTTGTTCAAATTATTTCCCTGGGGTCAAAATTGGCCCTGCTCTAGGGGTCACTTCATTTTGCATAGACTTATATAGGAAAAACTTAAAAAATCTTCTTGTCTGAAACCACAAGGCCTAGAGCTTAGATATTTGGCATATATCACCCTCTAGTGGAACTCTACAAAGATTGTTCAAATTATTTCCCTGGGGTCAAAATTGGCCCCGCCCCAGGGGTCACTTCATTTGACATAGACGTATATAGGAAAAACTTTAAAAATCTTCTTGTCTGAAACCACAAGGCCTAGAGCTTAGATATTTGGCATTTAGCACCCTCTAGTGGAACTCTACAAAGATTGTTCAAATTATTTCCCTGGGGTCAAAATTGGCCCCGCCCCAGGGGTCACTTCATTTTACATAGACTTATATAGCAAAAACTTTAAAAATCTTCTTGTCTGAAACCACAAGGCCTAGAGCTTAGATATTAGGCATTTAGCATCCTCTAGTAGAACTCTACAAAGATTGTTCAAATTATTTCCCTGGACTTGTATAGGAAAAACTTTAAAAATCTTCTTGTCTGAAACCACAAGCTGAGAGTACTTTTGTACTCAGGTGAGCGATATAGGGCCGTCATGGCCCTCTTGTTTATTAATTAGGTTATTTCTAACCAAAATGCAACCAGTGCAGATTCTGGATCAGATGGCATAAAAACGTTGAGGTTAAAAAAGAGTCTGGCACTGGAACTTGTAACACAATCGACTGTTTTGAATCCTTTACACCATGAATGCGACTCATGCATAAGTCTGATAAGGAACTTAGATTCATTAGGTTATTTCTAAACCAGGTGGTGTAGATCCAGATCAGATGCCATGGTTCCGACAGTTGATCTGGACCTACAATGGTCATGCATGTAATAATAGTCGTATCCACTTCATGTGGGCTAGTTGTCACTTAATGTAAAGTACATTAGTATCCACCTAAACATTGGACACGCAACTCTGGGAAACTTATGCCTGTATCAAATGATCTTGACACAGGTCTGTTCATTCAGAGGGAAAAAACAAATCATGTTGTCACTTTATTATGTTAAGTATATTAGTCGCCACCTGATCACTGGACACAACTCTGGGAAGTCTTATGCCTGTATCAACTGAGGCAGACACGTGCCTCTTCATTCTGAAGGAAAAACAAACCATCTATGTTGTAATAATTTATTGACATTCCTTTTCATTTTCACCCAAGAATGATTAACAATGTATATCCCCTAATTACAATAGCCAGTAGGAAGAATGCATTTTACACAACAATGAATGAATGAGACATGTACTAAATTAACCCTGTCCTCCTTAGACAGACCTTAATTGTGTGGGCGAAAAGTGTAGATCCAGATCAGCCGGCACATCCGTGCTGTCTGATCAGGATCTGCACTGTTCGTTTTTTGATTTATTAAGTTATTTCTGACTAAAAAGCAACCAATGTACATCCTGATCAGATGGCATGGATGTGCCAGCTGATCTGGATCTACACTGGTCACACATGCGTATTTATGGAGGAAAGGTTTAAATAGTGGGCTAAGTGCAAAACAGTTGTACCTGTATATGAATAAAGATGATAGTTAAAACTGATTAGCACTGGACCCACAACTTGTTAATGATTCCAATATATCCTGAAAACAAAGTGACTTAAATGTTAATGTTAATGAAATTTAACCCTTTCCTCCATATATACACATTTTTACGCATGTGCGACCAGTGTAGATCCTGATCAGCCGGCACATCTGCATGGTTGTGCCAGCTGATCTGAATCTAAACTGTTTGCCAATGCAATAAAGGTGTATCTATGGAGGAAAGGTCCATTCCGTTCTTTTTAGGTATAAAAAACTAGTCACTTGTATTGTATTTATGTCTTTTATTGTAGCCACACCCCGGAGACCAATTTTCATTGCAAAATGAAAATAGTGTTTACAAATCCATTGCAAAATGAAAACAACGTTAACAAATCCATTCAACAAAGTGAAATGCAAAATGAGTGCAAAAATTAAATCATGTCAAATGAACAAAATAACTTTCATGTCAATCAAATGAACATAATAACATAATGGGAAAGGTTAATAAGATTGTACCGAATGCAAGTTATTAAACTTTCATCTGCCTAAGCCTTCATCTAAAAACAGCATGTTTAACATTCTACAATGGCTCTTAGAAACTGATTTGACAGACATTTATTTTGTGTACCTTTTTAACCATTTCCTCCAAAAATATGCATTTTTACACATGTGCGACCATTGTAGATCCAGATCAGTTGGCACATCCTTGCCGTCTGATCAGGATCTGCATTGGTCACATTTTGGTCAGCAATAACCTGACAAATCAAAATGCAAACAGTGCAGATCCTGATCAGACGGCACAGATGTGCTGGCTGATCTTGATCTACACTGTTTGCCCATGCAATAAAGGTGTGCCTATGAACGAAAGGGTTAATTTGGATCATTTCACATTTTTGTAACAATTTAAAAAGATGTTTCTTCAATAGCTCTTAACTCCATATATACGATTTTATTTGTGTGACCAGTGTAGATCAAGATCAGCCAGCACATCTGTGCCACTGCTATAAATTCATTATGATTATTTCTGACGAAGAAGCAAACAATGTAGATCCTGAACAGATGGCACAGATCAGCACAGTTTGCACCTGTAATAAAACTCGTATAAATGGGGTGAGGAGTTAACACATCAGTAAGGGTCTTTATTTTCCAAAACGTTTAGACTTGTATGAAAAAAATTGTAGTTTGTTTTCATAACGCTATTGAGAAATGTCTGTTAACCACAAGAGCACTTAGCAGATTAATGATATTCTATGACCTATATTCAATACTGAATGTCCTTGAGCCTGAAAAATAATCCTTCTGCTAGCTTGCAATGTTTAACTTTACTTCTACTTCAAAGAGTGAAAACAACTTTGTTTTTACAATATTGAATATAGAAGGCAAGTGAAAGGGAAATGGATAATTTCCCAAAGGGATGTGACTTGTAGAAAATGTCGAAAAACGACCTTCCCTAGCTAGTAGATTCAACTATTTTCTCCATATTTAAACCTTTCCTCCATATATAAGCATTTTTTACGCATGTGCGGCCAGTGTAGATCCAGATCAGCCAATCTGTGTCGTCTGATAAAGATCTGCACTGGTCGCATTTTGGTCAGAAATAATCTAATGAATAAAATAGCGAACAGTTTAGATCCTGATCAGAAGGCACAGATACGCCAGCTGATCTGGATCTAAACTGTTCGCCCATGCAATAAAGGTGTATCTATGGATGAAAAGGATAAGGGTTATTTCATGTATGCAACCATTTTATATCCAGATCAGAACACATCTGTGTCACCTGATCTGGATCTTCATTGATCGCTCTTTGTCAGAAAAAAAACCTAATAAATCTTACACCAAACAGAAAAGATCCTGATCTGAAAGCGCAGATGTGCCATATGATCTGGATCTTTACTGTTTGGCTAGATGAAATAGAAAGTCACATACATGGAGTTAAGGTTCAAAGGAATAGCTCTCACTTTGTAGAGATAAAAAATAATGACCCAAGATCATAAAGACCGGCCTTAAATCTCAAGCATCTGATTGGCTGAAATGGCAACTGGTTCATTTCAGCCAATGAGAAGCTTGAGATTTGAGACTGATCTCCCGATTTAGTTTTATGATCTTGGGCACATATTTTGCAAAGTGGCTATGATTGGACTATAAGAAAGCAGACTGCTTTTTCATATGCCAACGAGTTCTTGCTTACATAAATTACAATCATTTGTGTATTTTAAAATAATCAGAAATTTATTCCCATGGTATTAAAACAATGTTAACCCTTTCCTCCATATGTATGCCTTTTTAAGCGCGTGTGACCAGTGTAAATCCAGATTAACAGGCAAAGATGTGATAGTGTAAATTCTGATAAGAAAGCATGGATATGCTGGCAGATCTAGATCTACACTATTCACCCATTTGATAACAGCCATATCTCATGGAGTAAAAGGTTAACTATACATCAAATAATAAAGGCATGTCTATGTCCAATATTCTCTTTGCTAAATCTGTTAGTCTCTCAACCGTCACTTATAAATACTGTAATTTGGGATCTCTTTGCTAGAAACAAGTCTTTAATTCTAAGTTCCAAGCTTTTATCTTCCCAAACAATTACACAGTGTTAAAACATACAAACTAAATATACATAATAATAAACTACTATGTACACATAATAAAATAAACTTTCAACAACAAACACTCATGCAAATCGTTATCACATTTCAACAAGCACAATATTTGGAATTCAACAGTATTTTAAAACAAAAAATCAGCTACTCACTCAACAGAAGCGGATTCTGTTTATATTTCAACAAAGCCTAAGCCTTTAATCCACCTAAATGGGTTATATCCTTTCCACTTTAATAATGAATAATGCTGCTTGCTTCTTAACCCTTTCCTCCATATACATAGTTGTGCATTTTTACGCATGTGCCACCAGTGTAGATCCAGATCAGCCAGCACTTCCGTGCCATCTGATCAGGGTCTCCACTCGACACATTCTGGTCAGAAATAACCTAATGAATCAAAAGCAAACAGTTCAGATCCTGATCAGACAGCACGGATGTGCTAGCTGATCTGGATCTAAACTGTTCGCTCTCGTAATAAAGGTGTTTTTATGGAGAAAAGGTTAATCAGAATTAAAATTATGAATTAAGAACAGTGAAGATCCTGATCAGAGGGCACCGATGTGAGGACTGATTTGGGTCCCTCGTGTGATGAAAGACATGTCTATTGAGAAAAGGTTTGATATCCACTGTTTGCACCAACTTAAAAATCTTTGTTGAGAATTGATGCCATGATCTTATTGCAACTTCTGAAAATAATTGACAGAAAAATACTGAATGTGGGATAAGGCCATAAAAAGGGTGGCATTATCCAATCCTTCCTTATAACTGCTTATAGTGTTTTTTCTTTTTCATTAAGAAATCAGTGTACTTTTAATAGGCTATGAAAAATGTTTTTGTCACAATTTGTGTTGAACTTTAAATCATCCAATTAATTGTTTTTCACATCCCAGTGAATACAGGTAAGGTATTGCCTCAATTCTGATATCAACACCCCTCAATAGTCTCAATAATAAGTTGTGTAATGAAAAGTTATTGTAATAATAAAACTTTTTAGAATGGCTGCTGGAAAAAACCAGAGTGAATGACAGCATCTCTCCCAGTGGCCATGTTGACCTCAGAGTGAACGATAGCATGTTCTCGCAGCATTTTGTGATGTGCTTGTCAACATCAAATTCAAAAGGCAAACAATTGTGCATAGTACAATAGTTTGTGGGCAGCTTTTATTGTAGCCAAAGTGGAGACCAAATGTTTTTCATTGCAAATGAAAAGGATTCCCAGGAAAAGAACCTCACTGCAGCAACGTGCACAAATAATGTATATGTATGTTACTTGCAGATGATGACATGAACACAGCGTTCCCATGATTTGTTTATTCACCTCATTGCTAGTAGGAACCCCCATTCTTTTATAATAAACTCCTTTTGCCTTCCATGCATATGTACACTCCTGTAAACCTTTTCTAATGCCCAAGTAAGAGCTATTCTTTGAAAAAAAGTGGGAGATTTTTTAAAGCTTTCTAGACAAAGAAGAATGGATTCCCTAAAAAAGTTAAACTGCTATTTAGCAGAAATGAATACACACATAAATTAACAAATCTGAATTAAGCCAACACAGTTCCGGTAAATAACCAAATCAACCATCAATTAATACACTAAAACAAATCTACTACCACTTCAGGAGTAGACAGTACAACATACTCTAGCGGCAGAGATGTTTTAAATCTGTCTACTAGCTGCAAATTACAATACGGCCAGAATATAATATACCGTAAAATTCCTATTAAACGCCCCTCCTCTAATAAACACCCCCATGTTATTTTTTATATATCAGGTTTGATCCTTTTATGACCTGCAAGTCAACAACTTTATCTTATTACAAAGTGAATAAGCCACATTTGGTCATTCTGTGTCGTGTAAAACCATGTGTACAGCCCAAGGCTTGAACATTGAGACCAGGGATGATCAAAACGCTGTTATTTTATTGCAATATTCTATCCAAGCACCTCATTCTTGGGTCAAGAGGGTAACAGCCCATTTATAAATATGTGTATTGTACTATTGAAGATGAAGCAGAACAGTGAATCTTGTACATTTGGTTTAGAATTCTCAGTGAGCTTTCATACCTCAAACCAAATTTGAGAGGAATAAGCCATTTACTTAGCCTGGCTATTTCTTTTACACAGCTGACTGAAATTTATATAATAAATTTATTTTCCCAAACTGTTAAGGTCAATTAAAATATATTTCAGTTTTAAGTATGTACCTATGTCTTGTATGTGTTAAACTGCATTTCTTTTTCTGTTACTCACATCAGTGGTTTAGATGGCAGATGATTGAGTCTACCATATCTACAACTTAATTTCATATTCACTGAAATAATTGATTTGGTCCCATTTCAGTGTTCTTTTAGTATTTTCAATCCTTGATTAAGCTACAATGCCGAATCATTTCATTATGTTAAAAAATCGTCAATCAGTTATGATATTTCAAGAGCCAGCTCTTCCGATTGGTCAACTAACTTAACACAGTCACTTCTTTTTTCTGCCATGCTGACTATCATAATGAACTATGAACCACTTAGTTCAGCACGGCCCTGAACAATCAGCCCAGTTTGTAACTGTCGACAAAAAGAAAACAAATCCCCAATTATGATACAAATATAGCAGTAGATAACCCACAGTTCCCTCCAAGACACATCATTTACTAAAAGCTGCAATCACAGCCCACATCATTTCATTCGTCCCTTCCTTCATCGATTCTGCATCATAGTCCAAATCGAGAAGTTCACGAACTCTTTTCATTGCCAAGTCATAGTCGTCATCCGACAGTGGAGCAAATGCGTTCTCTAACACGTCTGAAGCGTGTGCAAGATATATCAATGACAATGTCCTTTTATTCATCCGGTGTGCATCATTCGTCCACTGACTTAGAACAGAGTCTTGAACTTTCTTTATCAGTTTTTGTTTTATCACAGAGTCTACGAGTGGGTGTGTGGTCATGTCGAACAAAAGGAAGTTCTGCTTTTCTGTTGTGCACACACCCTTCTCCACTAGATTCTTCGCAAGTCGCTCTCGTACATTTCTCAGCTGATATTTTAACTTCAGAGGATTCCATGTTTCCCCTACAATTACAAAAAAAACATGTTAGGATAAAGAGTGTTAATTTGAAAACCGTTCACACCAGGGCTTTTTTTCCTTCTGCAGCAGCGGCCGTTTATGGGCGCCATCTCCTCAGAAAATTTCCTAAAAATCATGAAGTTTTCCCCAAAAAGTAACGTTACATCAGTTTTTTTCATACCCCTTTAGAGAAGAATTCACACTTTTTTCCCCAAAATTATAGGGCATGGGCATCTTCCCCAGGCAGTGAAAAAAAGCCCGGCACACTAACTAATTTTCTAACAGGCAATGAATGGATAGACAGCCAGAGTAATGAAGCAGGAACCTATGTGGATGACTGAGCCTCCAAATTCCATCACAACTTCACCAAGAATATTTGCTCCAACAAGAAGTTTGAAAATTATCTGACCAGATTAACAAAACTATGCCCTCTGCAATGCCAATACAATTTAGTGGCCTAAAGAGAAGAGGGTGGGGGTGGATATGGATTCCCACCCCCCACCCCCAGCAAAAATAAGATATCATATAAAAATATAATTATCTTGTTTTTTCTTAAATTGATTAATTGCTTTTTTCAAAGCCTCAAGGCATAATAAATTTTAGATCCTGTCTTGAAATATGTTTCAACATGTCCTCATCTAGACACACTCACCGCTTAGATATTCAATCCACGATTGTACAGTTTCTGGAGGTTCAGTCTCTTTTATGTGCTTAAGTGCCTCATCCAGCAGCACATCCCCACAGGGTGTAGCGTTCTTACACAGTACTTTTCGGTTCAACAAGCTCCGTCGTCGCATCCCTCCTTTCTCAACTTCCACCCTGCCTTTCAGTGTCAGTTCAATCAATATACAACCTCGCAAACCAGATGATATGCAGTCATTCCAAAATGATGTGTAACCCTAAAATAAAATAAAATAACCCTTTACACATTAAGCAGAATATTCAGTATGTCAAATTTTGATAAGTGTCAGCGTAGATCAAATCGGTCACATTCGGTGATCAAAATCAAAAGTGTCTACACTGTTTAATAATCAGTAGCTAAATTTCCGCTTAAAACATCTACATGATAAGTGCATTGAATGGCACAAACTGATAGAACGGTGACTTCAGCAGGCAAAAGATGCTGTTAATATTTATTTGCCAAGAATCTTAAATTGTCAATTTTCTCCCAATTATTCAGTGGCTGTGGAGAATAAATTTGGATTTTCTCCTCTCTAATAGACAGATCTATCAAACGCAATATATCTAATTTGTTCAGAAAGTTATGATTTTACTCTTTAAAATTGAGTCTATTGACGTGCAAATGGGATCACTGTTTTCTGTGAGCTGTTTACTTTGTAATTTTATTTAGTTGCATCTAGTAAAAGCTCGCCTGTTATTAGCATAAACTGAACAAAATCGGCAAAAGAGCTCAGTTAAGGACTATGTAATTGTTGAAATAAGAAAACTGTACTGTTGGCACCAATGTATAAAATCTTGAGATATAAAAGGGCATTGTTGAAAAATGTTATAATATTTTATAAATCTCACTGCCAGTAACCTTTAAGCATAGGCATATTAGCATTAATGTTGCACATGACATGTGAATACAGAAATAAATATGCAATTTTCTGTGCAAGTTTTCTTTTACTCTGACCAATATTTTCTGAAAGTAAAAGCATACTTGGAATGCCACGATATTACTGTAGATGCACTGAGACTTATATTTAAATATATTTTTGAAATATCTTATATCCCATAAACGAACCCACTAAACTGCAAGAAAAACTAGGGCGTCCATCTTTGTTTTGACACCCACGAAAATAATCGCGTTCTTGGGTTGTTAATACAACATGACATCCCCAGAAACACAATCCATCATAGAGAACAATGGTTAAAATTTTGTTGCCTACCAATCGATCGTCTTGATCTTTCGTCGATCATTCATAATCTGCCTTAAATTTCAGATGTGTAAATAAAACATTTTCATCAACACAGCTTTGCGGAAGTAAGGGACTAATCACCAATATTTGTGTTAATGCGCGAAACGAACATCATTTAAAATATCGCATTTTTTGGCAAACTTTCTGATAACTTATGAATTTCTAATATGAACTATATTTTTTCTGTCAGTCATTTTGATTGTTTAGGTTTTATTTATGTAAGTGTGAAATATTTTGTAGCCACGTGCGAACTATTTTCTCCAGTGTTATTCCCCTTTGACTTCCGTTTTTTGAACGTCCGGTCGTGGAAGTAAAGTGAAAGTAGGAAATTATGCTGTTTTTTTAAACTTTAGGTGAGTTTATTGTTGCAATGACAGTTTGTGTATGTAATAAATGCACATTTCTTCACAAATATTGTGCGATCGTGTACGTCAACATAGTTTATTACCATTTTCTAGTGAGGGTCACCGTTGTTTACATTCTTAGTGTACACAAAAATTACCCACGATTTTTTCGTGATATGAAAGTACGGCGTCCGTGAAAGGACCACGTTTAATACAATTATGCTTCGATTGAGCTCCGTGTTTCCATTTCATGCAATGATCACATACGCTTGTGATTATGTATACTTAATTAAATTATGTCTTGAAGATTACACATTTTAAAATATGATGTTAGTAATTTTTATTATTCATTAAAGTATTTTACATCTTTGTAGGCACTATTCATGATATAAAAAAGGACAAGACCATTCACCAAATGAAGTTTACCATGTGCTTTACAAAGGAGAGTACTGTTCATATGAAGTGGAAAATCTTTATTTGACAAAACTTAATCAAGAATCCTATCCCATAATCTGATAATAAGCTTTTAATGTTATGAAATAACTGGAACTTCATAACACTTGTAATTCAAAAACTTGGATATTGTTAAGCTTATAGCAGCATATCAAAAACAAAATCAATGACATGTTATATTTTTACAACATTTAATACTACAGAAATACGTTTTTCACTATTCGGGCAATAAAATTAATGGTATTTGTAGCACAGTTACTACCTTTTTGTTTTATTATATGAGCATAACCACATGCTACAGCTTGAATATGTTTTTTTTATTTGGATTATCATATATTATTTATGCATCTCATCATATAAAATTGAGACAGAACATTATCAGTTATCACACACTTTCAGTATAAATTTTACATTTAAATTACTATCTGTAATGTTTAGTGTACTTTCCATTACCTGTGTCCAGTATTGACACCATACTTTATATTACTTACTGTTTGCACTACTTTCTTGTGTAAAGTTGTCAATGGTGGATTTCTGAATTTAAGTAAACATGGATATTTTAATGGGAGGATTTCAGTCAAGATAAGAATTAAAATAAAATTTTAACTCTTAGTGCATCTGTAAGGAGGTCTGCACTATCTTACTTTCATATTTATTTTTAATTGCTTTTTTGTAGAATATATGAAAACTTGCATGGAAAATAACACTGACTAAAGTCCTTTTTTTCCATAAAATAAATAGATTTTGTTCATCTTTTTTCTCATTTCTTTGTAGCACTTACTCTTTTCTTTTATTTTGACATAAGGAAAAGCTCAAATTACTATAAATTACTGGTAATTTTCATTTTTTTATAACCAGACTTTTCTTGAAGCCATGATGAGAATTCATGAATAACATAGTCCTTAAACCTATACAGCTCTTCTGACACGGGTGAGAAAAGGACACTTAAGCAGGTCTGATGTCAGTTGATCTGAATAAACCGTAATCGATAAAAAGGCAACAAACACGAGTTGAAACTAAAAAT
The DNA here is from genome assembly GCA_038501625.1 of Corbicula japonica. Classification (NCBI taxonomy): domain Eukaryota; kingdom Metazoa; phylum Mollusca; class Bivalvia; order Venerida; family Cyrenidae; genus Corbicula; species Corbicula japonica. The sequence goes on from JAZAYU010000042.1 coordinate 1,748,583, forward strand.
CACATGCAATGGCAAATGAAAAATATTGTTGTGAAATGTAAAGATACCTCTCGGTCTTTAAGACCAAGCAACAGAATCTCTTCCATCAACGTCAATCGAGTTTCCTTGGAGTCCCGATCGTCTTCGTCCACGTCCTCCTGCGGAATATCGTTTTCATCGTGCTCATTCGTACCACCTTCTGCGCCCTCTTTCGCTGTTTTTCTGCGCTGGACAACACCACTAGTCCTTTGTGTAAGCCCAGACATTGTTTAAATTCAGGTTCCAGAGAAGGTGGTCGAATTGAATATCAGAAACTGAAGTGGTTTTTGATATGCCAAAATATTTCTTGTTTTCAAGATGGCGAAGGTGACGTTTCCTGAAGAGAGTTGCGAAGTTTCATTGGTCAAAAAATAAAATTAGTTTTAAAATGATTTATTATCAAAACGGTATTTTCCCTTAATGAAAATTATTTCTGCTGAAGTTTTTTTTTTCACGCAGAGACGGTAATATATTATTCCAATAAAGTTTTTTTCGAGAACACGAAACGGACGTTTTGTGCGAAACGACAGAGTGTATGTGTATGATTTATGTCACCAGTTAAGGACATCAGTACTTGTTTGTTTAAAATAATCAAGCTCAGTTGGTTGCGTAGTCGGAATAGCAGGGCTAGTCGCTGACGCCGTATTCGCTCCCATGTAGAAAAGTATGCATAACAGGAATCGCCTCGAAGAGAGAAGAAGAGAACTTTTGGGGATACCGCTATGGAACGGTAAGTGGCAAAATAAATTGCAACTGGGGGTTTAAACCAGGTTCTAGGGTGCACCAACCTCACACTTGCCCGAACAGGTTCTCGTATCACAAAACAAGTACAAGATGCTTGGTGAAATAACTCCAACCCACCCATCCGCTCAACAATGCATGGTGCATGCAAAAGCACACAAACATATAAAAAAAATAAGAAGCTAATAGCATTGTAAAGCCAAAGGGTAGGTACTTAGTGATCTTACCGAGACCAGAGCACCTGGAGTAAAATCAGCAAGAACACGATGACAGGGATAAAAGAAACGAATTGAGCTTCTAGGTTCTTTTAAGAAAAGATTTCCCCATAAACCTACATAAACTCTTAAACCCTGCCACCGTCGTGCAACCAAAGGTAAGCATAATGATCAACTGTAGATGGGTTAATCAAAAGGCCTGCAGAGCACTGTAAAATATCATGCTGGTAACCTTTCTTTTTAAATTTACGGATGTTTTGTTACGAATAACTGCGAGAAATTAACTTTCCCTTTTATCTTCTTAAGTTTGTAAATTAAATCTGCAATAGGGGCAATATAATTTGAAATTCACAGTAGCGCTATTTGTGCAGTGTGGCGGCCTAAAAAGTCTCCCCGTACATGTAGTCGGTACTGTTATGAGTAAAATAACCCGTTACCGATGTCGTGCAGTGATGAATACGTATATCAGGGCTATCCGATCAACCTTTTTTTGGGAAGGGGGGGGGGGGGTGTCCCGGTTAGCTCGATTGAGTCGTCGGAATTGCATCGTCGGAATTGCAGGGCCGGTGCGGGTTCGCTCCCAAGAAGAGGCAATATCAATTTATATTTTATATATTTGTTTGCTTTTGCATGCAATATTGTCGATTTTATGGGTGGGTTGGAGCTAATTTACCAAGACAACATGTACTTGTTTATTCATATGAATTTTTTTTTTTGGTGTTTAAAATTGATGAGGTGGGTGTGCCTTAGAAATGTGGACATTCCTGATATACATACTTTTGAAAAATATTTTGAATAAAAATTATAATATATTTATAAGAAATACCGTATGTGATGATATGTTATAAACTGGATATCTTACGTTTGGTTTTCTACTTTAATAAATGATTTGTGTGTGTTGGTTTTAAATGTTATATAGGACAAATTAATGTTGTTTTTCCCATTGGAATTAATTTTAAATGTGCAAAAAATAAAGCAGAATGTCCAATTTTTTTTCAAAATTTAAGCTCTATTTGATGAAAATTTTATCTGTAATACCATCTGCTAAATAAAAAAAGAAAAGCTATACAGCATATACTTCAAGGCTTTTGATGTCGCGGCGATAAATCTCTTTACTTTTGATCAGTTTCACCGAGTCCAATCGTTCACTATAGGTCCCAGGAGGAGAACGCATGGATATAACGCTTTTTGCAGGAGGGAATTGGGTACTGTGGTAAGTAAATCGTCTCGCATTATCATGTAATTAAAATAAAATAATAAATAAAAGAAAAAGATCTTACAAACCATCTGCCCCAACAGATAAAATGGATACATCTATAATTCCTGCAACTGCTCTTGACCCTTCGTCATCCATTACACGCAAATTCTGTAATATTAATACAAGTTTTTCAGTTTAAGTGATAGATTTGAGATAAATGATCGATGTATTTCAAATATGCCGGGTCAAATATCACTCAGGGTCGAATGTCAAGCACAAGATTATCGTCTGCATTTGATTAAATGCAAGTCATTTTCTAATTTACGATTATTATGCGTACTTCTAGAGACAGTAAAATACAAAATGAACCATAAAAGTGTAAAAATATGTAGCTTACATTAATTGAAAACTGACCAAAGCAACTATAATAATTTTGTTTTTCAATTCTTCCTAAATATTACAAATGGCGGAGGTTAGAAAAAGGGGAGTTAATCATGAAGTGTCGAAGTAAATACTGTAAAATTAGTGTTTTTTGCTTTTTGGTGTCAATATAAATGAATAATAAATTTTGCATCTGAAGCAGAGAATAATGAATCATCATGGGAAGCATAGCAGTTATTATGAGATGTCAGAAGTTTCGCTTGCATGATAAATAATTCCAAGTTAATCTCAAAAACTATATAGGCCCTATGGTATAGCTTATTAACGATACGAAACTAGAGACTGATCTAAATGATATTTAGGCAATTCAGAATGAAATATTGTGAAATATAACAGTCAAAAAGTCGATTTAATGTGGGATATTCACAAAAAAACGTAGATTTCTAAAAAGCCTCCTGCCCATGCGTTCAATGGGAAAAATTGATGAAAACTTCTACCCATGCGTTCATTTTGAAAATTTTCTTACTTGTGGTCTAAATCCTCCTAAAACGACTTTAAAATAGTGGAGGCTTATGACATATGAAAACGTGTGTAAAACGAATCTTTAGAACGAAACAAATGCTTAGAACTTTGCTTCATTATCAAAATATTGGCTTTTAAAGAGTGCTTTTGCCATTTTTTTGCGATTTTCTAATGCAGTTGTGGAGAATGTATTCAGAAGATACCGAAAGTTTTGCGAATGTGAGATGCCCATTGTTTAGAGTAAATATAGGAGATCAGCATAGGCAATGTCTTTATCTGATATATGCATTATCGAAGAAATGCGAGACGATTTACTTACCACAGTCCTCAATTCCCTCCTGAAAAAGCGGTCTATCCATGCGTTCTCCTCCTGGGACCTATAGTGAACGATTGGACTCGGGAGTTTGGTTTCATGACAGTTGCGAAAAATTAAGATTTCATTAGGATGCCAGAGAAATTTTGTATAAGTAAGTCAAATACTCTTATCAGAAAAGGATATTTGCTGAAAACATAACTCAGAAAAAAATAAAAAGAAAAAGTTTAAGTTCATAAAACGATATATTTCAGAATAAAGATATCTCAAATAAACATAAAGTGAACTTGAGGATTATACCTTATTGGAACCCTCACTGAGGTGTAGTTAGGGGTTAAATACAGACGAGTTTGACCATTTAGGTGGATGTTTCAGTATCCCGGCTATATCAAATGTGGTTCAACTTTTAAATTGCGCGCTTCATCCCTAATTAGTGAATGTTGAGTAGAAGCAAATAACCCACATCCAACCGGATACATGTGATATTCAGACAGCAATGTTAGAATTCCAGTAAGTAGTTAAATAAATCACAAGTAGAGGTCAAAACTTCAACATTTTTTTCACATCGACGTTTTGGCCATAATGCCTTTTCAGGATTGTTTGTCATAAAAAGAAGTGACGTCGAAATCAAGAGAGTGAAACTCTCCCGTTATTTATTTAGCTTCCGATTAATCATAGACATTACAACACAAAAGGATAGACATTTTAGTTAACATATGTATTTTTCATAGTTTTAAGGGTAAAGTTTCAGCTTTTAAGGAGCAAATTAAAGTTAGCTATTATTTTATAACTTGGGCTGTAGACTGAACTTGACTCTTACTTTGCCGCTATCAGTAAATAACTTTTCCATATCTGTGCATTTCTAGGTCAATGATGATCAATCTGGATGCGTTTAATGCCATGAAAGTAATGTTTTTATTATTAATTCCATATCCTGTTCTTTTTCCAGTCTGTTATTTTTCTCATTGAAAATATTCCAAGATTGTATTCGATACCATAAAAACATGTCATAATCATGTTTTAAATATATAACACAGCAGTATTAAAAATAAATGGAGTTCCTTTTATATAATACAATGTTTCCTTAACAATCGATAATTGTTGGTAACATCATTCATAAAGGATATACTCCTGCAAATGCTTTTTATACTACTTAGAAATGCCTGGAGAATAGGGAAGAAGCTTAATTTGACATGATTTCCTGAACAGGCTAGTTTATTTATATAAAGAGTGGTTCGTGTACAGAAGATGTCAGCGCAAACGAGTTTGCATATCAAAATGTCATTGAGAGGAAGTTTTAAATTAACTATATATCCATCCTCATAAATTAGTATCTCGAGATATGGGAAATATAACTTACAAAACATGAAAATCTGGGAGAATATCGCATAAGTTTGAACCTCAAGGAAAGATAATAAAAACTAAGGATTCTTTCGGCCACTATAACTGCCAGATAAAATTGGCTTACTACTGTCGAATGTCTACTGGTACAGACATGCGCTGTAGAGCAGTCAAACACCGAACTCGGCTCCGTTTAACTAAAGGTGAGGCCGTTTTAACCAAAAAATAAAAATGTGAGGCCGTTTTGACCAAATAGTGAGGCCGTTTTACAATTGAGGCCGTTTTTACCGGAGGCCGTTTTAACTTGACTGTTTCACTGCGCATGCCTGTACTTTATCAGACAAGCTGACAGTAGTAAACCAATTTTGTCTGGCGATTATAGTCGCCATTAAATCCTAAGCGAGCTTCGGTTATCTTTCCTTTAGGTTTAAAATAGGCGGTATTCCCCACGCTTACAAGTACAGTAGATTATGCTGGAGATTAAGATCACCATTAAGTGTTAGGTTTAAAAAATACAACGAACCCAGAGTCATATTACAGGATGCATGTTTACCATTATCTCAACAGGGTTGTTGATTGCAATTTGATGCCACTTAACCTGGTCACTAATTTATTGCCATACATATGTATGGAATGCCTCTTATACTGAGTGATGTTAAACCTTCGAGTTGCACAAATGCTGCACAATGTTTGCCATTTCATGTCGTTCAGTGCGCTGTTTACAGTTTCTAGTTGCTGGTTTAATAAAGTATAAGCTGTACCTCTTCTTTATTTTATCACATATTGTGAATATTTACTCTTTAACCATGTCATGTTTTATCAGGGATTATTGTTATGAGCAATTTGTCTAGTTGATAAGAAGCTGGAGAGAAAATTTTAATAGATACAGAAAGCAAGTATGACATCATCCAGCAGCCAATCAGAGGCCTCTAGGTTTTGGTTTACAACATTCGTTTATTTTCTGATAACGACGGAGAAAGAGTCTACGTTTTAACCAGCACCCCTCCGTTTCGCGATTAAACATCCGTTTCAATACATTTCTTGCGGTCCTATTATCTGTGGTTGTCAGGGTAAACAGTTTGCTGTCAAATTTTCGTGGGAATCGTCTCCATTGACACAATGAGTGTCAGAACGTATAATCCGTCTGTGAGAGTAGGAAACTGGAATGAAGATATTCAGTTAGAAGAGGTAATGTTTACTCCTTTACGCTGTAAGAGCATGGTTAACCGCTAGCCTGTCAGAACGGCCCAAATTTCTGACTGTCGTTGGGTCAAGGGAGTAATTTTCGACGGTGAACAATGCATCCGACGAGCGATTTCACGTCGAGAAATCCCTCCTTGTATCATGCTCAAAACCTCATGTCTCTGGTTGTCTGAAAGCTTTGGCATTATCACATTTGTATAGAGTAAAACTAAAAAGAACTGAAGATATCTTAGCTAGGATTTGTGTAGCCGTAAGTCGTATGCCGTCCAGTTTTCAGTACCATCCTATTTTCGTTATAGGTTGGTTTACTGCTATGCATGTTACAGAAACACTCTGGAACGTCATAGCTTTCTGTGGTAAGCTGTCATATCTGACATATGGCCCAAAACAAGTGAAAATCAGATTAGAAACATAATTTTAATGTGAAGTTACGATTGACCATAATTTTATATTTTTGAAACAATTTTTTGGTGATTCAGCAAAAAAGTAATGTTTCTAATAGAAAACTAACAGACTGAACGAAAACTCAAAAGGGGCTTCCCTGTAAAGGTCTGCTGCATAAAGTTGCATGATGCCATGTGATACTTTAAAAAAATTTCGAAAAAATAGTGTTGGGTTTTCATTTGCATTCAGTATATATTTGGCATGAAAATACCTTAACTGCATTAGAAAAAAAACAATCACTGAACAATGAATTACTTGCATGCACTGAAGTGAGACCAAATGTTTCATATATGTGACACAGACATTAAATTAATTTATTAAAAAAAATCCCCTAACAATATGTCACATGATTCTCCATATGTTACTGAAGTGAGAAAGTTCAATTACGTGTTAAAACCATTTTATTCTGTCATATTTTAGGACACCCTGAAAGAGTTTTTACAGAAGAAAGAACAGGGAGAACTTCTCTACCAGAAAAGAACAAAATTAGAACAAACTATTTTTAAAAAGGTGAGTTTTATTTTCATTTATGGCTGAGTGTGTGTACTAAATCAAACTAATATGGCATATAAGCTAGGTTTCTTTTTAAGACTGAAATATTTCTTGTAGATTCATTAGTTATTTATGTGAATCGGTAAATCTATGAGAAAGGTGTGTTATTTTATATATGTTTATTTGAAGCAAAATCCAGACCTGCATTAAAGCGTGAATATAATATATTCTATTTCAATGGATGCATGTTATTGAAAAACATTGTTGATTTTCTATCATAATAATACACTAGTCATTAACACAGTGTTTATTGAAGGGTAACCAATCAAAACGTGACAGATGCATAGGAATAATGAACATACGAATTATGTATATTTGAGAAAATGTCACTCTTATTATTGTAAGATTGTTAGATACAATATACTGAATTCTTGCAGATTGACTTGAGTATATCTCGTGATGGGTTTGTTCACTTTGGAGACAAGGTCAACATTAGATGCCCAGGGACTCTCGACAAAACAAAGTATTTTGCACACATTGAACCCAGAAGTGAATGCAATCTGGCAGTTGTTCCACAGATAAACAAAATATTGTACTCCAGCAAATTTGAAGCACCCTGCAATGTCACAGGCAGTAGAGATGTTGCGTCAAATCTTAGGAGTACCTTTGTAATCAAAAGGTAATTTTAATTTCATCAGTTGAGCTTTTTGTGTGGCCTGTTTATCTGGCAACGTCAGTGACAGCAGCGTCCGGTAGTCCCCCAACTCTAACATGAAACTTAATGTTGCCTTTAACATTGAAAGTACTTGACCTATTCACTTAATACTTGGAATATACCATCTACATGAACAATGTCATCAGACACAACAAGAATGTTAACTCCTGTTTCACTATTTTTTGAGTTATGCCCCTTTCAACATAGATTTAAAGAAGAGAAACATTTTATATAATGACAGTATTAATTATTTGATTAATTAATTAATTTTAATTTTTATTTATTTATTTTTTGTTTGTATGTCTGGTAGTTAAAGACTAACCAGTAAGAAATACAAATTCAAAAATTGTTTAAATAAGAGATTGCTTTGTTCGTTTTTCAGCAAAGATGGTACACCCAATGGTGAACCCTTAAGATATGGTCAGGTCTTTTATTTGTCCACCATGGATGATGAAGGAGGAAACGTAAGTAAACCAGTTTGTGCATTTCAAAACTCCCCGTTCACCCTACATGTTAGCGGTTCCCAGTTTTTGAGATTGGAAACCAGCTTTCTGTTTCAAGTCGATTGGTAAAAATTCAGCTTAATATCCAAACTGACCAATCACAAGCCTGAGTTATGAGGCTTGACTCCAGTTCCAGTTTCATTATCTTGAACCTTGTACAAACTTATAGGATCTTTCTGTAAGTCACAAACAACTTATTTACATAACAGAACAAGACATTAATAACTTTTGTATGATGTCATCTTGGAGCACTAGACAGGAGTTATTGACCAACAAATTATTATAATATTCAGTAACTTTGCTCAGGGTTGGATACAGGATTTCCATATTGGGGGTTCATTTTGGGCAGTTCTTATGGTATTTACATGAAAGTTTCAACTTTCTGGCCAAAGGCCCATGGAAAATGAGTATTTCTGCCCAAAAAGGGAGTCCGAGCAACCCCACAGAACCCACTCAGGATCCAGACCTGTGCTCAACTGGGCAATAGGTTCCAGCTCACCTTGATTGATGCTTTTCACTGTAAGAATCACAGAACTATTTAAGAACATGAGGTATAAGATTTTTTAATACATTTTCTGAGGGTTTCTAAAATGTCAAAATCCTTATTGGACATTGGCATAAAACTTAAAAATTACCAAATTACCAGTCCCCAGGTCCAGCACAATTCACTCGCCCCACCCAGTCTACCCCTCCTATACGTCATTTTTTTTAGGCAATATCCCTTAACCTATCAACAGATTTATGATTTTTGAGCTCTAGACTATCATTCTGTTGCAGATAATTTTCTTTTAAGGATTAACACATCAGTTTTAAGTGTTGGTACCATGTTTTAAAAAAAATCGAAAAGTAATATTTCAATTATTTTATATTTCAGCTTCTGTTACAAAGTGACCGTGTAACCTTACATAAATCCCCCAACAAATCCCGCCACCAGGAAGTGTCACTGGTCAGCGAGCCCTCAGCTCTTACAGAATGGAAAATTTTACATTTCAAGCCCAAACTGAGGTTCGAGTATGAAGGAGTCCCTGTGCCAGTAAGTTATCTTACTTGTTTACATTTTTAGAAAGTTTTAATATTGTTCAAGCTACATGTATCAGTTTGTACAGTGCAATGTGGTTAGTTAGTTATCAGATTGTAGACAATGAAATTACAGTGTAGATCTAGATCAGTCAGCACATATGTGTCATCTGATCAGGACTTACACTGTTCTCTTTTAGACTCATTAAGACACATATTTCATACCAAGGAGCGAACAGTGCAGATCCAGGTCAGACATCCCCTATGTACTGGCTGATTTAGATCTATACAGGTCATACACACAATAAAACCTATATATATGGGGAAAAGGGTTATTAAAGAATTTAATGTAATGCACCTTGTTGTTTTTGAGTCTCTTGGATTATATTGTTATTTTTTGTTTCAGGCTAATGACAAGATTATTTTCAACCATGTTGTCACAAATCAAGATTTATGTGTAGAAGAGGAGATATGCGTTCGCACAGCATTCGGATCCCGTGAATACGAGATTTCAGCATGTACAATGCTAGATTCCCACCGAGCCGAAAAGGAGCAAAACCATTGGATGATTGTAATGGGTGTCCCAGGCGATGATATATATCCAGTTACGTCACAATGCTCCTCGGCAGGATCAACATCGATGATGTCATAGAAAACAAATTCTTAAAAAAAAGCTGTAATGATTATCTTCTGAATAAAAAAACTTTCATGAAACATGAAACAATACTATAGTATCTTTTTATGTAATTTTAAGATTGTGTTTCATAAAGTTAACATGAATTAATGATCAAGCATATTGATTTACTGCCAGAAAGACCTGCCATAAATTTTATCCCATTAACTCTTTTCTCCATTGGATATGGCTGTTATCCCATGGGGAACAGTGTAGATCCAGATCAACTGGCACACCCATGCAATCTGAGCAGTATCTACTCTGTTCCCTTTTGATTCATTTAGTAGTTTCTGAGCAAGAAATAAACTGTGTAGACCTGATCCTCATCAGACTTGAGGAACGAGCTGGCTGATCTGGATCTACACTGCTCATGCGTTAAAACCCATACATAGGACATATGGGAGTAAAGGATTAAGATTTGTTGAGAAAGCATTTTACAAAAATGGTGAATAATATAAATGGTCTTACTAGAATAATGCTTGACCAAATTAAAATCAAACATTTTAGAATGTTACACAATTTTTTTTACCGTATTTGACTGTTGAACATGATTCAGTTGTTGGTGTTGTTTAAGTGTGAACTGTGATTTCCAGGTTTTATACATGTGCATGTATAGTCTATAAAGATTACTGACAATATTTCCAGATATGCAAACTGATTTTTTTGAAAGTATTACACAATGTTCGTTTAAAAATATTACATGCTAACAGCATTTAATTTTGTGAGATTTGTACAATTGTACCTTCAGGATTAAATCAGTATTTATTGAACACTGTAAAATATAATGAATATTTTTAACCATTTCAGTATAGTGCAAAATTATACTGGTATTTCAAATTTGTATGTTGAAACTGTTAATTTTACACCTTTTCTCCAGTGTAAAGGTTTATTTATGGAATAATGGTTAACTAAATGTTGCTGTGATAAGATTTATAATAGAAATGGTTGATATCGAACAGAAATACAGACATGTGTGTCAGAAAGTTCTAGCGATTATCCCTGTGACTAAGTCCATCAGAAACTGATTGAAATATGTTCGAAATATCAAAGCTGAAAATATGCAAATTTAGTTAACTGCAATATCAAATGCCAAATGTAGAATTGTAGGCATAGAAATATATATTTTTTAACATGAAATATGCTTTGCTTATACCGGAAGTATAAATTGAAAATTAACAAGCATTAGATTTATAAGTATTGGTAGTTTGCATAGTATTCAAATGCTCATATTGTATGGCAGGATGTTTTTGAAGTTTTATATGTATTTTATTGAAAGAAGTAATTTTTTTTTAAATGTTATAATATTAATGCATATAAAACTATTACTGAAAATGTGTGTTTTGTTCTAACTATGATGTCCCTTAAAATACTAAACTGGTTTTATATATAAACAGGAAAAACTCATTATGCTATATGGAGCACGCCACGGGAAAAGGTACCTATGGTCATATTTTGTGACAGTTTAGTTGTTACTATATTTAGAATGAACTTAGAACTAGCTTTTATTTTTTCATAAGTAAAAAGTGATTTTGTTACACATTTTGACAACAAAATGGTATTTTTTACCGCACAATGCATAATAATTAATGCCATCTATTCAACTTGATGACGTCAGTTCAGTGATTGACGTCAATTGTCCGAAGGTACTTTTTTCCGCTCCATATATGCTATATCTTTAACATTATACTAAAGATTTTGATAACCTGAGTTGGTCAGTCGAATTCAGTTTCATTTGTCATTTTTATGCCCCCACAAAGTGGGAGGCATATAGAGTTGCACTCTTCTGTCCATCTGTCCTTACATCTATCCGTACGTCCCCTAAATCTTGTGGCATTACCTCCTCATTAACTTTCGGGGGATTTCTTCCAAACTTGCACATATGATCTGGCAGGATGTGTAGATGATTGAAAAGAAAAGATTTTTTCCTTAGACCATTTTTACCAGAGTTATGTCCCTTGGTTACAAAAGTTGTTGTAGCAGAGGGGGCATCAGTGTCCCACCGACACAGTCTCGTTATGACAAATTTCCTTCAATGTTTCATAAGAAAATACAATTCTCCCAGATTAAAATCATAAGAGCTATGGTGAAGATGAAACCAGAGGGTCAAGTAATATTTCTACCCCATTCTATATTTTAGTAACAGCAGGGTGCAAAAACTCCAGAAAGGGAGATCCTTTGGTGCAGTCTTAGGGTAGATACATGATAATATCCAACCTTCTGACCTGAAATCCCCATTAAATTAAATATAGCTGCCCAAAGCGTGGAGTGGTTCTAGAAACACCACTAAACTCCCTCTCGATCTGTCCCTGAACAGTGACACTGGAGCCCCTCCCTCCCAAAAATGTCGGTTCATGTAAAGCCAATGTTATATTTTACTGTAAGTAGCCTTGACATTGACAAATTTGTAGTTTTAGGCTTCACGAATTCTGCTCAATTAAGTTTTGTATTAATGAGAGTATTTATTAGTGTAAATATAAGGATTGAATCAATATTTAATGGTTTTCATTTGGGTATGGAAAACAGTTGGGTTGTTTAAAGTACACGTGAAACCCTTCGGGCTTCACACACTTTAAATAACCCAACTGTTTACCATGCCCAAATGAAAACCATCAAATATTGTTTCGATCCTTAAATAAATTATTTCTATAGTAATTATATAAATTACCAATAAAGTGATGTAATAAACAACTATTCTAGTGATCTAATGTTTGATATAAATGAATATGCACAATAAAATGGATTTATTTATGTAAGACAGCAGTTTTGTATGTCAATTCACAATTTTTAATACAATAATGTAAAATTCCACCTTTAATGAAACATTGAGTTATTCAGAACACCACATATATTGGCATTGAAAAGAGAGACAACTCTTCAAAACTTAAACGACAGTCTTTAGCGTTTATTTCCCTTGATACTTTTCGAGCTTTTGTTTCAGTTGGGTTAATTTCGGAGTCCAAAGAGCAGACAGCTCAGCAATGTCAATTACGATTTATCAGTTAAATGTAAATAAAAAGAAATATGGGCAATAAGGTTGCACCGTTTACAAAGGAACAACTAGAGGAATATCAGGTATAATTATTTTTTGTGAATTCATTTACAAATTACATGGTTGAAATCTAAAATTAAACTAGCACTAATTTCGGATAGACATTTTATTTGAACAGTATTATTTGTATTTTTATCATTTGATACCACTGTAAAGTAGTGATGAAAATGTGTTGGACAACTAATTTCTGTCTGAATGATTATTTCAGGATTGCACATTTTTCACTAGCAAAGAAATTCTGAGGTAAGTCTAAACTAATATTTATAATAATTAAAATTATTAAAGTTTAAAAAGTCAGAAAGACTGAAGTTAATTACTTTAATCATACACCTGTAGAAATTAAGCACACACGTAAAACAGTATTGCCTCACTAGAGTTGTTGCATTATGTTGTTAAACAACTTAAAACAAGGTACTTCAAGCCAGTGGTATACAGTACACGCAGCGCGGATTTATTTTTTTCCGCTCATCCCCGCGATTTTTTTCATCGCGGACAGAGTAATTTTCGTCCCCCGCAATACGCGGACTTCCACTCGTCACCGTGATCGTGTAAATTCATCACGGTGATAAGCGGATGCCTCTAGGCAATCATTTACCGCCGCGATGTCGCGGAGGATCCGCCAAGGTAAATCGCGCGAACGTGGTTGCATTTTTACGAACGACAAAGTAAAATAATTATTATTTACCGAACGCTATGGGTATGGTATATTCCATCATTTAAAATATATCCTTATCTTTAATTTATCCCTTTTATCAGATTCCAGTAATTATTGCATCACACAAGCTAAAAATGACACGCGCACACTACCAGGTAGATCAAACGTTTTTATAGTAAAGCCGAAATAAACACTGATGGTTGTTTCGAGCCGACGTCGTCTTTTGAAGTCAAACGTTTAGGATCAAACGTTTTTATAGCAAAGCCGAAATAAACACGGATGGATGTTTCGAGCCGACGACGTCTTTTGAAGTCGCGTTTGATGTTCAGCGGTATCGATTTTTTCGCCTCCATACCAAATACACAGCATGGTCATGTTTTTTGTAAGAGATACATGCGGTTTTTATAAGTTAACGGCTGTTGTTCAAATTATGCGGTTTATAAATGTAATAATTAAAGATAAATGGAATAAAATGCGGATTTCGTAAAAACCGACATCACCATCAAGGTAATTATTTAAACTTATTTAAATCATGCAAACTGGCTTTTACCAGTGTTTTACGTTTAATGGAAAAAGTGGGGTCCACAAGCCGATTGCGTTTTATTTAATTACACGTTATATCAGATTGAGTACTTCAAGAAAAACGTGTATCTGTAAAATCACAGCGACCGTAATGTGTGAAAAACTCTGAAAGCCAGATGACATGTTTAAGATTCCCTTGGTAAAATCAGTGTCACCCTTAATTGGCAGCTTGGTCTCACCTGCCAAAGAGGGTATGTCACTTGACTAAGGTGTTAAAACTGAAAGCATGATGCCATGTTTGAGATTCTTATGGAATGTTTGACAAGATATTGAGATGGCACGGTCGACTCAAATTTTATTTAAAACTCGCACATTTTGGTCAGAAGTCATTCCCGTAAATAAGAAATTTAAATAAATCGGTGCATCAATTGTGCATCCGCGTTGGTTCGCGGAACGTCACCGGGAATCCCCCGCGATGTCGCGCTGATAAATTTTTATTACCCCCTGCAAAGCTGTCTCCGCGCCGATACGCGGACAAAATGATAATCCTGGTGGAATCGCGATGACCTCCAAGAGCTTGGCCGCGGTGATTTTCCCCCCAAACGAAATACCGTCCGCGGTGGTAGCGCGGAATCTGTTGAATCCGCGCTGCGTGTACTGTAGTTGCCTCCACCACATAATGGGTAACAGCAAACTAGCTTGCTGTAAAATTGTTGTAAATTAGCTTAGGAGCATGTATTTAAACCGTTACTTATTGATCACATATATGCAACTTAAAAAAAAGCTTAATACCACTACCTTTCTTATATATCATGTTCATAATATTAAAAGCTTACTATAAAGCAGGCAATATGTGTACTTTAACCCTTTGCTTCATATATACGCATTTTTATGTGTGTTGATCCAAATCAGCCTGCACATCCATGCCATCTGATCAAGATCTGCTTTGGTCACTTTTTGCTTAGAAGTAACCAAAAATATCCAATAGCAAACATTGCAGGTCCTGATCAGACGGTCCATGCCATAAGGACTCTAGAAGCACAGTTCATTTAAGTATTGTTTTTATATTCAGGATTTTTAAACGTTTCCGAGAGCTTTCCCCAAATCGTGTTCCAGCTCAAATGAGGGATGGTAGAGCAAAGAAGTTCAAAATACCAATCACCCTGCTTGAAAATATGACAGAGCTTCGGGTAGTCTGTTTTTATTACCAGTATAACCTAAAACATCAACATCATGTGCTAACATTGGACAAAGTCTTGTCCGACAAGATTGATAGGAACTTTTTGCATCCCAATTTTCAACACATTACCAGCAGTACTGGCTGAATTTCCAAAATTCTTTTTTCATTGAATGCACAGAAATTTCCTTCAATACAAAATTAATACCAGAAATTTGTTGAAATTTGGCATTTTTTGGATTTCAAGCATTTAAAAGACATTATGGGAAACTTTTAATGGAAAAGACTTTTGTCCATACGTATACAAAACACATGAAAGTTTTTTTAATGTGTAAAAATAAATTCTCTGGCTGAAGTCCTCTGGCTGAAATATTCATAGATGCTGACTTACTGAATGATGCAGTGGATTTCCTTCCTTCTTTTTGGATTAAGCTGCATAGATACTGTATTAAGACTCGGTGAACCATCAATTCACTTAAAAAAAAGACCTGTGACATGCAAAAAGTGTCAAATGGTAGAAATGATCAAGGCCCAAGATCATACAACTTAAACTGGAGACCAGTATGAAATATCAAGTGACCATTTGCCATTTCAGCCAATCAAATGCTTTAGATTGAGACTGGTCTCCAAACTTAGATGATTTTGGGCCCAGGATATGTTGTGCGTTTTTGTTCTTTTGTTGTTGTTATTTTTAAAACAAATTACATACACTTCATGTTTGTTGCCATTTCAGGAGAATCCATTTTGTGAGCGTATATGTCAGGTGTTTTCCGAGGATGGCTCTGGGGATATGTGCTTTGACGACTTCTTGGACCTGTTCTCTGTGTTTTCTGAAGCAGCTCCGAGAAATATCAAATGTGTCTATGCTTTCAGAATATATGGTAGCCCATGCTTGTTATTTTGTTAACCTTTTCCTCAATATCTATACATATATATATAATAATATATATATCATAAAAAATTATGTTAGGATTTGCTGTACTGGAATCACTTGGGCAGTTGGTTAATCTTTAACAAATACAGTGTTAGAAGGTGATGTGGGGAGAGGGGGAGCATGTGTAGAGTGTGCTTTGGCTGGTGTTTTGTCTGAAACAATGTAAGGGTGGGGTGGAGGGCAGGCAGGGAGTTGGTAAGGGGAAGTTATTTAATTTTTTAATTTTCAAAACGACTATATTGATGTTATAAGAGTTAAAAATAATTTTTTGGGTCCAAAGCAGAGTTTACTATAATAAAAGGTTTGTTAACAATAATTGAGGTTAATTTTTTTTTCATTCTGTTATCACAGAACTTGCAGAGGATGTTCATCATGACCACTAATTTGTTGTTCTGCTCATAATTGCAAACTGCTATTTGAGATTAAAAGTTAAGTCTACTGCTTAACCCTTTCCTCCAAAGACAAACCTTTGTTGCTTGGGCGAACAGTGTAGATCCAGATCAGCCAGCACATCCATGCCATCTGATCAGGATCTGAACTGTTCGCTTTTTGATTTGTTAGGTTATTTCTGACCATAATGCGACCAGTGCAGATCCTGATCAGATGGCATGGATGTGCCAGCTGATCTGGATATACACTGGTCGCACATGCGTAAAATGTGTATATATGGAGTAAAGGGTTGAATCTTTACTCCATGGGTACACCTTAAATTATGAGTGATTAGTGAAGACTCGGATAAGCCTACACATAAGTGGTATATAAGCTATATTCCATGAAGAAAAGGGTCAAGTACAGAAAACATTGCTTTTTAAACAGGAGGGAGAAAATTGGTAGGCCTCCACCAGGATTTGAACCTCTGACCTCCGGCTTACCATACTTGTGCTCTACCAATTGAGCTACGGAGGCTACCTGTTAGGGAAATACTACATTCCTCCCTTCTAAACTAAATCACTAAATCGGCAAATGTCTACACAACGTAGGTTCAGATCTACCCCAGCAAGTGCTTTGTCCAGAAGAGCCCCAAGGGTAAATTGATTTCTACTGGCCATCAAGTGAAACATGAGGGAGAAAATGTGTAGGCCTCAACCAGGATTCGAACCTCGGACTTCCGGCTTACCCTGCCGTCACTCTACCAATTGAGCTACCAAGGCTACCTGTTAAGAACACTACTACACTTTCTACAATAAGGCCTAGGTGTTTGCCAAACTGTCAGAATGTTGACTTCATGATAATAACGATGCATATTTAAAATAAAAGTGGCAGTAACACAAGGCAATAGATTCATTCCTGTTGGTTCATTTAAGTGTTTCTGTTTGTAGATTTTGATGGTGATAACTTTTTGAATCGCTTTGATCTGGAAAAGACGCTGAGATGCCTTGTAAAAAGCGAACTGTCAAATGATGAAGTACAGTTTATTGTTGACAAGGTAGGTGATGAGGGTTTGATCCAGAGGGATTCAGTAGGGTTGCTGACCCCCTTTTTGGGCTTAAATATTAAATTTTGATGTAGGTTTGGCCAGATAGTTTGAAATTATCTTGTCAATATCATAAGACTAGCCTCTTTCTGGAAATCCTGCAGCCACATTTTAATTTTCATGGGGAATTTGCCCATAATCTTGCATCTTGCTGATCTGTTGAATACATTTGTGTGGACTATGATATGGTTCCTAATACCCAATCTTTGGTAAACTATACTGATCACCTAGGTTTACTGTCTATGCTTCTTATTTTGCTGATGCTTTGCATTTTCTTATAGCTAGGATTTCTGCCAGTTCACAACCAGGAACCATGACCATATCTTAACCCTTTACTCCATATATATGCCTTTTATCACATGGGCAAACATTGTAGACCCAGATCAGCTGGCACATCCATCCTGGCTGATCAGGATCTGCTCTGTTTGCTTTCTGTTCAGGATTTTACTGATAAATCAAACAGTTAAGAGCGCAGATCCTGATGAGATGGTACAGATATGTTGGCTGATCTGGATTTACACTGTTCACACATGGGATAAAGGTGTATCTATGGAGAAAAGGGTTAAAGATCATAAAATTAAAACAGGAGACCAGTCACAAACCTCAAGCATCTGATTGGCTGAAATGGCGACCAGTTGCCATTTCAGCCAATCAGATGCTTGAGATTTGAGACTGGTCTTCAAACTTAGGTTTATGATCTTGAGGCCCAGTATGCACACTCAAACACTGCTTGCAGGTGTTGGAAGAGGCTGATCTGGATGATGACAGAATGTTGTCCTATATAGAATTTGAACATGTTATCTCAAGATCTCCAGACTTTCTCAGGTAATTACAGTGACCTTCTTTAAATTAGGACAGAATGTTGTCCTATATAGAATTTGAACATGTCATCTCAAGATATCCAGACTTTCTCAGGTTATTAAAGTGACCTTCCATAAATTGGGACAGAATGTTGTCCTATATAGAATTTGAACATGTCATCTCAAGATCTCCAGACTTTCTCAGGTAATTAAAGTGACCTTCTTTAAATGAGGACAGAACGTTGTCCTATATAGAATTTGAACATGTCATCTCAAGATCTCCAGACTTTCTCAGGTTATTAAAGTGACCTTCCATAAATTGGGACAGAATGTAGTCCTATATAGAATTTGAACATGTCATCTCAAGATCTCCAGACTTTCTCAGGTAATTAAAGTGACCTTCTTTAAATGAGGACAGAACGTTGTCCTATATAGAATTTGAACACTTCATTTCAAGATCTCCTGACTTTCTTGGGTAATTTAAGTGACCTTCCATAAATTATATAAAAAAACAAGTTTTTGCATTAATTGTTAGAATTTATGCTGACACAGAAACTTAAATAGGTGACTGGTCCAAGGAACTTATTTTAAATTGATATTGTTTTAAAGCACAAAAATTGATGCATAACTGCAAGAGATACAAATGAGACTTATTCATTATGTGTACTCATGCGGAGTTTAAAAACAAACAGAAACACTCCATAGAAGAAGCAAATAACCATTCAAGGAAGAATGGGCACCATAAAAATACCATACATTTCAACTGCAGACAGATATTTCTAGACTTTTTAAAATGCAAAATTACTTTAGTATCTGTCATGACGTTTGTTATAAACATATAATCACATGACAAACTGAATAGTAATGAACCTTTTTTGGCTCCATAGTAATGGCAACCCCAATAATTTCCAATCAACATAATTATCCGTGCCGTCTGATCAGGATCTAAACTGTTAGCTTTTTGATTTGTTAGGTTATTTCTGATCAAATTGCAACCAGTGCAGATCCTGGTCAGACAGCACAGATGTGCCGGCTGATCTGGATCTACACTGGTCGCACAAGTGTAAAAATGCGTATTTATGGAGGAAAGGGTTAATTCAAAAAGAAAACTTACTTATATTGTTTCATGAGAACAGGCAAGGCAAGTGTGATGTTGCTGCACCCTTGAACCTGTATAACACAGAGCTCCATGTGATATGGCTGTTATCCCATGGGAAAACAGTGTAGATCCAGATCAGCTATCACATCTGTAACCATCTGGATCTACAGTGTTTGCCTTTATATTCTATAACAGTATTGATGTTCAAAATAGAGGTTTTTTTGTATTAACTAGGGGACCTCAAAATATTTTTTTAAAAAGTTTAAAAAAATAAAGGTAACTTAACATACTTTTGCATATTTTCATCAAACTTTTATGATTTCTTTTTTTGTTTTTCAGCACATTCCACATAAGAATATAGAGTGCAATATCTTTTGGTTGATGTTGAATCTTTTGAAGAACGGACACCTTGGAATCCTGCTAATTTTAACATCGTTATTTTTATATCAACAATCAGTGATCTACAAGAAATTGATAAATCCATAATCAAAGTTAGCAGCGCTCTCACTAGAGGGAGACAGGAGAAGAGGTCTCCCCAAAGAGACTTCCTTTAAAATATGGGAGAAAATATTTCATATAGACTATAAGCGGAAAGAATGCTGTTGACTGCAAACTTCTCCATAATTCAGTAAAATTATGACAAAACTTCTGCCTGATTTGCAAGTCCAGTGAAAGCCCTGGTTATCTAGGGGAAACAAAAGTCTTCATTCATCAAAAGTTTTGCTGAAGCTGGAATGTTCAGCCAATATCATTTTATTTCCCCTGTACATGCCCAAACAAAAAAATATGGGCAATTCTATACTGCAATGGTATACCAATTCTATACAGTATATCATTAGTATAGAATTAGTATAGATTTTCACATGCAAATGAGCTAATTCTATACTCCAATTCTATACCAATGCTATACTCAAATTCTATACTAATACTATACTCCAGTGCTATACCAATACTATACTCCAATTCTATACTAATGGTATACTCCAATTCTATACTAATGGTATACTTCCTGTTAGGAAAGGTTTTGAAATACTATACCTTTACTCCACATGTAAGAATTCAATTGCATGTACAACCAGTGTAGATCCAGATCAGTCTGCACATCTTTATCATGTGATTAGATCTGCACTGTTTGCTTTTTGGTCAGAAATAACCTAATAAATCATAAAGCGAACAGTGCAGATGCTAATCAGATGGCATAGATGTGCTGGCTGATCTGGATCTACATTTTTGGCTTTATCAATTAAGTAACTGGTTGAATTATAATTGTGGCTTTAGTCTTGTGTATATATGAACACAAGTTATTCAAATGCATTATAAAGTTAATTCACCTTTTAAATTTTATTCATGCAGTGCATATTTTACGTAATTCCAACCTTTTGCAAGTAATTAGATTAACAAGTGTTTGTTTTATTATTCAATAGTCCATAAAACATTTTTAATCCTGTGAAATGTAAACACTTGTCAAAATCACTCTCAACAATTCAGTTTTACTAACTTTTAATCCTGATCCAAGCAAGCAGTTACTGTAATGTATGAATTTCTTCCCAAAGTTTTCAAATAAAGCTTGGATTTTATTGGTGCATGTAATGTATCCATGGAAACATCTTAGATTTCAGGAAATTATGTAATCCCAGATTGCACCCTCCATAGTGAAATAGTCAATAGGTCATACACTTTTCTAAAGCACAAAGCTATACTAATACTATACTTTCCAAAAATGTTAGAGTCTAACAATATACTAATTAAATACTTCTTACATAACTTCTTGAATCGCTATACTAATCCTATACTTGCTCTTCAAGAAGCAAAGTATAGAATTAAGTATAGAATTAAATGCTATACTAATACTATACTCTAACTCTATACCAAATATATGAAATAGTATTTTATTGGTATAGAATTAATATAGAATTGGTATAGAATTTAAATTTCTTTTTGTTTGGGTGACTTTTATGAACATAGTTTTTGCTTAAGCTAAAACTTCCTGCTAAAATTTTTTTATTAGCACAATCGTGAAAACAATGAACATTACAGATTTCAGTACCAGGTAAATTAACCTTTTGAAAAAAAAACATTACAGATTTCAGTACCAGGTAAATTAACCTTTTGAAAAAAAAAACATTACAGATTTCAGTACCAGGTAAATTAACCTTTTGAAAAAAAAACATTACAGATTTCAGTACCAGGTAAATTAACCTTTTGAAAAAAAAAATTACAGATTTCAGATCAAGGTAAATTAACCTTTTGGAAAAAAAAAACATTACAGATTTCAGTACCAGGTAAATTAACCTTTTGAAAAAAAAACATTACAGATTTCAGTACCAGGTAAATTAACCTTTTGGAAAAAAAACATTACAGATTTCTTGAGATTTGAGACTGGTTTCCAATCTCAGTTTTATAACCTTGGGCACTGGATTTACACTGGTCACATGCAATAAAAACTTTTTGCATACACCCCTTATCAGAGACTGATTATATTTTGTGCTAATAAAATGTACTTAGGTGGTGTCCCGTTGGATTTTCAGACATTTAAAACTGAAAAACTGTATAATATTATGTGGACAATTTCTACTTATGATTTGTAAATAGCAGATCTGACCAGTTATGCAAGGTAACCCTTTTTCTCCATATATACGCCTTTTATCACATGGGTGTCCAGTCTAGATCCAGATCTGCTACCTCATCTATGTCAACTGATCTGGATCTACAGTGGTCAGAAATAATGTAATGAATCTAAAAGCAAACAGTTTAGAGCCATCCGATTTGGATCTAGATTGGTTGCACATGCAATAAAAGGTGTATATATGAAGTAAAGAGTTAAAGCCCTTGACTGCAGAGTGATGAGTATTGTTGAGCAATATTGTCATTCTGTGCCCTAGATCATAAAACTAATGGTGACTGGTCGCCATTTCAGCCAGTCAGATGCTTGAGATTTTAGACTGGTCTCCAATCTTGATATTTTTAAAGATTAAAGCCATGAAGTGTATGTTGGCACAATTTCTGTTTAAAGTTTGAAATTCCCCAGATCTGACTAAAGACTGTTGTAACTAAATGTACTTGTATTTATTTTTACAAAATATTGTTTTAAATTGTATGAATAAAAAATAGCTAATAATAATTTAGTAGAAATGTTTTATTTTGTTGTTGTTTCAAACCTCTGTTTTGATCATAGATTTTTTTTAATTATTTCGTGTTCAGTTATGAATTTAGAAAATATCTTGTTTATTAATGATTAGTGTTGAAATGGTTTTGTAGTCGAGCTAAATTACTTTTTTTTGTTTGATTTCATGTTTATGTTTGCTGTTACGTGTGAGTAGACCTTTATGTAGGTAACTTAACGTATTCCATTGTGTATATAACACATACATATTTTCCTCCAGAAATGTGCATAGATCGCAGGTGCGCTATATAGATTAGATAAAATATTTCAGGTATTTTTTTTTCTGTTTTTGTTTGCTGATAAATTTGTGTACACTTGTAGGTCACTTACCGCCCGCCCGCCCTCTGACTTCAGCATTACAAGAACCAGTTTTCATTGAAAACCTGGTTAAAAACTGAACTAATATGTCCGCCTTTTACGACTTGTAGATGATCTCTTTGAAGGGCAACCTTGACCTATACTTTAAATAGTATATCGTAAGTCCTTTAAGGTTTTGCAAACATGCTCCTTGGGTGGGGCAATGCAAAAACAAAAAAAGTAGTTATTCTTAGAAAGTTGAGTTCCCACAAAATAAAAAATAGACCATATCATTGCAAACATTATAATTCTGAATAATATGTTGCAAATATTATAAAAATAGCACACGACTGAAAATATAAACAAGTGGATTTTACAGGTAAAAACATTTGCATTCATTCCCAATGGTCGCAATGGTCTGATAAGATTTAAAATGGTAAATGGGTCAATAATTGTCAATAAATTAAAACACTAAATTGAAACTTTTAACATGCATTAAAATAAATTATTATCTAACACTCAAAAGTTAACAGGGCTTCTTCAAATTGTCTTTCCTCTTCAATGATTTTGTCAATTTTCATTATTTCATGTTCATAATTTAATGATCTATTCAAATATTTGCGTGGTACTTGCGTCCACAATAATATTAAATTATCTAACATTCAAAAGTTAACAAGGCATCTTCAAATTGCCTTTCCTCTTCAATAATTTTGTCAATTTTCATTATTTCATGTTCATAATTTATAGACCTTTTCTCAAGTTCACTTGGTACATGTGACCCCAATAAAAGGTCAAAGTTCAATAAATGTCCTGAGGGTCCACAGAAGTTATCTTTCCCAATATTTGAAGGTCTCAGCAAGTCGGTGATCTCTATCTTACTTTGGTATTGCAAAGAGTTCAGAATACTCCACTGTTTGACGTTATTAATTGCTTTACTGTCATCCTGTTCATGGACAAAATCCTGAAATTTTATAAAACAACACACTTGAATATTTATATATAATCAAGGTCGTTACACTCATGTGGCACTTTGCTTCCATATAGTTCTTTCTTCCAACTGTTCTCATTTTTTTGCCCCCACCATCACGAAGTCTCTGAAACTTCAAAGAAAGTTTGTCACCAAGCCTAGTTGTGCATATCATCTGGACTTAGCGCTTGGATTATATTTAGCACAGTTATGGGCCCTTACATATTGGGGGCCTATGTCAATTTTCAGTGAAAGCTCTTGTTCTCTCATGAAAGATCAAGTGTTTCAGGATGAGGCTACAATAAAAGCAGATTACAAACCATTTGTGCAAAATGCTTTGGCTTGTGACATCAGCGTACACAAGGTTGCTGAAAAAAGCGTGTCATTATCTGCTTTGCTATTAACATTGCTGTTTTAGCAGCCATTACAAAAAGCCATTAATATAAACCCTTCAAAATATTATCATTAGAATTGAAAACGAGTAACATTGTTTTACTTTAATAACTTAACAATAAAATTCATCAGTGTGATAGAAAATTAAACACAAAATATCATAATTACCCAATTCAAATATTGCATCATCACAGAAATTAGCAATACTTCAATAACATCCGCAAAACACATCCTGCTTTTGTGAATTTGAATTTTACAATCGTACCTGATATGCTGTACAGAATTCCAGCAGTCGTTTTGCAGCAACGTTCCAAAACTGAGGGCAGAAATGGACCCGTCTCAACATAATCTGTCGCTTGGATCTACACAATGCCATAAAATCACACCATGGTAACTCTGAAAGAAAAACATAAATGCAATGCTCTCATTCCGAGACAAATACACCCTTGTTTTGTGGCAAATCAAATCAGCTTTGTGTACAATGATACCAGACATTGTAGAAAAAAGGGAATATTTAAGAATCTTGTAATTCCAATTTCATTTTTATATACCGAAACATGTGTAAGATATGACAGATTGTGCTCGAGAAAAGATGAATAATTCAGCCTCAGAACCATGTGCAACAACTGCCTGTGGGGATAAGATATTTCTATCTATACATCCATGTGTACGTATATAGTCTTCTAGCCTTATATTCACTAAGTTAAGTGCTGTCGACACGATACTTGCCAACATTTTTAAAGTAATTCAATGCAGTTAAATGAGTATTTTTTAAATCCAGAGATTAGGATTCCGTAAATTTAACAAGAATCTGAATGTGAGTGATAGAAATAAAAAAATAGCCAGTAATAGCCAATTGATCTTGTATTCACTCCATGTAACTGAGCATGAGCTTGTATCTACACCATGTAATATAGCAGAATGTGTCTTATACACGGAATGTACAATTACATGGGCCTTGAACTGACATCAATATCTATGTGATCGAAAGTAGCTCCCATTAGGCCTAAAATAAAATATTGTTTGTTTCCCCATCCACGACCGACCCGAAAAAATCGGCGCGATTCGAAAAATTTTATCGCCGAAACCAAACTCATATTTTTTTCTTATTTGTTACGAAAAAAACCTGAAACTAAAGTGCATCTTTGTCGACTAAGTTTGCATACCAAACCCTTTGCAAGTAAGGATTAGAACAGTAGGGAGTGATCATTTTACAGCAGGGCATTCATCTTTTGTACATGTAAACTGAGTATTTAAGAGTGTTGGTGTTCTCCTTACAGTTATTCCTAGAATTTCTATGCGTAAATCATTATTCTGGAAAAAAAAATAAAAAACAGTATTTGACCTACCTACCTACCCATACTCTATCTGCTTGGGTCGGGATGGGGAAACAAAACATATTTTAAGTTTGGCCTTATAAAGCATATTTTAAAATTAACACCAAAAGCATACCAGTTATAGCCATTTGGCCTTGTATCTGCACCATGTAATGTAGTGGAATGTCTCTATACATGGAATGTACTGGGGCCTTAAACTCGCACAGCCCCACATCCTTCCCAGCGGCATTAATAACAATAGCATCTGGAGAAGCACCCACTTTATCTGCAAAATAATGAAATTAAGTTTAAGCTTAGGACAACAGCTTTGTGTTATTCCTAGTTTTTATTCAATCAGAATGCATGAAAAATCAACCTTGCCTACTTATATCATTATCAGTATACTTTAATACTAAATGTTGTGTTTAATCACGCATATATAAGAAACAGAGCTCAGCTCTATTAGAATTTATGGTGAACACTTCGCAAGACATAGGAACACCAGTTGTTTGCTACTGGCTCGATCCTTGGGCTGTACATGTTCTATTAAAATTTGTTAGGTTAATTTCGACAAAGAAGTTTAATAACAGTATTGATTCTGTTCAGGCTTCTGATGTTGATCTACACTGGAAAGCCGTACCTCATATAGTAAAAGGCTAACTCACAGCATTCTGAACATTAGTATCCAGTAGTCCAATTTAGTAATTTTGTTAAATCAGCCGCTGTTTCATTTGTTAGGTCACCAGAACACGGTTTGATTAGTAAATGACTTAAATGATAAAACTTAAGAATAGTTTTGGTCAATGGAAGAACCCACTCAATAGTTAGGGTCATGGAAGAACCTACTCAACTTTAGGGTCATGGAGCAATGGACCTCTCAATCTGGCAATGGTTTATAATAAAAATGCGTCAAAAAATATTTAACTTTTATTTAAAATACCAGTAATTTGCCATTTTTGTATTATTTATCTATATTTATATTAATTAATATTTTTTCTTAAAAATATTTGGATAACAATTTATTATCAAAATAAAATAAAACTTAACAGTTAAAGGTTAACCGTTTCAGAAAATTAATGACACTTGTCTCAATCAGATACATGTAAATGAAGATTATGCTTGCCATTTAATCAATTTGGGTTAATAGTAAACCGATATATTCATATCTTCACAATGGTCACATGACTTGTTGATAATACCAGCTTGATATCATAAAGGAAGTAAAATTCAAATTACAAAATGGCGACAAGTGGGAGTGATTTAATGTCTGATGAGATAATACAAATAAAATGTTGTGTCTGTGCGGAAGAAAATAGAACCAGAGAAGGGGAGACATACTGTATAGAATGCAAGTATGGCGCACGAAAAGGCTCAAAAGTAAATTGAAGGTGCACCTACATATAAAAATAGCGGTGCACCTGTAAATTTATGCGTTGGACGTGTAAATTTACGCGATGGACGTATAAATTTACAGATACACCCATAAAATACAGGTGCATCGCCATTTCAAATAGCGGTGCACCTACATTTTTAAACGTCCATCGTATATATTTATACGTCCATCGCATAAATTACCGGTGCACCTACATTTCAATTTTGACCCTTTCGCTATTTATAACCATACAAATGATAGCCAATCAAAATTTGTCTTACATTCGCCATTTTAAATTCTTGCAGTGTTGACGATAAGTATGTTGAAAGTTGTAGTGAATTTTTACTTGATATAAATGCTTAAATTGTTCATTTACTTTTGAAAATATTAAAAAAATATGTTAATAATTTTAGAGCACAAATATAAAAATAAAATAAAAGGTAACAATATTTCAATTTAAAAATAAATATTTCAGCAAATTCAACTGTATAAACCAAGGGTTGTGATTGGTTGATCATTTTAATATTGCCGGTGCACTTGTAAATTAGCGGTGCACCGGTAATTTACACGATGAGCGCATAAAATTTATACGATTGACGTATATCTTTATCGGTGCACCGCTATTTTACAGGTCCACCTTCAATTTTAAAATGTGATGCACCGCTAATTTACAGGTGCAACTGTAATTTTATACGTCCATCGTGTAAATTTACACGTCCAACGTATAAATTTACAGGTGCACCGGCACTTGTTACCTTTTGAGCCTTTTCGTACGCCATATGCAAGGAGTATTACTGCACATCCTGTGTTGGGATGCACAAGAAGTTTCCTCCCACAAGGGGACACCAGATACTGCAGAAAGGAGACATCAGGTCGCTTGGACCGGATGGGTCCCTGCCTTGTTATCCTACAGAGAGATGTCCCACACACCAGCTAGAAGTGTTGTCAATGTACTGCAAGGAACATGACGAGATTATGTGTGCCTCCTGCATTGCGCTATCATTCTCTCACAGGTGAGTCTTTGAATTAAGTATTCATGAATAACTTCTGTAAAATCCAACAATCAAGTTTGCAGAGATGCTGCAAAGCGGAAATAGCCGAAATTGGCGAATTTATTATCACCGAATGACCTTTTTTATTCCAGATCCTGCAAAAACATCGTTTCCATACCTGAGGAGGTGCACAACCTATACCAAGGTATCAATCCAAATGAGGTCAATCAGAAAATCAGCAACACCAAGAAAATCATGGAAGATATTAAGACCACTAAACAAGACAAAATCCAAGAGCTTAGAGCAGCATTAGATACAGAAATAGAGAAAGTAAAGGCATTAAAAGAAGAGTTACTGGCTCTCCTGGATGACATGGAAAAAGCGACAATTCAAGAACTGAGAACGGAATTCGGTAAGATTGAAGAATCATTTACTGGAAATATTCACAAAGTTGAGGGCTTGGTGAAATCTCTTAAAGAGGTGGCTTCTCAACTGAACAAGGCTGCTGGAAATAAAGCGCAGGAATTTGTGAGTGTCAAGTCTTCCGAGAAAATAATATCAAAGGGACAGGAAACACAGGCACACCATCTTTTTGCAACAGAAACAACAATCGCCTTCACACCTGAACAAAATATTAAAACACTCCTACAACAAAACAAGGCTTTGGGAAAAGTTTCAGTCAATACAATCGAAACCAAAGCTTCCACCATCAGCACTAACAATCAAATTGAACGGGATATTTCAAGTGAAAAACCCATCAATAATCTTGAAAATGACGTTTCTACCATCAATCTTTCGAATTTTGAGAAAACAGTTTCTACCAACAAAGTTACTAGTTACTGTTCTATGAGCAAACTTAAAAATTTGAAATGTACTCCAAAAGACGGGCTTTACAAAGTGAAACAGCAGATGTACATAAACGTGAAGCATAAAAGTGACCGGTATAAAAGTGTTATTTGTGGATCCTGTGTAACTGATGATGGGTACCTACTTCTAGTTGACTGGAACCAAGGTAAGTTGAAGTGCATGGACATGTCTACAGACAAAGTTACAGCATACTTAGATGATATGCCATATCAATATGCTGTATGCATGATCAGTAAGACTGAAGCTGTGGTAGCATTGGGAAATCAATCTGTGCAGTTTGTGTCCTTAGCAGACACTATGATTGCTACTCGTACTCTGAAAATGAACCATAACTGCTATGGCATAGCTCATTTGGATGGGAAATTGGTCGTATCTGATCAATGTCAAACATTGTATATGTATGATATGAATGGAAAAAATCTAGGAAAAGTAACTGCAGATGGAAAAGGTCAACAAATATTCAAGAAGATCCGGCACATTGCAGTTGGTGGTAATGGAGATAAGGTGTTTGTTGCTGATGAGGTGGAGGGCCTGGTTGTTCTTGACTGTCAAGGAAACTATCTCTTCACAGTGAGAGATAATAAAGATTTAGGTTATGCGGGAGTTTGTACAGATGGAACCAATGTGTTTGTGTCTGAATTTTCATCTGGCAAAATTATACAGTTTGGACATGATTTCAGGAAGTTAGGGGAAATTGCCGATTTTGGAAAGAACTCAAAACCTCTTTCGCTGACTTTTGATCACCAAAACATGAGACTGATTGCTACTGATGAAGCAAGCAAATCCAATAACACAACTACAATTCTAGAACTAACATAGAATTTTAAATGGTCACTTCCGTTTAAAAACATCTTCTTGGTACTCCTGAGCTGGAATTTATTTTGTAAGGTTAATAAACAAAAGCGCTACTGATGACAATTCACTTAACTAGTAGAATCCTGTTATTGGAATGATAGTGTCACTAGCTGGGAGCGAACCCGCACCGTCATGGAAGTAAATGGAATTTGGAAATATGTATCTTTGGATGTAAAAGTTTTTAGATAGTAGTTACTTAAATTTTAATATTAAGTCGAACAACTAAATATACTATTTAATTCAATTTAAAGATTAAGTAAAACAACTATTGCAAAAATCCATTGCGAAAACAGTAATGAAAGAGTATGAAACAATTAATTTAAATTTTGAGAAGAGTTAGAAAACTTGTTAGCAATTTAGACTGCGGGTTGCTTGATGTATACTGAATGTATACGAAAATGAAAATTAGAAGAAATATTTTAATGCTGTTTGAAGTGTTTATGGGACAATTTTGTACGAAATAAAAAAACTTACATAATCAGAAATTCTCATTTTTATTATATTTATTACATATTACAATAACTCAGCAGCTTTAAATCTTACTTCCACACAAAAATGAAACTAAGTTTTTTTTATTTTTCTTAATTTTTTAAATCATTTTTGCTGGTTAAAACATGTTAAAAAACAAACATAGAAATCATATTATTATTTAATGTGTTAAGAGTTAATAGAACTACAACAGACATACTCGTACACAAAAGTTAGAAAATTCCATGGAAAGGTTTTCTAGAGTTAAAAAAAATATCGATAAAAATATGTATTTTATTTTCTATTGAAATGGGGTCGAATTCTTAGATTACTTTGCAAATAGTATGGATATTTTTGTATCATAGATTTCACTTGTTATGAAATTGTACTCGGCTAAAATAAAAAGTATCTATTTCCCTACCTGCAATTTTGTAAAATAAGAAATAAATCAAATTCTTCCTTCATTGCATTTGAACAATTTGTATTTCTGTAATTTTTGCAAATCAGTAGTCACGGTTATCTTTCCCTTTCTTATCATAAAGGATTTCAGGGAGAAGTCAGTGATTCTAAACAGTTTCATATTTATTATAATTAAATCATTTTTTTTCCGATTTTGTGGGCAATAAAATCTTAAAACAGACATTAAAAAACAACGAGTCCTCGGTAAACAAACGCTAGAAATTCAAACCATTTGCAACTACCTCCCTTTCAATTGAGAATACATGTTTAGTGTTTTGAAATCCTTAATAAATTAATATTTGATGGACAGTTGCTCGGGTCTTGGTGT
Organism: Corbicula japonica; assembly: GCA_038501625.1. Taxonomy (NCBI): domain Eukaryota; kingdom Metazoa; phylum Mollusca; class Bivalvia; order Venerida; family Cyrenidae; genus Corbicula; species Corbicula japonica. The sequence goes on from JAZAYU010000042.1 coordinate 1,779,546, forward strand.
TAAAGATTATGTTCATGAACAATTAAACTTACAAACAACTGAGATTAACTAATCAAACATCATTCAAAGCGTTCCTCAATAAATGAAAATATCTTTAATGTTAGTATAAACATACTAGATAGATACATTTATTTTTGTTCAGTTATACATTTAGTTGTTAAATGTTATAATAAACAGATTTAAACAAATATGTATTGGAATTAAAATGTTTTATTATTATGTCCAAGTCTTGGAAGGGTCGGTAATTCTTCTGTCAATTAGACCATTAGACTGATTTGGCGGGTTATCAAACTACACTTGCAGACTTTTTCCCGATTTTTCAAAATACAAACTGCTTTTTAAATTGTACTGGATTTATTTTTTTCATAAAAAGGTGAAATATGCATATCAGGAATCGCCACATTCAGAAAAAACAGCCTCCCCACACAGTCAAGAAGAAGAGAGGGAGAGAGCATGGTTAATAAAATGATCAGTTTCAAAAGAGACACCACTAACAATTAACAAAAATGAGAACCCGAGGGGTTACCGCCTTGGAACGGTCAGTGGCAAATCAAATTGCCACTGGGGGTTTAAACCAGGTTCTAGGGTGCACCAACCTCACACTTGCCCCAACAGGTTCTCATATCACAAAACAAATACAAGTTGTCTTGGTGAAACAACTCCAACCCACTTATTGGCTCAACAATGTTGCATGCAAAAGCACACAAACATACAAAACATAAGAATCTAATAGCATTGAAAAGCCAAAGGGCGGGTACTCAATGATCTTACAGAGACCAGAGCTCCTGGAGTAAAATCAGCAAGAACACGATGACAGGGATAAAAGAAACAAATCGAGCTTCTAGGTTCTTTTAAGAAAAGAGTTCCCCATAAACCTTCATAAACTCTTAAACCCCTGCCACCGTCGTGCAACCAAAGAGGTAAGCATAATGATCAACTGTAAAAGGGTTAATCACCAGGCATGCAGAGCGCTGTAAAATATCATGTTGGTAACCTTTCTTTTTAAATTTAGAGATGGTTTTTACGAATAACCGGGAGAAATTAACATTGCCCTTTATCTTCTTAAGTTTATAAATTAAATCTCCATAAAAAACTGGCTGTGAAATACTAGTACCTTGTTGCAATAGTGATTTTAAACTGCACCTGTATTTATGAATTAGATCTGGGTATCGACGATAAAACTTGCAAAATGTTTTCCTTAATTTGTGATACCGATAACCTTGTTTTAGAAGTTTTTCTGTAATGCAAAGATTACGTTCATTGAAATCATTAATATCGTTGCAAGCTCTTGAAAAGCGAACAAGCTGTGAAATATAAACCCCGTAAGATGTTGCACGGGGAACATCGCCGTCTAAAAACGGAAAATTTACTATATTAAAATTAAAATCATCTCTTTTATCATATATTTTAGTAGTGACATAACCATTTTCAATTGACAGATTTAGATCGAGAAAGTTTGCTTGCTTTTCTGAAGTGTTTGCTTTATTAAGTTGTAATTCTTTAGGGTAGATCTTATTAACCAGTAATGAAAAATGGTTATTATCTATATTTAATTAATCATCAAGGTACCTCGAGGTGTTGTTAAAAGCTGTAATAATATCATCTTGATGTTCAGTAGAAAGAGATAACATAAAGTCTCTTTCATAACAGTATAAAAACAGATCAGCAACAAGGGGTGCACAATTAGTACCCATTGGGATGCCTATTACTTGTTTATAAATAGAGGTACCGAATCTAACATAAATATTATCCAGTAAGAAAGTTAGCGACTCTATTATAGGTCTTGACAAGTCCATAAAGTATAATTATCATAAGATCCATCTGTAAAAAATGCCCTATGTTCATTACACGCGATGAACGTTTTATTTTCTCTAGCAAACGTTTTTTTCAATGAGACTGGTTAGTTTGTCTCTTATTAAATTATGAGGGAGCGAGGTATATAAAGTTGAGAAATCATAAGTAGACAAACAGAACGCCTGAAAATTTTTTGATTTAAGCTTTTTCAAAACGTCATTTGAATTTTTAATCGACCAAAATAAATTTTGCCAGAAGTTTCAAAAGCCTTATCGCAATGCCTAATTACATGTTCTTTAATAGCTGTAAGACAAGAAGTTAAGAGCACGGATAATTTAGTAGTAGTGCAAGAACTAGAGTTAGCAATAAATCTTGCTTTGTACGGTGTTTTATGCTTTAAGCTTTATGCTTTAAGTTACATTTAAAGTTCTAAATAGTTAGAAATAATTTGATATTCCACAATACAGGTCAAATACTGTAATGGCAGAACACCAGCGGGTTTCTTCTCACTTCTTAGTTTTTACATAGATATGACCATTTGACATATGGAGCATGGTCAACATTGTAGTAGCAGTTGTGCCCAGAAGTGTTCTCCCATTTATTTTATATGTTCAACCAAAATATAGGCCATTAACTCTTGCATACGAAGGAGAACTGCAACATGCCAAATATATCCTGATGGGCTGAGGACTACTTCTAAGGACACTACATTCCATTACTTCTGGCAAAGGTTCGTCTTAAAATATAGAAAGCACATAGAACTAAAATTTAATTAAGGGCCTTAACTTTGACTCTTAGACTTACTCAGTCGTTAATCTATGAATAAACGACTCCTCTAAACCAAAACATATATGAGATTTTAGGGACATTTTTGGTGATAAATCTATTTATAATTTTATATGCACGTTTTAAAAACACAAACTATTGTTGGCATTATAATCCTCTTAATCATGTTGGCATTAAAATGTTATTTTTTGTTGTTTTGTGTTTAAACTTTATTTCATTATTGTTTCATTTATTGCACTTGAAAAATATCTATACCATTATTGACTGTTCTAAAACGAGGTATCGTTACCACATAGTACAAGAGTTGTTGCCCGTCTCTAAACCCGCTTTGTTCTAAAACGAGGTATCGTTACCACATAGTACAAGATTTGTTTCCCGTCTCTAAACCCGCTATGTTCTAAAACGAGGTATCGTTACTACATAGTACAAGAGTTGTTTCCCGTCTCTAAACCCGCTATAATAGTAAACTACCCAATGCTGATCATATTCATATAACTCTCCATTCATCAATGACTAAGATATTTAATTTATATTTTCGTGCTGTCAAAATAATACCTAGTATTGATCTACTGATTTCATCGTAAGTCTATTTAGGTTCGTATAAGAAGGTTTAAAAGCTTAGGTGCTTATAAGATATTGTTCAATTGTATTTCTGAAGATGGAAAAATGTAGCATTCAGTCACTTGTTGGTGATTCTGAGTTGTGTGATTCAAATAATGGAGACGAGTTTACAAAAAGTGGAAAGTGTTATGATGAAATCACATTTATATTCGATGATGGTAATAAGCTTTATGTGTCGCAGAATTTTTTACATTATGTTTCACCGGTATTTCAAGCAATGTTTGATTATGATTGGGAAGAAAAAGAAACAAGGACTGCGAAATTTCCAGGGAAAAATTACGACGATTTTTTGGAATTTTTACTTTGCCTACATCCTAACAAACAGAAGACGGTTGACAGTAAGTATTGTTTTTACAAGTTGGTATTCAAGGTGTTATTCAAAGTCAAGGTGGCAATCAGTATTCCCCCCAAAATTCATTTTTGAAATTTTAGCCACTTTTCGCCATTTGCAATGTTTGCGACCTCTAAAACTAATACAACTTTATTATACCTATTTCATCCTGAACCCATTTGAGCAAACTGTTTAAGAATATGCTTCTTTGAAGAGCTCCAATTAATGCCTCTTTCTATGGAAAAGAAGCTGTTTCATACTTCCCACATAACAGCACAATTAAACGACTCGCTAAACATTCCAAAGCTGGTTTCTTTTTTTACAGATACAAATGTCCTCAGAATTGCTGCTATTGCGGATGAGTACCAGTCCGCTCTTATTATGACAAAATGCAAGGAGGTCATGGTAGACTGGCTGTTAACTTCAGAGCAAAAGCATAATGACTAACGTTTTGAAGATGTCGCAGGAGCAACACGTTCATGCCTTCAAATCCTTATCAAAGCCGAATCTCTCCATTATGAAATCATCGTCGCAAGCGCTGTATCATCCATCGCTTTTATTTAAGTTGATTTCAATACTACACCACTGAACACATGTGTCATCTAAATTGCATTTAAAAGGGGAATAACTTAAACCTGAGTTATCATCTTCAAAAATTGGTTTGTAAATGCAGATGAGTTATTTAAAGTGAATTGAACAAGTACTTTCCATTTTACAGGCAACATTAAGTTTAATGTTTAAGTTGCATTTGAAAGGGGCATAACTCAAAAAATATTGAAACTGGAGTTATCATTCTTGTCGTCACAGATGACATTGTTCATGCTGATGATATATTCCAAGTATGAAGTGAATAGGACAAGTACTTTCAAAGTTATAGGCAACATTAAGTTTCAGGTTAAAGTTGCATTGAAAGGGGCATAACTCAAAAAATTTTAAAACTGGAGTTATCATTCTTGTCGTCACAGATGGCATTGTTCATGCTGATGATATATTCCAAGTATGAAGTGAATAGGACAAGTACTTTCAAAGTTATAGGCAACATTAAGTTTCAGGTTAAAGTTGCATTTGAAAGGGGCATAACTAAAAAAATATTGAAACTGGAGTTATCATTCTTGTCGTCACAGATGGCATTGTTCATGCTAATGATATATTCCAAGTATGAAGTGAATAGGACAAGTACTTTCAAAGTTATAGGCCACATTAAGTTTCAGGTTAAAGTTGCATTTGAAAGGGGCATAACTCATAAAATATTGAAACTGGAGTTATCATTCTTGTCGTCACAGATGGCATTGTTCATGTTGATGATATACTCCAAGTATGAAGTGAATAGGACAAGTACTTTAAAAGTTATAGGCAACATTAAGTCTCAAGTTAAAGTTGCATTGGAAAGGGGCATAACTCAAAAATATTGAAACTGGGGTTATCATTCTTGTCATCACAGATGGCATTGTTCATGCTGATGATATATTCCAAGTATGAAGTGAATAGGACAAGTACTTTCAAAGTTATAAGCCACATTAAGTTTCATGTTAAAGTTGCATTTGAAAGGGGCATAACTCATAAAATAGTGAAAGAGGAGTTATGGTTCTTGTTGTCACGGATCGCTATGTTCATGCTGATGATATATTCCAAGTATGAAGCGAATAGGACAAGTACTTTCAAAGTTATAGGCCACATTAAGTTTCATGTTAAAGTTGCATTTGAAAGGGGCATAACTCATAAAATAGTGACAGAGGAGTTATTGTTCGTGTTGTCACGGATCGCTGTGTTCATGCTGATGATATATTCCAAGTATAAAGGTAATAGGACAAGTACTTTCAAAGTTAAAGGCCACATTTAGTTTCATGTTAAAGTTGCATTTGAAAGGGGCATAACTCATAAAATAGTGACAGAGGAGTTATCGTTCTTGTTGTCACGGATCGCAGTGTTCATGCTGATGATATATTCCAAGTATGAAGTGAATAGAACAAGTACTTTCAAAGTTAAGTTTCATGTTAAAGTTGCATTTGAAAGGGGCATAACTCATAAACAAGAGGGCCATCATGGCCCTGTATTGCTCACCTGAGTACAAAAGTACTTTCAGCTTTACCCCAGGGCCTACATTTAAATAATGCTGGTAAAGGGTCTCTTAGTAAATTACAATACTCAACATGAAATATCTAAGGTCTAGTCACATTAGTTTCAGAGAAAAATGATTATTTATGTTTTTCAATATAAATCAATGCAAACTAAGCGAACCCTGGGGCGTAGCCAATCTTGGCCCAGGGGACATAATTTGAACAAACTTGGTAGATATCCACTAGACAATGCTACATACCAAATATCTAAGCTTAAGGCATTGAGGTTTCCAGTAAGAAGATTTTTAAAAATTGCCTTTTTTACATATTAAGGGCCCCCGGGGCGAGGCCAATATTGACCCCAGGGTCAACATTTAAACAATGTTGGTAAAGGGTCTCTTCACAATACTCAACATCAAATATCTAAGGTCTAGTCCTATTAGTTTCCGAGAAAAATGATTTTTCATGTTTCCAATATAAATCAATGTAAATGAAGAGAACCCTGGGGCGTGTCCAATTTTGGCCCAGGGGACATAATTTAAACAGACTTGGTAGACATCCACTAGACAATGCTACATACCAAATATCTAAGCTTTAAGCATTGAGATTTCAAGTAGAAAGATTTTAAAAGTTTGCCTTTTTCACATATTAAGGGCCCCTGGGACGGGGACAATTCTGACCCCAGGGCCAACTTTTAAACAAAGTTGATAAAGGGTCTCTACACAATACTCAGCACCAAATATCTAAGATCTAGTCCTATTAGTTTTGGAGAAAAATGATTTTTCATGTTTTTCCTATATAACTATATGTGGTAAACATCATACCTAAATATAGCTGAAGACAGGTAGAAATATTCGATTTTGACAATTCATGCCATCTGATCAGGATCTGCACTGGTCCCATTTTAGTCATATATAACCTAATGAATCAAAAAGCCAACAGTGCAGATCCTGATCAGATGGTTCGGATGTGCCGGCTGATCTGGATCTACACTGTTCGCCCAAGCAAAAAGTTGTGTCTATGGACGAAAGGGTTAATATAGTCTGAACATTTTGAGAAAGTGCTACAAATTTGTTGTTGTTGTTGTTGTTTTACTTATGAATTTAAATAAAATATTTAGAAAAGCCTGATATTCAGTGCTATAAAGTATTAAGAATGTTTATTTGGTCAGTATCCATAGATGTCAAAATTTACCTTATAAAAACTTCCAGAGCAAAGTTCTTAATATTGCAAAACACAGATCTTGAAGCAGGAAAGTTCAGTAGGTCATTTGACCAGCAACTGGAGCAATGAACTTGATAGTGCATCCTAATACATCTTAATATAGCTGAAGACAGGTAGAACTATTGAAATTTTGACACTTGAAATTTTCACTCTGCTACTAAAATTTTTGTTTCAAATTTTATCCCTGAACAACCAGTGAATGAATTGTTCAGGAAAGATTGAATTTTAAGATGGTATAATGGCTGTGTCAAAATCTGGTTAATAACTGTAGAAAATCAAAGGTTAAAAACAGAATTCAAGTTTTTCCTATATAAGTCTATATAAAATGAAGTGACCCCTGGGGCGGGGCCAATTTTGACCCCAGGGAAATAATTTGAACAATAATTGTAGAGTTCCACTAGAGGGTGCTAAATGCCAAATATCTAAGCTCTAGGCCTTGTGGTTTCAGACAAGAAGATTTTTAAAGTTTTTCCTATATAAGTCTATGTAAAATGAAGTGACCCCTGGGGCGGGGCCAATTTAAACCCAAGGGAAATAATTTGAACAATCTTTGTAGAGTTCCACTAGAGGATGCTAAATGCCAAATATCTAAGCTCTAGGCCTTGTGGTTTCAGACAAGAAGATTTTTAAAGTTTTTCCTATATAAGTCTATATAAAATGAAGTGACCCCTGGGGCGGGGCCTATTTTGACCCCAGGGAAATAATTTGAACAATCTTTGTAGAGTTCCACTAGAGGATGCTAAATGCCAAATATCTAAGCTCTAGGCCTTGTGGTTTCAGACAAGAAGATTTTTAAAGTTTTTCCTATATAAGTCTATATAAAATGAAGTGACCCCTGGGGCGGGGCCAATTTTGACCCCAGGGAAATAATTTGAACAATCTTTGTAGAGTTCTACTAGAGGATGCTAAATGCCAAATATCTAAGCTCTAGGCCTTGTGGTTTCAGACAAGAAGATTTTTAAAGTTTTTTCTTTCGGTTGCCATGGCAACCAGAGTTCTGCATGGAATTAATTTCTTTGAACAACTTTGGAAGAGCTTCATGCAAGGAACATTTGTGGCAAGTTTCATCAACTTTGGCCCAGGGGTTTAAGAGGAGATGTTGTTTAAAGCAAAAATTGACGACGCACGACGCACGACGGACGACGGACGACGGACACAGGGCGATCCTAAAAGCTCACCATGAGCACAAGTGCTCAGGTGAGCTAAAAAGTGACAGAGGAGTTATCATTCTTGTTGTCATGCTGATGATATATTCCAAGTATGAAATGAATAGGACAAGTACTTTCAAAGTTATAGGCCACATTAAGTTTCATGTTAAAGCTTGGGGACTACCGGACGACGCCGACGACGCCGACGGACAATAGGATCCCTATGTGTCTACCTGCTACCGCAGGCGACACAAAAACAGGTAAACGCGTTAGGATTATTTGTACTTCAATTTATGATATTGTTATTACAATCCGTTAGCGCCTTCGGAAACTATTGACATATATTCAAGCTAGAGGTATAACCAAAACTGAAAAATAATCGTCAGACTGTGACGAAGATTAACCAAAACCGGCCTTAAGTTAATATGCAACAGCTTTTTTCTAACAGCTATAACAGAATCTTATGAAATTGTTCACAATTACTTAAAGCTGCATACTCACAGTTCATGTCAGTTCCATGTCTCAAAGGCGGTTAATAATAATTGTACCACTATTTAAAGCATATATATTACTGAAAGCAAATTTCGCCAAAAATTTTATTAATCCGTACATTTTAGGATCTGTTGAGATAAATTTCGCTGAGCAAGTAACACTATAACAACTTTGGCTTTAAACATCACCCAGGCATTAAATATATAATATACATTTTAATACGGATACAACGGTCTTCATCAACGTCTCATTCTTTATGATGTGACTTCAAAAAGATGACGGTCAACTTTACAAAGACTAATGTTTTGCACAATTATAGCTCAAAACAATTTAAAATCATGATAACAATTCAGCAATTGCCAATAAATAATATTTTAAAATGTATTACAACATGAATTAACAATAATATTAAATTATCTAACATTCAAAAGTTAACAAGGCATCTTCAAATTGCCTTTCCTCTTCAATAATTTTGTCAATTTTCATTATTTCATGTTCATAATTTATAGACCTTTTCTCATGTTCACTTATCACATGTGACCCCAATAAAAGGTCAAAGTTAAATAAATGTCCAGAGGGTCCACAGAAGTTATCTTTTCCAATATTTGAAGTTCTCAGCAAGTCGCCGATCTCTATCTTATTTTGGAATTGTAAAGAGTTCAGAATACTCCACTGTTTGATGTTATTAACAGCTTTACTGTCACTCTGGCTAGACGCTTGGACATAATCCTGAAATATTATACAACAGCACACTTGAATATTAACGCTCATCTTGCACATTGCTTCGTAGATTTTTCTTGGGAGTGTTCTCATTTTTATGTCCCCGAAGGGAGGTATATAGTAATCACACTCCTATCAAGTCCATCCATCAGACAGTTCAGTTTGCTTCATCTCCAAAACCTTTTGAGTTAATTATCTGTTTAAAACTTCACAGTAGTGTTTGTTACCAAGCCTAGTCGTGCATATCACCAAAAGTTACCACTCAGATTAAATTTAGCACAGTTATGGGCCTTTCCATTTCGGGAGGTTATGTAAATTTTCTGTGACAACTCTTGTTCTCTCATTAAAAATCATTTGTTACAAGATAACGCTTCAATAAAAGCAGCTTACAAACCATTTCTGCACAATGATTTTACTTGTAACGTCAGTGCACACACATTTTGATATCTTCAAAATGTTTTATAAGAATTGAAAATGAGTTACACTGTTTTACGAAGTTCAAATATGCATCATCCTATAGATTAGCAATACAGCAATAACATCAAAATACATCTCATTTTTGTGAATTTGAATTTTAAATCCATACCTGATATGCTGTACAGAATTCCAGCAGTCGTTTGGCAACAACATTCCAAAACTGAGGGCAGAAATGAACCCGTCTCAACATAATCTCTCGCTTCGATCTACACAATGCCATAAAATCACACCATGGTAACCCTGACAGAAAAACAACCAATTAAATGCAAAGCCCTTTTTCTGAGACACATACACCCTTGTTTTGTGGCAAATTTAAAATATCAAAACTGGTAAGCTTATTTACTGCATAATGCTTACAGACATTGTAAGAAATTGGGAATGTTTAAGAATCTGGTTATTCCTATTTCATTTTCAATCTTGTAATTCCAATTTCATTTTCATAATTATATTAGATATGAAAGAATGTGCTGAAGTAAAGGTGGAAGAGTTTTTATCCCATTGGAACAACTACATGTAGAGACCTAGTAATTATATCAGATATGAAAGAATGTGCTGGAGTAAAGGTGGAAGAGTTTTTATCCCATTGGAACAACTACATGTAGAGCCCTAGAACCACATGCAACAATTGCCTGTCGAGATAAGATTTTTCTAACTTATACTCCAGCATGTGTAAGATTATAATATCATAAATATGGCCTTATAGTCGTCATTGTTGGGGTGTGATTTTTTATACCGATTACCGGTATATTAGTTTATTGATAACCTTATATTCACTAAGTGTGGTGCTGTTGAGACAAGAGACTTGCCATGTTTTTTACACTAATACAATGCAGTTAAAATGAGTATTATGTATATCCAGAGATAAAAGGAATTTTAATAAGAAGGTAAATGTCTGGTAAAATAATACAAGCTTACCAGTATTAGCCATTTGGTCTTGTATCTGCACAATATAATGTAGTATAATGTCTCATATATATGGTGGAATGTACATGTGTCTTGAACTCGCATCAATAACAATGCAAGCGTGAGATCACATTATAAGGCATATATGAAAGCTTACCTGTTATAGCCATTTGGCCTTGTATCTGCACCATGTAATGTAGTGGAATGTCTCTATACATAGAATGTACTGGAGCCTTGAACTCGCACAGCCCCACATCCTTCCCAGCGGCATTAATAACAATAGCATCTGGAGAAGCGCCCACTTTATCTGCAATATATTCAAATTTAATTTAAGCTTATGACAACACCATTGAACAGCTTATGTTATTCCTACTATTTTTTTTCAATCAGAATCCACGAAAATTCAAACTTCTGTCTGTTTATATATCACCATATCCCGTAAAGTTTTAAACTACAGCAAGTAACGAGTAATCTGTTTAGGCCAGTATGTCAAAGCCACTGTTACTTTGTTTTGGACACAGGAACATCAGTAAGTCAGTAAATGAATTAAATTTTAAAATGTGAGAATGTACATTTAAAAGTTAGGGTCAATGAGTAATGGTTCACTTCATCTGGCAAGGGTCTATAATACCAATGCAACAACAAAATAATATTTGTGCTAAACAAAGGTGTATTAAGGGTACCGGTAATTTGGCAGTATTTCACATATTTTTATTAATTTAAATGTAAAAGAATGGTGAACAATTTATTCCCAAAACGAATAAAAAAATTCTTTTTATAAAGGTTAATCATGAAGAACTTAAACATAGATACAGTTAAACCTGTCTTTAACAGCAACACAAGGGAGTCACGAAAAGTGGCTGCTTAACACAGGTGGTTGAAAAGACAGGTAAAAATTAGAACAAAATGTCAGTTTACAACATATTCAAACTGGCTGTTTAAGACAGGTGGCTGCTGAATGCAGGTGGCTGCTAAGGCAGGTTTAACTGTATTAAATCATACATGTCTCAATCAGACACATGTCTAGTTGGTTTAAGTGTAAACTGATAAAGTAATATCTTTACAATGATCATATGACTTGCTGATAATAACAACTCGATATCCCTCAATTTACAAAATGGCTACAAGTGGGAGTGATTTAATGTCTGACGAGATAATACAGATAAAATGTTGTGTCTGTGCTGAAGAAAATAGAACCAGAGAAGGGGAGACATATTGTATAGAATGCAAAGAATATTATTGCACATCATGTGCTGGGATGCACAAAAAGTTCCCGCCCACACGAGGACACCAGGTACTGCAGAAAGGAGACATCAGGTCTCTTGGACCGGACGGGTCCCTGCCTTGTTATCCTAAAGAGAGATGTCCCACGCATCAGCTAGAGGTGTTTTCGATGTACTGCAAGGACCACGACGAGACCATGTGTGCCTCCTGCATTGCGCTATCATTCTCTCACAGGTAAGTCTTTAAATAAAGTATCCATGATTTCTGTAAAATCCAGCTTATCATATAATATTCGTAACATTATGTACAGGTTTTTTAGGGATTTTAGTGACCGTATTAACAATCAAAATATTATCATGTTATATACTCATATGCGAGCTTTTTTTATATAAGCGTAGATACCGGTCCAACTTTTTGACAATGTGAAACATCCGAATATAGCAGAGGCTTGTCGTAGCATAGCGGAAATAGCCGAAATTGGCGAATTAATTATTATCGAATGACTTATTTATTATTCCTGATCCTGCAAAAACATCATTTCCATACCTGAGGAGGTGCAGAACCTATACCAAGGTATCAATCTAAATGATGTCAAACAGAAAATCAGCAACACAAAGAAAATCATGGAAGAAATTAAGACCACCAAAAAAGACAAAATCCAAGAGCTTAGAGCAGCATTAGATACAGAAATAGAGTCAGTCAAAACGTTCAGAGAAGAATTACAAGCTCTATTGGACAATATGGAAAAAGCGACAATTCAAGAACTGAGAAAAGAATTCAGTAAGCTTGAAGAATCATTAAATGGATATATTCACAAAGTTGTATGTGTGGTGAAATCTCTTAATGCAATAGCTTCTCAACTCACCAAGGCTGCTGGAAACAAAGCACAGGAATTTGTGTGTGTCAAGTCTTCTGAGCGAATAATATCCGAGGGGCAGGAAACTCGGGCAAATCATCTTGATGAGACAGTAACAACAATCTCTTTTACACCTGAACAAAATATCAAAACACTCCTGCAACAAAACAAGGCTTTGGGAAAAGTTTCTACTAATACATTTGAAAGGAAAGTTTCCACTATCAAACCTATCAATATACTCCATCTGAATGTTTCTAGTGATAGACCCATGAATAAACTTGAAAAAGAAGTTTCTACCAACCATAGCAACAAAACTGAGATGGCCATTTCATTTGAGGAAAAAGTTTCTTCAAACAAAGATAACAGTAATGATTCTATTAGCCAACTAGAAAAAACTTAAATGTACCAAAAAAGACGGCCTTTACAAAATAAAGAAGAAGACTAACATAAATGTGATGCAAGAAAATGATGTGCAGAGATGTTGTATTGTTCGTGGGTCCTGTATAACTGATGATGGGTTTCTACTTCTAGCTGACAGGAACCAAAGTAAGTTAAAGTGCATGGACATGTCTACAGGAAAAGTTACAGCATACTTAGACTAATGCTGTTTGCATGATCAGTAAGAATGAAGCTGCGGTAACACTGCGCTCATCTGTGCAGTTCGTGTCCTTAGGACATAAGATGATTGCTACCCGTACTCTTAAAATGAAACATTCCTGCTATGGAATAGCTCACATAGATGGGAAATTGTTCGTATCTGATCAATATCAAACGGTGTATATCTCTGATATGAATGGACAAAATCAAAAAAAGATAACTACAGATGAAAAGGGTAATGAAATATTCAAAAGGACCTGGAACATTGCAGTTAGTGGAAGTGGAGATAAGGTTTTTGTTGCTGATGGGGCGATGGGTCTTGTAGTCCTTGACATTCAAGGAAACTATCTCTTCACAGTGAGAGATCATACAGATTCATGTTATGCAGGAGTTTGTACAGATGGGAGAAATGTGTTTGTGTCCGATTTTTTATCCCGTCAAATTATGCAATTTGGACATGATTTCAGTGTGTTAGGAAAAATTGATAATTCTAGAAAATACGGACAACCTACTGCACTGACCTTTGATCACCAAAACACGAGCCTGATTGTTACAAGGAATGCAAGCAACACAATGACAATAATGGAACTAACACAGAACCAGAAATGGTCACTTTCTTGTTAAGAACTCTTCATGGCACATCTGAACTTGAACTTACTTTAAAGGTTAATAAACAAAAGCTGTCACAGGCGGCAGTTCATTCAACTACTCGAATCATATTATTTGAAATATCTGGTAGATGGAATTTAAAAGACAATTATGTTTTGATGTATAAATTTTAAGATTATGAGTGAGTATTTAATTTAATTCGAAGCAAGTCAGTTGCAAAACATCCATGTGAAAACAGGAATACTATGAAAACAAAAAAAAATCAGCGATGAAAAGGAAATTTGATTTAGAGTTAAGATTTAATACCTTAATGTACAAAAAATATTTATTTAAAATGGGAAATAACTAAAAAGTATTTTCGGAAGAGTTAGAAATTTGTTAGCAATTAATTTTGCAGGGTTTTAGATACATACCCAAGGTATGTGAAAATGAAATTAAAAAGAAATGTTATGATGCTGTTTGAAGTTTTATGGGGCCTTTTGTGGGGACAGCGTTTGTACGAAATACATGTATTAAAAAATCAAATAATTTGAAACTCTTATTTTATATTAAATATAAATACAATATATTATCAGGTTACAAATAAACCATATAGACTAAATATAGTGTTTTTTTTTAATTTAATCAATAGGCTGAATAAGAAAAAAGACATTTCTTCCACATAACAATGATACTAAGATTTTTTATTGTTTGACTGTTTTTACCATTTTTTCCTGGTTTAAAAAAAATGTTTAAAAAATGAACAAACTGATATGCTGAGAATAAATGGAACTGCAACATATACAAACAAGAGTGCCAAACTGACACAAAATACGCCCGTCATATTTGTGGTAAATTCAATGGTAACGACAGGATTTTCCAACTCATTGAGTGCTTGAGCTGTTTTTCAACAATCATGTCAACATAATCATGGTTCCCTTGTAAGACAAAAACACAAAAAAATGTTCCGTAGAACATCAATTTCACATCAAGCAGCTCTCATATGTAACAATATTAAATATGTCTAGCAAATACATATATTTCATTAAACAAGCTACTTCAGAAACATAAAATGTATTTTGGATTAAAATGATAAAAAGGTGTATGAATACACAATGAGGTTTTGTTTTATAGTTTATTATTCATGTCAGCATAACCATGGTTCTCTTATAAGACAAAAACACAAAAAATGTTCTGCATTCTCAGTAAAACATC
Source organism: Corbicula japonica (assembly GCA_038501625.1). Lineage (NCBI taxonomy): Eukaryota > Metazoa > Mollusca > Bivalvia > Venerida > Cyrenidae > Corbicula > Corbicula japonica. The sequence continues at coordinate 1,794,579 of JAZAYU010000042.1, forward strand.
GATTTCAAATCAAGCAGCTCTCATATGTAACAAATTATATATGTCTAGCAAATACATTTACTTCATTAAACCAGCTACTTCAGAAACATAAAATGTTTTTTGGATTAAAATGATAAACATATAAGAGTATGAATACACAAAAAGGTCACTAATTCAGTTTTTGGACAATTCAAGGGCCATAATTCAGGAGTGCCTGGGGGGATTTGGCAGGTTATAGAACTTGGTCGAGATATTATGCCCACCAACGTATTCACCAAGTTTGATAAAGACCGGATGAAAACTCTGACTTAGAGAGCGGAAACAGTAATTTTGGACAATTCAAGGGCCATAATTCAGGAGTGCCTGGGGGGATTTGGCTGGTTATAGAACTTGGTCGAGATATTATGCCCACCAACATATTCACCAAGTTTGATAAAGACCGGATGAAAACTCTTTGATTTAGAGAGCGGAAACAGTAATTTTGGACAATTCAAGGGCCATAATTCAGGAGTGCCTGGGGGGATTTGGCTGGTTATAGAACTTGGTCGAGATATTATGCCCACCAACATATTCACCAAGTTTGATATAAAGACCGGATGAAAACTCTTTGACTTAGAGAGCGGAAACCCAGTGGACGCTGCCCGCCCGCCCGCCAACCCACCTGCCCGCCGCAGGTGTTCCCATAATACGTCCCGTTTTTCAAACGGGCGTATAAAAATAGAAAATTCTATGAAATGGTTTTCTAGAAATTAAAAAATTGAGAACAGCATGTATTTTATTTACTGTTGAAATGGGGTCAATTCCACAATTACATTAAAATTTACATGAATATACCAAATTTCACTTGTTATGTATTTAAAGCGCCAGTCACAAATTTACCCTTAAAATGCACTGTTTTACATCCAATTAAAAGTAAAACTTTAATTATTAAATGTTGCTAATGAAACTTGCTAACTTCTCATTAAGACAAACCTTTATTTTGATAATCAGAACAAGTATAATTCAAGTTAAAGTTAGCAGGCACTCAATGAAAGTTAGGATAGTGGGGACCAAGCACCCAACAATTGTAAAAAAGCCAAAAGGGTCATTTTGTCAGAGATTGGCTCATTATATAATTGTTTAATTGTTCAGATCAACAGATTAAAACTAGGGATGGGAACGGTTATCCTTATAACCGAATATCCGAATAGTAAGATCGTATCCGGATACCATTCTCGTATCCGAATACCCTTAAATTCGTACGAATTAAGTTTCAATATTTTGTTCAAGGTTTGTAAAATATAACTTAAACTGGTAAATCTTTCTAAAACTCGCTTGCACTAATCTCGATACTGACATGGTTTTCCCCAGGCGTAACTGGACCAGGATGTCTCGGCAAGGTTGACAAAGAGGTGTTAATTGTTTGTATAGTGGTTAATTGGGAGACCGGAAGATCTGTATTCCAGACCGTGATCTTTTGTTTTGTTGATTGGTGTACCTTGAACAGAGCGTGTTAAATGACACCTGTCAAGTTGCAACAACTTGATTATTTTCGTTAACGAGAACAAACCTCAGATTATTGACAATTTATTGCAATAGAATTTTGAGCAAATATAATCTTGACAGTTTGTTATTTTGACATGACCGCATTAAAGACTTGAAAGGAAAAAATCATTTAACGTTAGTCGCCGATATTAAAAAATATTAGATGATGCAATTAACTATTACCATAACTTTTACATGTATTTTTAACCGGATACATGTGATTTATCGATAAATTGGTTTACACAGTATTTGTTCATGTAGTTATTGTAAACTCTGTCTTTTTACATGTTCCGCTGCTGTGCAGGCCGATTTTCGTAAAATGAATTGCCTTGCGTATGAGTGCATATGACTATATGCGTATTTTATTTTATGTATGCGCTTGCAAGCGTCCACGTGAAATAAAACTCCAATTTTATCGAAACTTTTCTTGTCTTTTTTCGCGGTAGCTAATTTTTTTTCAACTCGTTATTGACTTAAAAAGTGAAGTCGTTGGGTCCGAATTTTCACTTATATTTTGTTTCCGTGATATACCCGGTAGGTTGGTTGAGGACTTAAACGATCGCGATATAGTGTAACTTTTGTGCTTTTTAAATTTAAAGTATTATATCAGCAAAATTTTCTGTGGTCGATAAAATGATACGGTTATTCGGATATTATCCGGATACCGGATACGGTTATCCGAATAGTGATTTAGGTATCCGTTCCCATCCCTAATTAAAACAGACTAATAAGTACTGGAATTAAAATGTTTTTACATTATGCCTTTCTGTTTATATACTTTATCAAATATGCCCAAGTCTTTGCTTTGAAAGTGTGTGCTTCCGCATCAATGCTCTGGTTAAATAATGGATAATTGCAAACAAATGAAAATGGAAAGCCACCTTTTTTTTTTACTATATATGCATTCAGCATACATTTTTCTACGAAAAACTATGAAAGGGAAATAAAAGGCAAAATTTCCATCAAGGGAATTTTCCTTTTTGTAAGATGAACATTAGCATCATCCCCTTATCCCCTATGAAAGAATCTTAAAACTGGTAGTTCCCTCCCCTCCTCCCCTCCCCGGGAACTGAAAAATAGTACTTTACACATGAAATGGCACAAACCACCTACCCTAACTGTGGAACAAACACATCACATTTTTTCAATTCAACTACATTTCCCTATTAAATGGGCCGTAACTCTTGTGTTACTTGTTCTTTCTGGTTGTTCTGACTTCACATAAATAAATGCCTACGTTCTGTGTCTAAGGTTTTAAAAAGAACAGATTAAACATACAAATAAGTGTTCTCAATAATGTTCGCAACATAAAACAAATGAAAAGGGCTATAACTCAGTCAAATTTGAACAAACTGTAACATCCCAACAATATGCACTGGGTCACTTCATTACAATCCAAGGTTTTTCAAAACAGATTCAGAATGTAGGCGTTACACCGGTTCAGAATGTAGATCGAGTTGCACACATAAGGAAAGATAATGTAAGGGTGATAACTCATGCATATTTCATTGAATTGCAGCATCCTAACTACATGTACCAGTACATAACACTACTTCTGGCAAAGGTTCATCACAGTTATTGAAATTGTAGGAGGATTTGTACATAGAAATGTTTTCTATATAAATAATTTTTGTTCTGTATGTAAAGAAACAATATAATGACTGTGTCTCTGGCAAATTTAGGCAATCTTCAACAGCCCAACATCATTCCCTGGGACATTTCATTATCCCTGGACAGGTTCTGTAAAAATCTCTTTTGAAATTAGGAGTTGTGCAGAGAAGAGTTTGATGCAAGCAAAAACAGACAATTACAAAGACCAACACCCGCAATATTTCTATTAAGTGCAGAAAAAATCATCCAAAACAGTTCTTAATGAATAATTCAGTTTGTTTGTTTTCTTTAAATGCTCCAATTTCAGCATACATTTGATAAGGGGAGAATTGTTCCATGTAAAACTGAGTGGCTTTAATTTTGCACAAAAAAGTCCATTAAAACAGGAAACAAGTACCTTTCAGAGGATCTCTATCATCTTTAATTGTCCAGAATCCAGACTGTCGGGTTCGGTTCCCTGTCAGAAGCTGATATGCCTCGAGGATAATGGGCTCCATCTCTGTGCCATGCTGGGTGAAACTGTTGATAGTATCATCACATTGTTTTGCTGCAAAAGATCCAGTCAACTCACATTGATGGTTAACCCTTTATAATTGGGTATAGCTGTTCTGCAGTGAGCAAATAGTGTTAGGTTGTTTCTGACCAGAGTGACCAGTTTAGATCCATATCTGAGGGCATAGATGTGCCAGCTGATCTGGATCTACACAAGTCACACACATAATCATGATAAAACTGGTTTATGTGAATCGGGTTAAATTAGGGGCCGGTATTTTGTAGAGTCATTTCTTTAATCTGAAGGAGGTAACCGATTGTATTAAAGACCATTCGATTTGAAAGAATGGCAGATGTCATTGTTTACGTTGAACATGAACTGTAGACGCAGATTCTACGATATCTGATAATCACATAATCTTCAGAACTTGTGACTTATGAGTCTCACCTTCATTTAAACTTTTAAGAAAATCAAAAGGTTTCCCTTTCCCAACACCAATGGCATCAGCGAATCGCGATGCTGTAACAACTACTTGGCGCCTTAGTTCAAACCATTTCTCACTCTGCTGTCGTACATCGTGCTCCATATGGCTTAAAACTTTTAAAAGCTAAAGTTTCAGTTTGTTTTGAAGTTTGGATGAATTTCCCACCATATCTTCAAAACAACTCATTGAAGAGCTTAAAGGGAAATAAACAGATTACTTCCGAAAAAGAGTCCAAAGATTGTAAAGCACGGCAAGATATTTTCAAATCCTATACAGATGGAGTGATGCTTTCCCCCACAGTTGTAATGCGCTCAAGACTACAATAAATCGTCACTATACCCCTTTTATGCCAAAATTTGAGAAATTCCTACAAAACCAGTGAGTCCCACAGACCTTAACAAACTCGTGGCATTCTGGTTTTTAAATTATTTTAAAGAGCAATAGCATTTTTAAAATAGGTTAATCCTTTACTGGATATATACAAGCCTGGTTTTATGGCATGTCCTACCAGTGTAGATCCAGATCAGCTTTCACATCCATGTCAGATCTGGATCTACAATGGTTTTTTGGTCAGAAATAACCTTATAGTGGCTGATCTGGATCTACACAGTTCACCCATGGGATAACACCCATATCGCATGGAGTAAAGAGTTAAAGTATTATATACAAGACAAATACACTTTAATAGCTTAAACTATTTTATTCCAAGCATTAACAGTGTAAACGTAATATTGACATGTGTAAATCTATGGTAAAATATTAACAATAATAGTAATAATACATTCTAATAAACATCACAACCATAATATGGTAAAATAATAACAACAATAATAATACATACTAATAAACATCACAACCAAAATGAGACATTCCATCTTGTATGGCTAAGATAAATATAAATATAAAAAGAGGACCACATTGTCCTGAATAACTCCCCTGATCAACTTAAGCAGTACTTTAGGATTTATTTGATAGGTAATAATTAGACATAAAAACTATATCTTGAAATTATTGTGCTGGCATTAAAAGTGGAGGTTAACACAATTTCAACCATGATTTTGGAAAGTTTTCAAGAAACAGAATTTATATAAAATCTTACTTCAAGACAATGTAACTTCATTTACATTTTTAGAACGTGAAGAAGAAAGTGTTGCTATCATAACATGCTTAATGATGAGGAATTGGCAAAAGTATTGTTTATGCATTACTCATCAATTTGTGACATTTTAAGAGCAATCAAAATGTTGCCAAATTTAATTTTATTGTCTTAAATTTTTATCAATAATAACTGTTCACATTTGGCCCCATTTTCTCAGTCACAGTCACATATAATGGAGTTAAGGGTTAACATTATTATCTATGGTGCAAGCTAATGACCTAATTTCTTAAACATATCTATATAATATATTATATTGTATGGATAATTCTCCCTAATTAACTTAATAAATGGGAGAACAATAACTATTGTGTTCAAAGAAAAACCAAAGTTGATAGATTTTCTTTTAGTAAAGGGGATTTATCAACAATCTAAAACAATGAGGGAACACATTGCCTGAATATTTGAGAAAAATTCTTGATCACTAGATATATTAAAACATCCCATGTTAAAAATATCCATCTCCGAAGTTAGGAGTTGCTAATCTAACAGGAAAATTTCACAGGTGAGACAATTACATGAGCAAACTTGTTTCTATAAATAACTTGTCACTCTTCAACATAAATAAAATGTATTGACAGTTTTATTTCCCAAATATTAGTTTAATAATATCCAAGAAGGCAGTTCTATGCCCCTGGTGGGATACAACATGTTCAGGGTTTACAGATTAAAAAGAAAAAACAAACTCAAAAACATCAATTTACAAGTAAGTCCTGGTCCCATGATCATCCAGCTGAGTTTGGAGACTAGTCTCATAATTCCAGCTTTTGAATGGTGATTATTCTCAATTTTGAGATTATTCTCAATTTAGGCCAATCAGATGCTTCAATTCTTTTTTTTTATCTTGAACCCTGAATCTTAAATCAACAGAAACGCAGAAACCAACATCCAATAACATATGCAAATCAAATAATTCATCACTAAATATCAGAATTCTGCCAATGAACACATTTTCAAGAACTAGCAAGCACTGCCAGCAAGGACAGTGGGCATTTACAAGTAATATGAAAGTTGCACTAATCAGTGCCTGACTACAGTTAACTAATTTTCTAACAACACTGATTGTATAGGAGGTAGTATATGCTGCAGAGTTATAGAAAAGTTTCCATTAATCTCCCTAAAAAAACTACTGACATTTTTTAACCTTTCGCTTTACACCTATACTTGAAATAAAATTTAATGTTCATGTCACGAAAAGATGTGTAAATGACTCATCTTACCGGTATTATAATTCAACTTCACAGAGAATAATTCAATTTCATGTGAAGAAATAAAATTATATGATCAGTGGAGTTAGAAAATTGGTTAACTGAATCATTTCTTTAAAAACTTGAACTTAATAAGTGTTCTAAAGAGGCCATCAGATATTAACCCTTTATGCCATGCAGGAATCTATTCTAGATTCTTGCTCCATGGAATATGGCTGTTATCCATGGGTGAACAGTGTGATCTGATCAGAATCTGTTTGCTTTTGATTCATGAGGTTATTTCTGAACAAAAAACGACCAGTGTAGATCCAGATGAGATGGCTAACATCCACACTGGTCACACCCATATGATAAACCCCATAAATAGGGATCAGGGGCGTAGCCAGCTTTTTGCAAGGTGTAGGCCTATATAAGAGGTTCCAGGTGCGGTTGCACTTTGATAGGGGGTTTGGGGAAGAAGTCCCCCAGAAGCCTAAACAAGTGGAGATTAAAAATAGCAAAATACGTGTTCCACCCCTCCTGCTTTTAATGCATTTTTGGTACTTTTGAAAATGTCATTTTCTTGTCAGAATTGTAGGCCCGGGCCTACAGGGCCTTATAGAAGCTACGCCACTGGGGACTAAAGGGTTAATTCTTGTTTTCTGAACAAGTTTAATGTTTGCCTTTTTGGCACTAAGGCAAATTGACAAAGTCAATACCTCAGCAAAGTTTGTAAATAAAGCAGCGTGTAAGAATACTATTGTACGAATTTTGAATTACATTTGGAGTTTTAGTGCAAACAAATTGTACCTACGACAGTTTATGATACTGCAGTAGTGAGTGACATATAAACTGCTTCATCTATGTCTAAGCAATGTTTTCTTACAGAAGAGCTTCCTAGGTACATGTATATTTCTAAAAATAGAACTTATATCGCAATTTTCAGTCATAAACAGGTTTGAAACCAGTTTTGGAAGCAGGGAAGGGCGCATCATTTCCACTTGTAATCTGTTTTTGTCTAGGTATTGACCCCTCGCCCTGTGTGAGGGCCTTGTATCGGGAGTCATCCTCTTCATCCCCTGTGAGAGCAATATTTCGTAGGTGTGGCATCTCCGCGAACGGCAAGTACATCTCACCTAAAAATAGAACAAAATTAGTTAACTTCATTCCGAGTAGGCGAGAACATATAACAATTTTAGGTAACAGCCCTGGAATTTAACGTACATTAGCCCCATACAAGTTTTTTGTAATGAAATCATGAATAGAGTAACTCTGTCAAAATACCGTCATTGTTCGAATATAAACCGCACTCATGTTTAAGCCGCACCGCCCCCAAACATGATAGAACAGATGAAAATGGCTTAACACAATGTATAAGCAGCCAAACCTGTGTATTAGCCGCACCCCCAACTTTTTACTTCCGAATTCTGGGAAAAAAGTGCGGCTTATATTCAAACAATGACGGTACACGTAATAGTAACTGTTCTAGAACATTGAAAATACAGAAAAAAACAAAAACATCTCTTTGCTCCAAGAATTTGCCTAAACTTCAGGTATGCTGTCTTGAATGATTTTATGAACTTGTAAGCCACAAAATGATTTCTGCATATTTCTGTAATTTGCAAAATCTCAGTCCTTAGAAACAAAACAATGCCTAACTGACACTGATGGCATAGAAGGAGACGTGGGAGAAGAAGACTCAAATAGTTGAGGTATTGTGTATTAGTGGTAGAAAGTCAGCACTGGAAAGTCAGACTTCTGGAGAATGCATGTTTGAATCCTATCAAGGAAGCAATAATCTTGTATTCCTACCAACAGGTAACCCTTTGGCAACCCTCATATCTTCTGTCTCAAAGAACGTTTCATGATCTTCCCAATGCTTATCACAAGCTGCGCACAGGAAGTTGGAAATAAAATGGCCACAACCACATCCTGAAACACATCATAATAACATTAAATATTAAAACTACTTTTTGACAAAACTTTATTTTCAAAGAAGATGGCTGTTTCTTACATAGTGTGATCGCCTTAATTTCTTAAGCTTGTAAATGGCCTTTTTCGTGAATACTTAAAATCGTGATTTTCAATTTTCTAATATCACTTTTATTGGAAATTCTAAATTTCTTTAGGGTTTAAATTCATGAATCGACATACTCATGAAAACAATGAAAATGAGTTACCTTGTGAATATTAATTAGTTTACAGTATAAGTGGTCCTAAGTAATATTCTAAGATCTATTTAGTATTTGTGGTTTTGGTGACCTTAAGCTTTATTCACAGATAAAAGGGTGGAAGCCCTGTGTTTTCACTGAATCTGTTAAGTTCTGTGTAAAGTTAACCCTGGACTCCACAGGTATGACATTTATTGCATAAATGAATGTGCCGTCAGATCAGGTTCTGCTCTATTTATTTTAGATTCACTAGAATATGTTTGACCAAGAGATGACCTGTGTAGATCCTGACCCGACCGTACCTGCTAATCTAGATCTACACTGGTCACACACACATCAAAACACATTTATATGGTGTAAAAGGTTATCCAGGTGACTGGTTCATGAATCATTTGAGTCATTTAATTCAACAAGTACCAGTAGAAAACAAACTAAACAAACCAATATGAAAATGATTGCAAAAAAAACAACAGTTTCTTTTTTAAAAACGTCCATTTTGCATTACATTTTCTACAAGTCCATTTTCCACATTTAAAAATAAACATAAATAATCTACCTGTTTTACATCTTCTCATCCCTGCTGGCTCGTGCTCCTCATGCGTGTGTTTGCATTTGCATTTTGCACGCCAGGTAGACGGGTCAAAATCTCGCCTCCGCTGCATCCAGAACTCGCCAACATCTTCTGCTCGGGACGGGATCCAGGCGAAGCCTTTACACTTGCAGCCTCCTTGCTTACAGGGAACCAGAACACTCTTACCTGTTATGATTATACAAAAGTAAATGAATCAAACAGCAATACAATATTTGTATAGTGAGACAAAAAAGAGAATTTTCACATCCAATACCTTTTCTGAATTTTTAACCCTTTACTCTATATTAACAAATTTTTATGCATTTCTGACCAGTGTAGATACAGATCAGCTATTATATCAATGCTATCTGATCTGGGTCTGCACTAATCACTTTTTGGTCAGAAATTAACACTTTAAAGTATGTTTGGAAACATTAAGATATCTGCCCTGCCGCACTGTACGACCCAGCACCACATGCGATCCATTGTGTTCTACATAAAACATCGTCACATTTTGTTTTTGAAAATCCTAATGAATCTTTTAATTCTAATCATAAACTGTCCAGCAAGGGGCTAAGGGAGCTACACCAAGACACTCTACTTGTACATGTTAAGTTACGTAAAAACACTATATGATAACAGCGTACTTAAAAATTTAGAGAGCCTTTCAAGATGGTATAAGACAACATAGAAAGGTAAACACTTCTTTTCTTTATTAATATCTCTGTTAACAGAGTTAGATAGCACCTCTGCCTTGGTAATTTTCACCTCTGGCTCGGAACCTGCATTCTAATATAAGGGAGATATCCTTACCAGTATATTTATCATGTTCTCCGAGAAGATGGCCACAGAAGCATTTGGACATTGTGTTCACCCTCTGACAATCATGTTTATAATCTGGACCTCTCCATCCAATGTATATCCCTGATATAGAAAATAAACTGATTTTTAACCCTTTAATCCAAATATATGTGTTTTATTACAAGTGAGAACAGTGTAGATCCTGATCAGCTAACACATCTGTGCTGTCTGATCAGGATCTATACTGATTGCTTCTAGGTAACAAATTGTTCAAAAGTGAACAGTGTAGATCCATATCAGATGTCACAGATGTGCCAGATGATCTAGATCTACACTGTTTGCTCATGGATAAAAGCCATTTCTTGTGGAGTAAAGGGTTAACTCTTTCAAGGCAATGCCTGAGCTGCATCATGTGGAAACTGATGACAGACCTAAAAATGATGTTAAAATGTGTAGCAGACGACACTGATTATTACATGTACAAATTTTCGCACATTTCATGAAAATCAGGCAATTTTTTAGCAGCATCATGTGAAAATGTGTCTTCAGCAAGTCGATGTCAATCTTTTAAATGACGTCAAAAAGTGCAGCAGACGACATTTATTATACACGTTTTAAGGTTATAAATATATTATGCAGTCACAATTTTTAATACAATTATATAATGTTTAGTAGAAAATGAAACACAAATGTGTGTTTATCTGAAAATATCTAAACCTGTACATACATCAGTTGGAATAGGTGCTGTAATTATGGTGGTGTTGATTTGATTCACATTTTGAGAAGGTATCTCTTATAAGCGATTTCTACTGTAGATAAATTAATCCTTTACTACATACGTATATATGTGTTTTAACACATTTGCAAACAGTATAGATCCAGTTCATATCATCTGATCAGGATCTGCACTGATCACTTTTTGCATTTGGTCAGAAATAACCACATAAATTAACTCTTTCCTGGATATATACGCATTTTTACGCATGTGCGACCAGTGTAGATCCAGATCAGCCGGCACATCCGTGCCGTCTGATCAGGATCTGCACTGGTCGCATTTTGGTCAGAAATAACCTAATGAATCAAAAAGCGAACAGTTTAGATCCTGATCAGGCGGCACAGATGTGCCGGCTTATCTGGATCTAAACTGTTCGCCCTAGCAATAAAGGTGTATCTGTACAGGAAAGGGTTAAACAGCGAACACTGTAGATCCTCAGCCTCACTCAGGTCATATGGCATGGATTTGCTGGCTGATCGGGATCTACACTGTTTGGCCACGCCATTAGGGTGTTTCTATGGAAGACAGGGTTTGGTAAAAAAAAATCTTACCTGTTTTCTGTGCTTGCACTGCAGCTTCTGTCTCCGGATCAAACAGTTTCTTCAAGCGTGGAGCAAAGTCTGGGTTCATGGCACGCGCAAATGATTCTACATCGTAGTTCTTTGCTGGCTCAATCTTCCTCATTGTATAACCTGTAACATGTCCAACCTGTGCTAAAGATTATTTTTGGATAAAAATCTACATTTTATTTGTCCCACTGACTGATTTAAACACATATTCACCTGTTAATAATGACCACTTGGGTGGGGGGGGGGATACTTTATTCAGTTTGGGAATTAAAGCAAACCTAAAATGACATATTAGAATATTAGAATATTGAGATTTTATTGTAAAAGTGCCCTTTTCTGAACTGCAAGCAGTTTTGTAGGTACCGGTAGATATAAAATTCCAAAATGCATTGTGCATTCTGGAATTTAATACATGTATATAATTTTCTTACTTTTACTGTTTTTATTTTGCAATATAAATCATTTGCAATAAAGTTAACCCTTTACCCGATATATGCTTGTTTTAATGCGTGTGAGACAAGTGTAGATCCAGATCAGCTGGCACATCTGTGCCATCTGATCTGGATCTGCACTGGTTGCATTTTGGTAAAAAATAACCTAGTAATCAAAAAGCAAACAGTGCAGATCCTGATCAAATGGCAAGGATGTGCCAGCTGATCTGGATCTATACTGTTCACCTGCACAATAAAGGTGTATCTACGGAGTAAAGGGATTACAAATCCATGGATAAAATAATAAGCTAAAGAGGATGATACCTTCTGGAACTAACATGCCATCCTGTTTTTTCATGGCCACTGGGCCTGGCATCCCCTTTGGTACAACTGTTCTTGTTGATCGAGGCACGACTGCTTTACTGGCCCCTGGAGCCGGCTGCAACAACAAAAACAAAACAGTGCATATTTTACACCTGAAATATAGTAAAACCATATTGTTTAAAAGATTAAACAGATCAATTATTAAAGCAAATTTAAGCCAGTGCCATATATCATCGCCTCAGTGCAATAATGATGTATCTCCTTTATATTTCAATGGTGCTTTTGACATCATATTTCTATGGTACTTAACCCTTTCCTCCATAGACACATAGACACACCTTTATTGCATGGGCGAACAGTGTATATCCAGGATCTGCATTGTTCACTATTTGATTTATTAGGTTATTTCTGACCAAAATGCAACCAGTGCAGATCCTGATCAGACAGCACAAATGTGCAGGCTGATCTGGATCTACACTGGTCGCACATGCATAAAAATGGGTATATATGGATGAAAGTTTTAAACCATTTTTGCACCAAGGTGACAATTATGTGGAAAGTCTACAGTTAATCCTCTACTAAAGACCACCTCACCTTATAAACCAAAACTTTTGTCTTTTAAAATGGAATTTTTATGAGTTTTATCCATTCATATATACATCAATACCTTTTCTGGCATGGCAAATCATCAGCCACAAGTTAGAAACTTTACGGGATAAAGACATGATTTGCTCCAGGTGTTCCATGGGGCCTGATACTGACCAATTACTTATGTAAGACGAGTATATTTTCCCCCTGAAATTCCATGTGAAATAATTTACCTTTCAAAAATTTAAGTTTTCCAAAATATCAAAACTGGTTTTGTTTTTTTAAACATTTGATAGAAAATTATTTTAATATTTTTTCAGCACTATAAACTTACCAAAAGGAAATTAAGTATTTTTGTACTGGTAAATTTATTTATTACCTACCTTCTTTGAACCTGTGGCTGCATTTGTTGGCTGTTTCTTACTCATGTTTGAATCTATTCACTGAAACAGAATGGAAACTAACTGTTCTATTTTATGAGGTACCTTATAATTCTTTTATTGCATACAGATTTAGTTTTGATTTAACAATTTATTGGGTGATATAAACAAATTATAAAGATGTAGTCAGGGCGTTTTTAGCCTGTTCAAGGGGCCAAATATTGGCCCTGTTCCCCAATGCAAAATAGTGCCCACTTTTCCTAATTTCAAGAAAAAATCCCATTTCAACAGTTATATTTTGCCTATAGATAAAGCAAAAAAACTAATGAAAACCATATAATTAAAAGACTTTTCAAATTTGTTTACTTTTGATCTGTGATCTGTAAAAACTTCGTTCCATGAATTTATGTACTTAAGCGGTGTAAAAAGGTGTATACCATACACAAGTTGAAGATGCATCACAGCGCCATTCCTGATAACTTATATCATGGTCAATATATGGTCAAATTAACAACAAATATTATCTATCTATCTATCTCTGGATACTGTCTACTCCTCTTTCGAGTGTTACTGACAGGACTTGGTGCACGTCGGAAGTGTTAGTAAGGTTGTGAAAGAATAAAGTCAAGAATTGTGATCTTGGATGCCAAGACAATTGTTAAAATGTTAGTGAGTGCTAGATTTAATGGAGATTAAAATTACAAGAGATAAAAACAAAGAATACATGACTAGTATTGGATCCCAGCCACTGCCTGCTTGAAATGCTCAAGATCAGACAGGGTTACAATATTAACGGGAAGTCTATTCCAAAGGGTGATACTATGAGGAAAAAATGAGAACTTGTGATAATCTGACGTGACCTGAATCTGTCTAAAACAGAGGGGATGCATATGCCTGGTTTGTCTGTTTGGTCTTTGTATGTAAGAAGGGAGGTTTATTGCGACGATGTTATGGTATATTTTATAAAACATTATGAGTCTAGCATCAAGCCTTCGATGTTCTAAGGACCTCCATCCCAGCTCCCCCTGCATAGCCGTGACACTGGAAAGAGGAGAGTAGTCTTGTTTAACCCATCTTATTGCTCGCCTCTGGACCATTTCCACTTTGTGGATGTTTGTCTTGGTGTATGGGTTCCAGACAGTAGATGCGTACTCTACCTGGGGCCGGACCAAGGTCTTGTTTGCCAGTTCTTTGACTTTTTGGTTGTTGGTTGTTATGTTTCTTTTGATAAATCAGGGGTACTCCAGATTTAACGTGCAAATGTGTAAAAATGGGAATGAATTATGAAGCAAAACCCACTGTTTTGCTTCATAATTCATTCCCATTTTTACACTGTACCGAATTTGCTGAACCCACGTTTTTGGCACCACCAACATGTTGCATTTAATAGTAAATATTACACAAAGAGACCTAGAAAAAAATGCAAATGGAACTCTTCACTTAATTAAATACTTTGTTAACACAAGAGATAAATGCAAAATATCTAAGGGTCGCGAAATTGTATTACAACAAACAACTACAACTATTGTAAATTTAGAAGGGTCTGCAAAAATATTTTGGAATATGCATAGGTATTGAAGTTATCATTTAAATATAAGAATAAGCGTTGTTATACAAAAATTTACATTGTTATTGGCGTTTATTCAATTTTATGCTTGCAATGTTCCTACGACGCCATTTGTAAACAAATAAATGTAAACAAACCATCGTAATTAACCGGACAATTTCGGGAAATTCCGTACTAGCACCTGCTAAGGCATCAAAAATGGCGACTAACGTATCCAATGTAAATAGTCTTCCTATATTTAAAATGTCTGTGATAAAGTAGAAGCATAAACATTCTTTAAAAGACAGTAGCCCGAAATGTAGTATTTGAGCCTTTTAATTAAGTCTTATATTCTCATATGAAGCTTAAAGAATGCTGGATGTTTCGACCTCAAAACTTTTCGACCCATAGACATTTCGGCCCCAAAGACATTTAAGACCCATTTTTACATACTGACATTTAAAACTTGTCTGTGCTTTACTGTGCAAAAGTCGGCAATTGTACATATTGCAAATAAAAAGACCTTTCAAACAAGTAGCTGGGCTAAATGTTTTACCAGTTTTCACAAAAAATATTTGAAGAACTATGCAGAGAATTTAGACAAACACCTTCAGTGCCATTCACTTCGCTATGTACTGACCACTGCTTTAATGGCTTTTATCTTTGCCCTTCTGTTGTTTACCTCACAACCATGTTATACACGGTACACATATGGGACTATGCTCCAGTGTGAGCCCTGCATATTAATGTAAGAAGAAAGTCTGCTGAAATCTAATTGCTGGTTTTATAAGCAGCCCAATAACCCTTTCCTCCATATATACTCATTTTTACGCATGTCAACCAGTGTAGATCCAGATCAGCTGGCACATCCCTGCCGTCTGATCAGGATCTGCACTGGTCACATTTTGGTCAGAGATAACTTAACAATTCAAAAAAGTGATAGTTTAGATCCTGATGAGATGGCACAGATGTGCCGGCTGATCTGGATTAAACTGTTCGCCCTTGCAATAAAGGTGTATCTATGGAGGAAAGGATTAAAGTCATTCAATAGATGCTGTATTGTTTTTGAACTGATCTTTCGTACTTGTGCCAGCTGATCTAAATCTTTAGATAGAACACTTTCTGAATAGCAATAAAATTCCCAATTCTTTTAATATAGTCATGTTTCATAAAGTTGAGAGAAAAAAAAACGGAAATAATACCAGTTGTTGCAAAGTAATGATTATATATGCCCCTGATATAATGTGATAATTGCTGTATTATTATCAGTTCTGCAAGAATTTACCTTCATCGTTTACATAACTTGAAAACACAGTATAATAGGTTGAATGCTTGTCATAAATGCTGTATATGTTTACCAGTGTTTTTGCAGGATGCAGAAAAAGACAAAGCTATTGCAGCTTGGAGAAACAAGAATGAAGTTACAAAGAAAGGCGAGATTCTTAGAGAAATACAGAAGCTAAAAGTCCAGTGAGTTTGACATTTGTATGGAAATGCTTAACCATTTGCTCCACATATACAACTTTTTTGGCAGGAGTGAACAGTGTTTATGGCAGAAGTGAACAGTGTTTATCCAGATCAGATGGCACATCCCTGTTGTCTGATCTGAATCTCCATTGTTTGCTTCTTGGTCAGAAATAGCCTAATTGATCTTAAAGTGAAAAGTGTGATCCAGATCAGATGTGCTGGCCATGTGATAAAAGTGTCTCTATGGAATAAAGGTTTAAAGCTGTCCAGTCAAGAGGAGGGATTGTAAAGATAAAGATTTGAAGATTATAACAAAAATGTTGTTGTAATGTCAAATTATCCTGTGAATTAATATTAAATTTTGGTCTTTTTCCTAAAAAGACTGTCTGATAGAGGACTGAATTTTTTTAATTTGGATAAGACGACGAGTATATCAAATTATAAGAATTTATTCTGAGAATTTCACAGGTAAAACAATAGCTATACAGTAATTTTGTTGTTGTTCTGTTGTTGTTGTTCAGTTACAATGGCATGTGATACTAGTTTTAAAATTGAAGAATAGACTTCTACTGCTATAGAAGTTATGCTTTTACGGGTTTTTAATTGGGGTTAATTGTTTGATATGTACATGTACCTAAAATGTGTTACTTGTATAACTTAAAAATCATAAATTAAAATTTAAATGTTAGATTAATTAGAAATTAGAAATAGTTCTGTATTTTCACAGAATTCAAGCCATGGAGAGAGAAAAATGTACACATCTCTACAGCAAGAGAAGTGACTTCAGACAGGACTTCAGTCAACTTGAAGAGCTAGAAACTAAAGCAACAACAGAAAGAAAATCTCAACGTAAGTAATATTTAGAGCAATTATTTTTCGTCATGTGAATAAAATGTTTTTTTTATGCAAGTGTGAAATAAATAAAGAATTGTTCTGTTTGAATGATCTGGTATGACATACTCTGAACTATTTAATCACATTGATCAGGATTAACACAACTATTTTTTCAGGGCAGTGTCACTGTTTAAATACTCTGTCTTTTCCCAAGATTGCACAGGTAAGCGAAAAGGTTTTCATAATGCTGTACTAGATGGGCCACATGTACTATAATAGTAACTCAAGTTACCAAGCTTGTGTTGGTTTGAAAATTAACCCATTACTCTATGGATATGGTTAATATCTAATCACGGGCGACTAGTGTAGATCCAGATCAGCCTGCACATCCTTGCAGTCTAATCTGGACCTACACTGTTCACTACTTGGTCAGAAATAATCTAATAAATCTAAAAGCAAACAGTGTAGATCATGATCAGACTACACAAATGTGCAGGCTTATCAGGATCTACACTGGCGGCACATGATTGGCCATTTCAGATCCAGGTCAAACAGTCTGATCTGGATTTACACTGTTTTTTGCTGACAGAAGTAATCTAATGAATCTTAAAACAGTAGATCAAGATCAGACTGCAAAAATGTGCAGGCTGATAGGGATCTGCTCTGGTCACACATGGGATTTAAGTCATACCCAGGGAATAAATGTTGGTGGCACATTGGATTTAAGTGATATGTGTGGATAAAAGGATTAACCTTGTGTTGTATTTCAGAGGTGAAGCTCAAGCAGCAGTTGGAGAAGATCAGTCACATGGTGAAGAGATTCCACAAGGAGCTAAGAGATGTCCAGCCCACACCAGAATGTAAGTCGTAGTAGCTTTACCCTGTGATAAACGTCCCTACATCACAGCTTTAAACCCTTTTTTTGTGTCTCCTGCGATTGATGGGGATCCTATTGTCTGGCAGTGGCGGCGGATGCCTCACAACTTTAGCATAAACTTAATGTTGCCTATAACTGAAAGTACTTGTCTTGTTCACTTCATACTTGGAATATATCATCAACATGAACAAAGCAATCAGTGATAAAAAGAATGATAACTCTGGTTTCACTATTCTCCAAGTTATGCTCCTTTTTGAATGCAACTTTACAACAAGAAACTGAATGTGGCCTTTAACTTTGAAAGTACTTGTCTTATTAACTTAATACCTGGAATTTATAGTCTGTATGAACAAAGCCATCAGTGACAATAAGAATGATAACTGTAGTTTTACAATATTTTGAGTTATAATTTGTGTTATAAACACAATATTAAGTGACACGTGTTCTATGGAACACAAAATTCTAGTAATTTACCAGTTCCACTGTTCATAATCATGGGTTGTTAATTTAAAATTTATTGCTGGCATAATTAGTTTTATTGTAAATGATCTGACTGGCTAGAATGGAAACCAGTTTGAATTCGAAGTCATTTGATTGAAGAAGAAGTCTATTCTCAAATCTCAAGCATCTGGTTGATTGAAATGGAATCTAGTCTACATTTCAGCCAGTTAGAAGCTGGAGATTTAAGACTGGCCACCAGTTTTAGTTAAATATCTTGGACACTGGAGTAACAAATAGAAACAATTGAATATTGCAGTTGTAGAGAGACTGAAGGTGATCATGGAAGAAATAGAGGGAACAATTAATGCTTTCAAAGAGCAGCAGAGGAAACAGTAAGCAAAACATTTTGTTTTATGCTTTTCAGTGAATTATAGAATATTCCCTGTGAAATAAAATTGGTATTTTACTGTTTTCAAACAGTGGAATATCATTTTTATTTTCACAGATTTTTTAAAGTTGGTACCCAAACGCATATAACATATGAAATGAGAACGTTAAGAAAATGGGCTCAAATTTGTATATTTGATGTCATAACGTTACATCATAAACATGCAGTTTTGGCACCATTTCTTGCAACTTTTCTGTCTAATTCACATAAATTTTACACTAAAAGCATAAAATAAAAAGAAATTTTGTTTTAACTAGTGAAAGATAGAAATATATTTCACTCGTGAACTCCGGAATTATGTATTTTTACTCGTGGCTTCGCCACTCGTGAAAATACGAATTCCCGAGCTCACTCGGTGAAACATATTTCTATCTTACACTGGTAAAAACAAATATCCTCTATAATTTCTCATAGTACTTAATACTTGAATTCATAGAATAGACTTTTTATGGCCTGTGCGCACAGCTGTCTGACACTTATTGCATGGATGTGCCAGCTGGTCTGAATCTAAACTGGTCCCTAATGTGATAAAAACCTATATATATATTGTAAAAGGTTAAAATATAAACATTGATTTCTGAATCAATGACACTTATACCTATTAACGATTGAATCGATATTTGATGGTTTACACACCTAAATACTCTTTTTAATACAGAAATTATTAGAAGAATTTGTGATATTACAGCTTTTTCCAATTATGGCTGTTGGTACTGCCACATCGAGGACAGTGTGAATGTTGGCACGCTTTTTCACAGCAACTTTTGCTCAACATAACGTGCTCGTCGATGCTTCACTTCAAAACATGTGCACAATACAATAAATTGTGAGAGGCTTTTACTGTTGCCACATCTCATAAAGTAATATGTCACACTGTGTACCATCAGGATTTAGGTGAATAAGACTTCATTGTAGAGGATAAGTTGAAGTGTAAATATTTCAGTTATGAAGCTATGTTGCTGGAGGAGAGAACCACATGGCTGGAGATTCAAGCCCTAGAAAAGAAGTTTGACTCTTGGTCCCAACTGGCTAATGACAGTTCCTTGACCACGAAAAAGGCCCATGGGGCTAGTAAACCTTTAGCCAGTGCAAGGGACATAACCAAGGATCTACCTCCGGAAGTGGCTGCCTTTGAGGTATACTTTTGTTTTTGTAGCCTGTTTTATTGTTGTTGCTAAAGACAAAATTAATGTCCAACAGGGATTTCAATAGATGCAGATTCTTGCATTGTGATGCAAGCAAATTTGAGTTTAAACACTTCAACCCCACATGATTCTGAGCTTAGTTCAATATGATGCTGGAGAATTTGAGAAATGTGGTCAAATTTTGCCAGAAAAAAGTGAAATATTGTGTCTATGTATTGCATTTTAAATATGAAGTAAATTTCTTCTTTACCCTTTAAAATAAATGTTATTGAAGTTAAAGCAATTTGATATGTAGTAAAGTTCACTTTTTACCAGTGACTACCTGATTATGACCCCTTGAAAACTATCAGCAGGGTCAAATAAAGCCTGGTTTTCAGAAGCTGTTGAAATTCCTGATGGCCAGATTAAAAATTATATAATTCTCAAAAATTCATCAATAATGATCAGAATATCTGCCATCACAATTGCAAATGTTGGCTATATTTGACGAAAAAAGGGTATTTGCAAATATAATGAAAGTAGTTGTGTTACATTAAGTGTTACATGCAGGGGTGTATCCAGAGGGGGTTCAGTAGGTTTGCTCGAACTTCTTTTAGGTACCAAGTGGTATTTAATTTTCATGGTGATTCTGGCCAAAAAGTTTGAATTTATCTAACTACCTTAAAGCCCCAGCCCTAAACTTAAGTAACAATATACTATTGAAAAATCATATTTGTCCATATAGACTCCAATATGTAAACTCTCTAACAGAACATGAAAGGTCCGATCAAATTCTTTCTTATTGACGGGATTTTCAATGATATTGTTAAATTATCGTTAACAAACTTTTAAGAAGCTAAATATAGTGGAGGTATATTTAGCACCAATTTTTGACGAAGAGACCACTTCATGCCTGATCTCGATTTCTGTGACGTTCGGAAATCCTACTTTCGCTTTTAGTTGCGCGGACCAAATTTATTTTAAATTAAAATCAAAATAAATTAAAATTTTATTAGCCAGAACTGATGCTGCAAATTTGTGCCTATAGTTCCAAATACACGTAATATTTCATACAAAAGCGGGTTAAATTGAAGTAATTCCTCTTTAAGACTGCCCCAAAGGAACCCCTTTTCTGGTTATCTTGCATCTTACCCTGACTTGTCAGACATAAGGTCATCTATCTAGTGTCGCCTGTATTTCAGAAATTTGTAGAACAGACAGGTGGCGTAAGAGGAGGGTGGGATGAATATGATCATCAGACATTTTTGAAGTTCAGACAGCGATACCAGGTAAGTGTGTGGTAACCTTACGGGTGTAGTAAAGGATGACACAACCTGATATATAATATAGGTTATGTCTTAGGCACTTAGATGCAGATTAAACAAAATATATCTTCTTTAACACAATGATTGTTGATGAAGTTGTGAGCTTTAGTGTTGTTGTTTTTTTTCTAAATTAATGCTCAATGGAGATCACCTTATTTAAAGTTTATGAAAATTATTGTTAACCAAATCTCATAGTGTTAAAAACATTGCCAATTTATCTTTACTTCTTGGATGCTCTTGTTTATCAAAACTCAATACCAAGACAAAAGCATGTAATAAGATGTCACTAATTATTAAAAATTACATTTAAAAAATGAGATAAGCCAAAAAAGTCTTATGGGGGTCATTTTCCTGCTGTTACTGGGAAATCATATCTTAAGATATAATTAAGTTTTTATGCCCCCACGGAGGCATATAGAATGCACTAGTCCGTATGTTCATCCAGCTGTCTGTCCATACGTATGCAGGGCTTTCCCCAGGCAATTATGGCATACCGGCCCGGGATGCCTTAATTTCTAAACTATCATTTGCGGGATGCTTATAATCTGCCGGTATGCCATAAATCCTGGAAGGGATGCCTTAAAATTCAATAAACAAGGTCAATAAACATGTCAAATTACGAAACTTTCTCGCCAATTTCAAGCGTTTCTCTGATGTAGTATAGTTAAGCGTCTACTGTAAAAGATCACTCCTTACAATATTTAATAAGCGTCTGCTGTGTATCAGAAACCGGATAGGACATCAAATGAGTGTCTGTTGAATACAGAGAAGACGGTCGTAAATCAGCCAATTAAGAACAAATTATCTAGGCAGTTATTATTGCCCAAATGAGATTAAAGTCAGTATATTGTTCTTTGATGACCTGTTATCTGTGAAGAGTTGTGAGCATGTCAGTGGTAATTGATAATCTTGTCACTTTAATAAACAGGTGATTAAAGAAGGTCTATAACAAATTATAACCAAAAAAAAGAAAATGATATTAGAGTAATTAATAATGTTATTAATTGAACATCTTTAATTGCTGTCTATATCAATAAATGGCCATTATATTGAACACTTTGACTTTTCAACATATGTTGAATTGTGGCATAATTACAAGAACAGGAGGTCTGCAACCAAGGGCTGTGTATCTGGTGTGAGATATGTTGCAACAAGAGACAATTGTGGCATGCTTTTGTAGACTGATGTTCATTAAAAAATAAAGTAACAACTGTTTTGTATTAAGTACAATACAAAAGTAAGTATGTGGTAGTTCTGTGAAAATGTGCTTTGAAAAAATGTGATGCTTTGTCATATTTCAAAAAACTTTGTTGCATTGTGCTTAATATATATTAATAATAATTGTAAGCTGCACCACATCAACCATGTTTAAACTTTTTGCGCGAATTTGCAAGTCATGCGTACAATGCCAGGATGCCTTAAAAATTTTCTGGGGAAGGTATGTCCCCCAAATCTTGTTGCATCAACTCCTCATTAACTATCTGGCGGATTTGTTTAAACATGCACTGTTGATCAAGCAGGATGTGTAGATAGTCAGACAGAAAAGATTTTTTCCTGCAAACAATTTTACCAGAGTTATGGCCCTTTGTTACAAATGTTTTAGAAGTTGGGGAATCAGTGTCCTGAGGATGCAGTATAGTTAATCTGCATCTGTATTAAGCAGAATTTTACATGATTTTAATACGATCTTATAATTGAATAAATATGTATAGCTTGAAAATAAAATAGTGTAAAATACACTATGTTTATATTGTTCATCTTATGTAGAACATTAGTAAATGTTTATGCTTGCTGACAAGAATTCTGTCTGGTTTAGGGCAAACCAGTGTTCTTACAACACCTGTTACCATCTCTACCTACAAGAACGGAAGAGGAGATAAACGCGCACGAAGAATGGTACCAAGAGTACTTGTTCTTGAATGAAACAAAGAAGGAGGCCATTAAAAAATGGCGGGAGAAAAAAGAGGTGAGCCAGTTATTGTATTTTGTGCAATGGTAAATGCATGAATTTCAACAAGGGATGAGACCGGTTAGCTAATTTACAGCATTTTAAATGGTTAACCGGTTACAATTTACTGGTTAGATTAACCATATTGAGATAATGAAAAATAGAAATCAGATAAATTATACCATGTTATAATATGTCTTAATATAAAAAAAAATGCTCAGATATGGACATGCAAGTACATTGTTTGCTGCGTTCGCACGGAAATATGTCCCTGCAAAATTAAATGACACCACAACATTCACGCCACATTCTGGTTGTTACAGGAAGAGAAAGAAGACCTCCTGGCGAAGGCAAGTGAAATTCCCGAGGAAACACCTGATGAGAAGCAGGAACGATTGAAAGCAATTATAGAACAAGAACGGATGGAGAGGAAATCGAAACTGAATGCTTACAAGGTGAAATTGTGTTATAGTACAATTACTAGGTTTTATGGTGTAATAGGCCCTGAAGTATCTGTTTGGCTGAAATGGCAACCAGTCACCAATTCTGCCAGTTAAATCCTTCAGGTTTGAGACTGGTCTCCAGTTTTAGTTTTATGATTTTGTGCTTTGGTCATAAGAGCTGTAATTTGTCAGTTTAGTATTTCTGATGTTAATGTAGGTTGGTAAAACTAACCTTTTTAGTAAAGAATGGAGGAAATCTTGATTGTTACATGGTAAATATTAAAAAAAGGCTTTTTTTTGTTAAATGTTTATTAATATGTAATAAATATAATTGAAACATGCCAGACATTTAAAACATTTAATTTACAGGCACAAAAGTTTGCGCAATCTCTCAAAATGGGCTCTTTTTTGCTGTTTTTTTTTTTGTAGAAATACTATTGTCAGTTTTTAAGACATTTCTGAATAGGCATTTTTGGATACATATTTAACTACATATTTAAAACCACCATTTCCTATGGATGTTAAATTTATAGAAGAGTCTTAGAAACTTGTCGTTAGTATCTGACATTGGTAATGATCAGAAAAGTATGTTCATGTTTGAATATCTTTAACCCTTTCCTCCATATATATGTCTTTATGGCATGGTCGACCAGTTTAGATTCAGAACAGCCAGCACATCTGTGCCATCTTATCAGGATCTGCACAGTTCCCTTTTTGACCTATTAGATTATTTCAAACCATAAAGGATGTGCCAGCTGACCTGGATCTACACTGGTCGCACACATGTAAAAAGACGTATATTTGGAGTAAAGGGTTATTTTGCCATTGGGAATTGTACTGAATTATGGCCCCTCATCAGTTAAAAAAAAATCACAGGTGTGTGACGTTGATGATTGCAGGTAGAGAAGGAACTGGAGAAAGCTCAAAAGGAGGAGAGAAAGTTGAGAGAACAGCTAGATAGACAGAAGAAACAGCAAGAATGGAAGCAAAAACAGGTACTGTAGTATCATTATATAAGATGGCGGTTTAATTTTTGCATTTTTTGGGCTGCGTAACTTACACGAAATCAAGCCCCAACAATATAATACCATGTTATAAAATATTATATGAGAAATTTACAAATGGGCGAAATTATGCCAGCACAAAATGTCATTTTTTTACCTCTGCGTAAAATTTCATCAACAGGAAATTAAATGATACCACAGTTGTGCTAGGTTAATGGTAGATCTGGCAATGTGTTCACAAAACTCAGTAAGAACAGGGTTGCCAGCGGACTTGAAAAGTCAGGGAAATTTGATTTTTTTTCAAGGTCAGGGAATTGTCAGGGAATTTTGAAAATTGGTCATTGAAAAATAAAAAACCTGAAAAGTCAGTGAAAAGTCAGGGAAAAAAATTGTGAAGGGCCAAAAAGCTATATTGTTATTAAAGAATGCATTTACATTTTTTCTGTTATGAATTTTTTTCTTTATAATTGTGTTATACAACAAAATTTCTAATAATTTAATTGAAATTACTTGAAGACCATAAAGCTCTGCCTCCTTTGCCTCCAGAAATTATAACAAGGATGCATCACACACAAAACCCATGTCCCTCCCTCCAAGATCCAGGTCACAGCAACCCTCTGAACTTAGTAAGTTCTGCTATTTAGGCCTTACAATGATTCGTTGTTTTTCCCTTATATTTGCATCTATGGTTGGATTTTAAAATAATTGGCAAAAGTGACCAGCATAGTGTGAACATGGGTTATATACAAAATCTTTGTTCCAACATTAAGTTCATAGCGACCTAGTTTTTTGTATAATGGCAAAATTTTTTAAAATATTGCGTAAAATTTAATTACTGCTACATTTTTCAAAATAATAACTTTAAACTTTAAACGCCTTAGGTACAGGCCATGTGTATCATGTGTACATCTGCCTGACCTATTTTTAAGTGGCCTGATCCGTTACTTTTTATGACGGGTGCATATTTTATGTCGCCCTTTTGAAGAAAAAGCGATACATATTGATCACTTTGTCCATCGGTCCGTCCATCAGTTCGTCACAAAAACTTAACGTTGGCTATAACTTTGCCATTTCTTTACATTTCTTCATGAAGCTTTCGAATTGTATTGCTTATGACAACACATAACATGATCCTGATAATGCAAAATTCGTAAGGTCAGGGTCACATTTGATTGAGATATACCCCTACTTATCCTTGCATTTTTACACTAAAACTTAACGTTGGCTGTAACATTTCTCAATATTTCTTCAAATGTTTGAATTATATTGGTTATGACAACATGCTCGTAATGATTCTTTAGATCAAGATCACATTTGATGGAGTTATGCCACTTTTTGTACTTGGATTTTTACACGAAAACTTTAGTTGACTATGACTTTGCCATTTCTTAACATTTCTTTATCAAAAATTAAAATTTATTTGCTCATGACAACACGCTCTTATGTTGCCAGTTCTTTAGGACAAGATGGAGTTTTTTCCCTTTTGTACTTGCATTTCTATCTAGTTTAAAAATCTTGTGACACAAACTAATAAAGTTTCACTAGATTGATTTAAAAATGTAAGCATACATTCTGCACCATATAAACTATTTTTATTTGGATAAGACTTTATATATTTGTTGGATTGAGACAGGGGTCTGCACAACCTACCGTCATTGTTTGAATATAAGCCGCACTTTTTTCCCAGAATTCGGCAGTAAAAAGTTGGGGTTGCGGCTACAACACAGGTTTGGCTGCTTATACACTTCGTTAAGCCATTTTCATCTGTTCCATCGGGTTTGGGGCGGTGCGGCTTATACATGAGTGCGGCTTATATACGAACAATGACGGTACATGTATTTTTTTTATAAGTTTATCTAAGCACTGAACAGGCTAAATTGTGTATATTTATATTACTTGCATGGTGCAAACAGCTTTGTATTTGAGTTATGTAAAAATATTTTATTTTACAACATCAAGGAAACATGTATGGGCATTCTATCAGAGGGAGTTGTTTTACTTGTGTAAAAAGGTAATGTTGTTTGTAAATGTATAAAGCATGTTTTAATTGTTAAATAATGTAGTGTATATTGTTAAAATAATATAAATGAACTTATAAGTCGATTGGACAGCAGTAGGGGAGGTGGAGGCCGTTTAAGTTTGGTAATATATTGGTCAGTGAAAAACCTGATTTGGTCAGTGAAAAGTCAGGGAAAAGTCAGGGAATTTTTTACGTCTAAGGTGCTGGCAACCCTGAAGAAATAATTTGTCATGTTTGTGCAAAAACGTTATAAGTACCATTGAAATATGGATAAGATGTACCATTGTTGCACATGAAACCCTGCTATTAAAACAACCAATGAGGCTTGGCAGAAGTGGTCTAGATAGTGGGGTAGTCTTTATTCATGGTTGAATATAGTCCAGATCTGTAAAATAGGACAGTAAAGTGTTGGTCTTAAAACAGAGGTGGTCTTAATTTTAGGGTGGTCTTAATTTTAGGGGTTATATTGTATTATTACACCTCACGTGATTAGTTTACTATATAGCGTAATGTGACGTCACAGGGAGATAATCGCTACTGTCACATGTGCGACAGCATCATGTCACCCTCGCGTGGATCTAAAAATAAATATCTTGGAAATCCGATTACAAATTAACTTCTACGCATGCCTAATTGACCAAGGGAGATAAACGCATTTTGATCATTATTTGTAGCCGCTTATTGAGCATTATTGATTTTGGACTTCCGGCGCTTGATTTTGTTCCCAAACGAAATTTGGTCATAGTCAAGATCTCTAAAAAAAACAAATGTTCGGTGTAATAAAATAAATATCACATCCCATTGGGGGAAACAGTACGAAATGTTAACCCTTGAGAAGGTAATGTCAACCTCGGCTAACGCCTCGGTTGACATTACTTATCTCGGGTTAACATTTCGTACTGTTTCCCCCAATGGGATGTGATATTTATATATTATAAGTATTGTGCATCACAAGAAAAGATATCCTCAAGATATTACATGACATCACAAATTTTAGCAGACAAAATCTGTAATAAAATTGCATATAACAGGTAGTCATGAGAACCTCATTGATAATAGTAAATTCTTTCCAAATAATGAAACAATTAAAATGCAAAAAATTTGACCGAAGATACAACAACACTGATTCCTAATTTCCTACTATAAATACTTTTCATAAAAATCTGAGTTTTGTTTATTTTAGGAAGAGATGAAGGCAAAAGTGTTGGAGCACAAGAGGCAGAGAGAAGAAGAGGAGGCCTATCTGCAACATCAGAGAAGACTTGCGGAGGAAGAAGAGATGGAGAGACAGAAACAGATTTCTTCTAGAGAAATTGCCAAGTTTAGACAAAGAGTATGTTAGTTACGCAGGGCTTTTATAGCTAGTCAGCCCAATATTGGGCCCCATTCCCAGTGCCAAAATAGGGACGATTTTTCGCAATTTCAAGGAAAAAATTCCCAATTTAAAGAAAAAAATCCATTTTCTGAATCAACAGAAATACCTTTTGGCCTATAAATTGTAAACAAAAAAAACAATAATCCATGTAATCAAGGGACTTTTTAAATAACAAACGTTGTTTGTTTACTTTTGATCAGTCCAGTCAAATGTGAAACATACAGTCTTGAATTGATGTATGTAACCAGTGCAAAACCAGTGTTTACCGTGTAAAAATTTCCAATTTGGGCGGGGGCCTTAATTTTCCCCAAACCCCGGAAAAAGCCCTTTTACGTCTTACATGGGTGGTGTTGCAAGAAGCTTTGTGCTGCTTAACTATTTATCCCCCGCCGATGAAATCGGGAGGGGGATATTGTTTTGGCGTTGTCCGTCCGTCACGGTGTCACGTCGTCACGGTGTCACGGTGTCCGTCCGAATTTCGTTTCCGGGCTATTTCTCTGCAACCACTGGATGGATTTCAACGAAACTCTGTGGGAAGTATCAGTACCAAGAGGAGATGCGCATATCGTCGTCTTGTTCCGGTCAGACGATTTAACACAGAGTTATGGCCCTTTGATAACTTATGCATTATGTATATAGGGCAGTATTTGTTTCCGGGCTATTTCTCTGCAACCACTGGATGGATTTCAACGAAACTCTGTGGGAAGTATCAGTACTGAGAGGAGATGCGCATATCATCGTCTTGTTCTGGTCAGACCATTTAACACAGAGTTATGGCCCTTTGATAACTTATGCATTATGTATATCGGGCAGTATTCGTTTCTGCGCTATTTCTCTGCAACTACTGAATGGATTTCAATGAAACTCTGTAGGAAGTATCAGTACCAAGAGGAGATGCGCATATCGTCGTCTTGTTCCGGTCAGACCATTTAACACAGAGTTATGGCCCTTTGATAACCTATGCATTATGTATATAGGGCAGTATTCGTTTCCACGTTATTTCTCTGCAACTACTGAATGGATTTCAATGAAACTTGCTGCAAACTATCTATACCAAGAGGAGATGCGCATATCGTTTTCTTGTTTCGGTCAGACCATTTAACACAGAGTTATGGCCCTTTGATAACTTATGCATTATGTATATAGGGCAGTATTCGTTTCCGAGCTATTTCTCTGCAACCACTGGATGGATTTCAACGAATCTTTCTGAGAACCATCAATACCAAGAGGAGATGCGCGTATCGTTGTCTTGTTCCAGTCAGACCATTTAACACAGAGTTATTGCCGTTTGATAACTTATGCATTATGCATATAGAGCAGTGTTCATTTCCGCGCTATTTCTCTGCAACTACTGAATGGATTTCAATGAAACTTGCTGAAAACCATCTATACAAAGAGGAGTTGCGCATATCTTTGTCTTGTTTCGGTCAGACCATTTAACACAGAGTTATTGCCCTTCATTAACTTATGCATTATGCATATAGAGCAGTATTTGTTCCGCGCTATTTCTCTTTAACTAGCGGATGGGTTTCAATGAAACTTGCTGAAAAATATCTATACCAAGAGGAGATGCGCATATCATTGTCTTGTTTCGGTCAGATCATTTAACACAGAGTTATTGCCCTTTGATTACTTATGCATTATGCATATAGAGCAGTATTCGTTTCCGCGCTATTTCTCTGTAACTAGCGGATGGGTTTCAATGAATCTTTCTGAGAACCGTTAATACCAAGAGGAGATGCGCATATTGTCGTTTTGTTCCAGTCAGACTGTTGAACACAGAGTTATGGCCCTTTGATAACTTATGCATTATGCATATATAGCAGTATTCATTTCCATGCTATTGCTCTGCAACTACTGAATGGATTTCAATGAAACTTTCTGGAAAACATCAATACCAAGAAGAGATGCGCATGTCATGGTCTTGTTCCAGTCAGACTGTTTAACACAGAGTTATTGCCCTTTGATAACTTATGCATTATGCATATATAGCAGTATTTATTTCCGCGCTATTTCTCTGCAACTTTTGGATGGATTTCAATGAAACTTTCTTGAAACCATCTATACCAAGAGGAAATGTGCATATCATCCTGTTGTTCCTTTCAGACTATTTAACACAGTTATGGCCCTTTGATAACTTATGCATTATGCATATTATAGAACAGTATTCTTTTCCTCAATTTCTCTGCAACTACTGGATGGATTTCAATTAATCTTTCTGAGAACCATCAATACCAAGAAGAGATGTGTATATTGTTGTCTTGTTCCAGTCAGACTGTTTAACACAGAGTTATTGCCCTTTGATGACTTATGCATAATAGAGCAGTATTTGTTTCCGCTCTATTTCTTTTCAACTTCTCGATGGATTGAAATGAAACTTTCTGGGAAACATCAATACTGAGACTTGATGCCCATTTTGTCATCTTGTTCCGGTCAGACTGTTTAACACAGAGTTATTGCCCTTTGATAACTTATACCTTATGCAAATAGAGCAGAATTTGTTTCCACGCTATTTCTCTGCAACTACTGGATGGATTTTAATGAAACTTTCTGGGAACCATCAATACCAAGAGGAGATGCACATATTGTCATCTTGATTCAGTCAGATCCTTTAACACAGAGTTATAGCCCTTTGATAAGTTATGCATTTTGCTTGTAGAGCAGTATTTGTTTCCTTGCTATTTCTCAGCAGGAATCTATGGAAACCATCAATACCAAGACAAGATGCCCATATTGTTGTCCTGTTCTGGTCTGACCGTTTAACACAGAGTTATGGCCCTTTGATAAGTTATGCACTATGCATATAGAGTAGAATTCTTTTATATGCTACTTCTATGCAACTTCTGCATAGATTTCTTTTAAATACAGCACTATATTTTTACTACTGCATTCTTCATTTCAACAACTTGAAGACTTTTTGTCTCATTTTTATATTCTGGTGAGCTGCCCAACCCTTTTCACCATCTGAAGTTTTTTTTCCACCTTTTTTGCCATCCATAATAAATATCTAAATAAAGCCCTATGACTTCAGCTGTTGTGTTAGTAATAACCAGTACTCGGCGGGGGATATAATTCAACGAATTTGCTTGTTACTCTATAAATACACATTTTTATTTGTGTGGGACCAGTGAAGATCCAGATCAGCCGGCTTATCTGTGCTGTCTGATCTGGATCAGCACTGGTCGCATCTTGGTAAGAAATATCCTAATGAATGTTCTGGCTTATCTGGATCTACACTTTTTGCCCTCATCATAAAGGTGTATATATGAAGGAAAGGGTTAATCACATACTTGATATATTCTGCAAATTGATGATCAACAAAAACTTTCATCTCACTAGGCTTAGAGCAAAAACAGTATAAGTACCATTGAAATACCATTATTGCACTAAGGTGATGACATGTGATATCCCGGCGGGATCAATAATAGTCCCAGCGGGATCTAGTTCCAGCGGGATCAATACCTGGCGGGATCAATAATAGTCCCGATAATTCTATCCTGATATAAGTCTTTCTCCACTGTGCAGGGTTGATCAGACTGAAAAAGTGCTTGAATTCTATACCGTTTTTTAAAAAATGCTTTATAGTGAAGTTTTTGAAAGTCTGTGCTGTCTGAAACATTGCTTTAAAATTTCTTAAATTTGTCATCAAACATGCCTTACATTGTTAAATAATTACCGAATTTTGACATGTTATATAAATACAAAATTTTGACCGAAACAAAAGCAGCCACATATAATAACAGAACTTCAGTTGGTTTAAAAAAAGAGTCATAAAAACAGATAACAAACACTTTAAACCTTTAATCCATAAATAAGACTTCTATGCTATAGATGAACAGTGTAGATCCAGATTAGTTGGCACATGTGTGCCATCTGATGAGAATATACAATTCTTTTAGATTCATTGGGTTATTGCTGACCATGTTGTTACCAGTGTAGATCCAGATCAGATGGATTTGTTGCCCATCTTGATCTTCATTGGTTGGCCATGTAATAAAACTGTATATTTGGAGCACAGGGTTAAATTTTAACAGTTCTTTGATCATGATCAGAATGCAAAGATGTGCCAGATGTGTCGGGATCTACACTGGTCGCCCATAGGCTTAAAGCCAAATCCCATGGGGAATTAATTAAAGCCCCAGCCCTAAACTTAAGTAAGAATATAAGTTATTGAAAAATCATATTTGTCCATATGGACTTCAATATATAAACTCTCTAACAGAACACAAAAGGTCCGATCAAGTTCTTTCCTATAGACAGGATTTTCAATGATATTGTTAAATTATCGTTAACTAACTTTTAAGAAGCTAAATATAGTGGTGGTAGGCCTATATTTAGCACTGATTTTTGACAAAGAGAAAGTGCGATCTCGATTTCTGTGACAGTTCGGAAATCCTACTTTCGCTTTAAGTCGGGCGGACCAAATTTATTTTATTAAATTAAAATTTTATTAGACCGAACTAATGCTGCAAATTTGTGCCAATAGTTCCAAACACATGTAAAATTTTCATACAAGAGCGGGTTAAATTGAAGTAATGCTGCTTTAATCATTAAGTATTGTTATATTACAGGATCAGAATGCTCTACAGGAAAGACTAGCAAAGGAAAAGGAAAAAGAAGAAGCCGCTCGCGAGAAAGAACGAAGACTGGCTTTGCTCAGAAGTCAGGTAACATGATGATACCTGATACTGCGGTATTGTTGAGTTCACAGGGACAAATTTTTGTGCAATTTCTGCAAATTCAATCATTTACAAGGGTGTAAATTCGCACTGGCACTTATGGTTGTGTCAGAATTTTCTGACTTTGTTTAACCAGTGTCACGGAGACGATTCTCGACTATTATTTAGTGACACTTGACAATTTACAGGATCATTTATTTATTGGATCATTTGATTGTTTGTATAGGTAATTGTGATAGTAATCACAAGTTTACCTTGTGTTTTATATGATTTCTGACTACAATTGGCAAATTCGTTTAAATATTGAATGTATTTTGTGTCAGATGTTCAGAAGATATGTGTATCCTGATAATGGGACACTTTCGCATCAATATTATTTCTCTGTTGATTAACAATTAACATTTTGCAGGTTTGCGAAAATAATTATACTTTAATGAATAATTTCAAATATGCAGACAGTGTAAACGTGAATTTCATAATGGTATGAAATCAGAAACTACTCCAGTCATCTTAACCCTTTCCTCCATATATACGCATTTTAACGCATGTGCGACCTGTGTAGATCGTGATCAGCTGGCTCATCCACGCTGTTTGATCAGGATCAGCACTGGTCGCATTTTGGTCAGAAATAACCTAACAAATCAAAAAGCGAACAGTTTAGATCCTGATCAGACAGCACTGATGTGCCAGCTGATCTGGATCTAAACTGTTCGCCCATGCAATAAAGGTGTAACTATGGAGGAAAGGGTTAAAGCATTCTCTATAAACATTTAGGTGGAGGTTGAGGTGGAAAGAGACCCAGAGAGATTGTTGAAGCCAACAGCTGGCTGGAGAAATAGAAAGAAAGATGACAGCTCGTCAGGTGGTCAGGTTCTTCATAACATGATGCCTCACAGGTGAGAACATGTTCCTTTCAGGTGTGGTCAGATGCTAAATAACAAGATATAGATGAGCACAAGTTTCTTTCATGAACGCATGAATGTCATGGTAGAATTGTTTGTGCCATGTAGGAGCTGTAAAAAGAACTTCCCAGGGCTTTTCATCCTTACATAAAAGGGGCCTGTATAAGGCCTCTTCCCAATCCAAAAACATAGCATTTTTTCCAACTGTGGCAGAGAATCTTCCCAAAATTCTAGGTAAGATGTCCAAAAATGATTGAAAATCCTCTGAGAGGATTTTAAAAATTGAAGTCTAAAAATAAAGTGCTTTGAAAAATTAAATTTTAGTTGAAAATACTTGTTACTATTCAAATTGATTAAGGAGTACCCATCTTTTCATGAATGATATTTTCCCAAAATAAACAATTATCGCGCATAAATTTCCCAATTTGAAAGGCAAGGGCCTTTTTATGCTCCCCCCGAAATTCGGGGGAGCATATAGTTGTCGCTTTGTCCGTCCGTCCGTCCCGTCCGTCCGTTCGTCCGTTCGTTCGTTCGTTCGTCCGTCCGTCCGTCATAATATTGTCCGGACAATTACACAAAAACTATGAGAGGTATCAAGACTAAACTTCATAGGTAGTTAGATCTCGTTGAGGAGCAGTGCAGTGCACAAGAACTATAACTCTTGCTTTATTCATTTTTGAGTTATTGCCCTTTGAAATTTCTCATACTTACTTTTTGTCCGGGGCATATCTCCCAAAGTCTAAGAGTTATGAAGTTGAAACTTCATAAGTAGATAGATCTCAATGAGGAGCAGTGCAGTGCACAAGAACCATAACTCTTGCTTTATTCATTTTTGAGTTATTGCCCTTTGAAATT
Organism: Corbicula japonica; assembly: GCA_038501625.1. Classification (NCBI taxonomy): domain Eukaryota; kingdom Metazoa; phylum Mollusca; class Bivalvia; order Venerida; family Cyrenidae; genus Corbicula; species Corbicula japonica. Next base: position 1,828,911 of record JAZAYU010000042.1, read on the forward strand.
TCTCATACTTACTTTTTGTCCGGGGCATATCTCACAAAGTATAAGAGTTATGAAGTTGAAACTTCATAAGTAGATAGATCTCAATGAGGAGCAGTGCAGTGCACAAGAACCATAACTCTTGCTTTATTCATTTTTGAGTTATTGCCCTTTGAAATTTCTCATACTTACTTTTTGTCCGGGGCATATTTCACAAAGTATAAGAGTTATGAAGTTGAAACTTCATAAGTAGATAGATCTCAATGAGGAGCAGTGCAGTGCATAAGAACCATAACTCTTGCTTTATTCATTTTCGAGTTATTGCCCTTTCAAATTTCTCATACTTACTTTTTGTCTGGGGCATATCTCACAAAGTATAAGAGTTATGAAGTTGAACCTTCATAACTAGATAGATCTCAGGGAGGAGCAGTGCAGTGCACAAGAACCATAACTCTTGCTTTATTCATTTTTGAGTTATTGCCCTTTGAAATTTTTCATACTTCCTTTTTGTCCGGGGCATATCTCACAAAGTATAAGAGTTATGAAGTTGAAACTTCATAAGTAGATAGATCTCAATGATGAGCAGTGCAGTGCATAAGAACCATAACTCTTGCTTTTATTGATTTTTGATTTATTGCCCTTTGAAATTTCTCTTACTTATTTTTTGTCCAGGGCATATCACACAAAGTATAAGAGTTATGAACGTGAAACTTCATAAGTAGAATGAATTCGTTGAGGAGCAGTGCAGCACACAAGAACCATAACTCTTGCTTTATTCATTATAGAGTTAATGCCCTTTGAAATTTACCATACTTACTTTTTGTCCGGGGCATATCTCACAAAGTATAAGAGTTAGGAAGTTGAAACTTCATAAGTAGATAGATCTCAATGAGGAGCAGTGCAGTGCACAAGAACCATAAATCTTGCTTTATTGATTTTTTATTTATTTCCCTTTGAAATTTCTCTTACTTAGTTTTATCTGGTGCATATCTCACAAAGTATAAAAGTTTCTGAACTTGAAACTTCATAAGTAGAATGATCTCAATGCGGAGCAGTGCAATGCACAAGAACCATAACTCTTGCTTTATTCATTTTTGAGTTAGTGCCCTTTGAAATTTCTCATTTTTTTTTGTCTTATTTTTGTACAATATTGTAAAATGCTTTCTGTTTGAATCGTAAAGGAAACTTTCAAATACAATATCTTTCTTACAAATTCTTCCTGTTCTAACAAAAAAGTATTTGTGACAAAGCGGCGTTGGGGAGCATAACCCGTCTCTGACGGCTCTTGTCCTAATTTTCTGATGAAAAGCCCTGCAGTCTCTGTTCATTAAATCAGTGCTGTTTCCGTCTTTGAAGCACAATGCTTATATTTGTGTAAATATTAAGTAGTGTTAACCTGGGACTGGGGGCATAAACAGTAATAAGCATTCCAATTACTGCTCATGAACAGGCTATATCACACTGAGCCTGCAATATTTTGTTGTATTCATTACTTTCTCATCTATTAAAGAATAAGACATTGTTATGTCTCCCACCACGTAGTGGTGTGGGAGACATTTTGATTTGCTCCTGTCCGTCCGTCTGTCTGTCCGTCTGTCTGTCACACTTGTCCGCTCTTTAAGTCAAACAGTTTTCATCGGATCATCACCAAACTTCATCAAAATGTTAGTGGCCATAATATCTCGATCAAGTTCGATAACCTGCCATATTGCCCAAGGAATCTCAGAATTATGGCCCTTGAATTATCAAAAATAAGTTGTTTGAGGCTTGTCCACTCTGTAACTTGAACAGTTATCATCTGATCTTCACCATACTTTATGAAAATGTTTGTGGCCATAATATCTCGGCCAAGTTCGATAACCAGGCGTATTGCCCCAGTCATGTCGGATTTATGGCCCTTGAATTATCCAAAATTGGCTGCTATGTAACTGAAATATTCATCAACTGATTTTCAATAAACATTATGATAATGTGTGTGGCCTTAATATCTTGGCCAAGTTCGAAAACCAGCCACTTTGCACCAGGCATATCAGATTTATGGCCCTTTGATTTATCCGAAATTAGCCTTTTAAACATGTCACTAACCTGGTTCATCTATACTATAGCTATCATGACATTACATACATTGCATTATGAGAAAGTACTGTGCTAAGCAGCTATAAAGGTATTTCTTACACTGTTTAAGTTTTCATTTTACAATATCTGTTCCATACTCATGATTTGGTTCTTCTCTCATTTTCTGCTATTTTGATTATATGATGTTCACCAAATGCTATAATTATCTGTATAATAAAAAACAGCCGCTTTGACCCCGGCACATAAGACTTATGGCCCATTTATTTATTTACAATTGGCCTTGATAGCCTTGTACACTCACTCTCATGGTCTTTTTTCAGTGCATCTTCACTGATATATCAAAATGTTAATGACAACAAGTTTGACAACCAGCCACATTGACCCTGGCACTTCAGGATTATGGCCCATCAGAAATTGAAACTTATGTTTTTCCTGATCCTCCAAAAATTTGTGACATTGTTTATGACTAATATTGCACAAAACTTCCGTATGCCCTTTTAATAAATTGCCATCTTTATATTCACTTCACCAGTTTTATCCTGTGCATCATCAAAGATGATGCCTTTGTGGGAGACATGTGCTTTTCCCAAAAGCAGTTCTAGTTTAATATTGAATTCTTAACCCTCTTCTCTATATATACGCCATTTATCGCATGGGCAAACAGATCAGCCGGGACATCTGTGTCATCTGATCAGGGTCTGCACTGTTTGCTTTTTTATTTATTATGTTATTTCTGACCAAAAAGCAAACAGTGCAGATACTGATCAGTCAGCATAGATGTGCCAGCTGATCTGGATCTACACTGTTTGCCCATGCATAAAAATGCATGTAAACCCTGTAAGAGTTCATTAAACAGTTGTTCAGTTTAAATGTTATTTCCAATATATGTTTATTTCAGGGCTATTCCTGCATGGAGGCAAGGGCCTTAAATGATGGTCTATTGTTAGCAGTCGATAAAAAGGTTAAATAGGACATCGGAGAATATTCGTAACTTTGACTTGGTGGATCTTTTTCATAAGTCGTGGATGTCAGAAGTTATATTGCAGATTCACATACAAATGTTTTGGGCTTCGAGCATCCATGATTCAGCGTGGAGTTCTTAGAGCTATAAGAGCTACATTTGTCTTCATTTTGGGCAAATTGCTGAAAAGCAACATTTTAATTACCGGTAACTTGTCACATGACTGTCATGTTATCAATAACATGTCAGTTCTAATAGAGCACATGTTGGGAACTCGGTGCCAATCACTTTACTTGTCATGTTATCGATAACATGTCAGTTCTAATAGAGCACATGTTGGGAACTCAGTGCCAATCACTTTACTTGTCATGTTATCGATAACATGTCAGTTCTAATAGAGCACATGTTGGGAACTCAGTGCCAATCACTTTACTTCCAAGATTTTACTCCTTTACTCCATATATACATATTTTATGGCACGTGTGACCAATGAAGATCCACATCAGCTGGAACATTCTTGCCATCTGATAAAGATCTGCACTGTTTGCTACTTGGTCAGAATTATCCTAATAAAAAGTGAACACTGCAGATCCTGATCAGATGGTATGGATATGCTGGCTGATCTGATCTGGATCTACACTGTTCGCCCATGCCATAAAAGCATACATATGGAGGAAAGGGTTTAGTGACAGAATACAATAGAAATGAGAATTTCAACACTGATTTAATATTAGTTATTTTTCATATACATATCATTGTGTTATAAATATTTAATAAATGAAGTTTATAACTATTTGAGTCACCTTGTTTCTTATTTGTAACCAAGTTATCCAGGTCAGGCATGGGTGAACAGTGTAGATGGAGATGAGCCAGGTGATTTAAATCTACAATGTTCACCCTTGGATACTAGTAACAGCCATATCCGGTGTAGTAAAGGATTAACTATAAAACATTGCAAGATTTTAAAAGAAGATTTTACATTGTGCATTTTGTTAAGTAAAAACACAATTAGCAGATACGTCATATTCTTATATAAATTTCTTACTGAATCACTCGAGATGGTGTACTATCTTCAGTGATTCAATAAGAAATTTGTGGATTCTAGTCAGCAGGCACATCTGTGCCATTTAATAAGAATCTGCACTGTTTGCTTTTAAATTCATTCAGTTATTTCTGAACAAAATTTGAACGGTAGATCCAGATCAGACAATCAGACAGAATAGCAACTTCACTGGTTGCACAGGTGATTTAACCCATATATGGAGTTAAAGGGTTACCAAATAGCCCACCTCCCACCGCCAAATACATTTACTTGTCACCACAGTAGCTCAAAATGTGTCATTTTATTTTTCAAAATGTAACTTAATTGCATTATAAAGCCTGTACATAACCCACTAATTTATAGATAGATCTTTTATTCTATGTGCCAACAGTGTAGATCCAGATTGGCTGCCACATCTGTGCTGTATGATCAGGGTCTACATTGTTTGCTATTAGATTCATTAGGTTATTTCTGATCAAAAGGCAAACCGTGTAGATCTATGGCCTCTACAATGGTCTTACAAGTGATAAAACCCAGACATATTCAGTGAAGGGTTAACAAAAAGGACACTCACAGTCTTCCCGGAATTCATGAAAATATCCCCAATAGACAATCATGCATCACAATTTTTGCAAAAATTGTGATGCATGATTGTCTATTTCAAAAATGTAACTTACCCGGTACTTACCTTATGAAGTCTGTAGTTTAATTTGGGTATTTTTAAATGCTAGTGAACTCAAAAGACGTGTTTGAGTGTAAAAAGTTTCACAGAATGGATCAAGTAAATAGTGTGATGCATATAGAACACTTCCTATGTTGGATATAACCATAACCCTTAATTCCATGTATACATTTTTGATTGATTGTGTGACCAGTGTGGATCTGGATCTATACTGTTCAATCTTTGGTCAGATAGAACCTAATGAATCTTAAAATGAATAGTGCAGATCCTGATCCGATGGCACTCGGTCTGATGGTGCCCACTGATCTGGATCAACATTGTTTGCTCACATTTAATGGGTTAAAACAAGACTGAGTAATTCCTGAATGAAATAGTACTCAAAATTGTTATATTTGCCATGATTTCTCAGTTCTGTTCAAGCAACATCAAGTATGGCTGAATTTATACTTTTGCTTGAAGTATACCCATGAGGCATCTAAGTAAACCCATGACACATTTTCAAATGAAATATCTTCTTAGAATACCCATAACATCTTCTAAGTGTACCCGTGAGACATCTACGTATACCCATGGGACATTTGCACTTACCCATGAGACATCTAGGCATACCTATGGAAACATCTTCTACTTACACCTATGGGACATCATGGTATACCCATTAGATTTCTTCCAGGTATACCCATGGGACATCTGCTAAGTATACCCATGGGACATCTTCTCGGTATATACATGAGACATCTTCTAAATATATTCATGTGACATCTTCTAAGTATATACCCATGGGACATCTGCAAAGTATATCCATGACAGATCTTCTAAGTAACCCCATGACACTTCTAAGTATACCCATGGGACATATTCTAGGTGTACCTATGGGACATCTTAGTATACCCATTGGAGATCTTCTAAGTATACCCATGACACATCCTCGTAGTGTAGCTATGTGACATCTTTTTAAGTATACACATGCGACATCTTCATAGTATTCACATGAGATAACTAATAAGTATACCCATGAGACATTTAAGTAGACTCATAAGATATCTTAAGTAAACACATAAGACATTTTCTAAGCATACACTTGGGAAACTTCTAAGTATACCTGAGACTACTTCTAGATATCCATCTCATTTTCCACGAAAAACGCAAGTTTCTTCCAAAAATCAATGAGTCTGCACAGCTTTTCAGGAGCGAAAGTGATGAAGCAACTATATTTTTGCAATTTTACTATTACGATTGAACGAACATTAATTGCAGTTGACATTTCACCATGATATCGTAATAGGAAAGCTCTACCATCAAAGAAACAACCTTTACATTCAAAAATAAAAAAAATGTCTGTCAGCATCGTTATCCTATCCGAAATATGACTTTGACACTGTCGGCTACTGAAAAGGGGACATGCCCAGTGTAATGGTCTATGGGTCTGCCTAAAAACAGTAAGGCTAAGTAAGGATAAGTAAGGAGAAGTAAGGATAAGTAAGGAGAAGTAAAGACAAATAAATATAAATAAATATAAATAAATTAAAACTATTTTATCAATTTTTATTAATATAATGCATATTTTGAATCGAAATATTAATGAAATTTATTAATTTTGCTCAACAAGTTTACTTTAGGTTAAGTAAGGAGAAGTAAGGAGAAGTAAAGACAAATAAATATAGATAAATTAAAATTATTTTATCAATTTATATAATATATATTAATATTTTGAATCGAAATAATAATGAAATTTATTAATTATGCTCAACAAGTTTACATTAGGTTAAGTAAAGACAAATAAGGCGAAGTAAGGAGAAGTAAGGAGAACTAAGGATATGTGCAGGTAAATAAGGAGAGGTAAATATACATTATATTATCATTTTAATAAATATATTATATATTTTGAATGTAAATATAAATAATCTTTAGTCTTTAAATGGATTTAAAGTCAAGAATGGATAAGTAAGGAGAAGTAACGATAAGTAAGGACAAGTAGGTTGAAGTAAGGATTATTGAACAGATATACATAGAAGTAAAATATAGGTAAACATAAATTAGAAGAGGTAAATATACCTTATATCATTAATATCTTACATATTTATAATTGAAATATAAGTTAACATTTGTTTGTAATGATAATTAAGATTAAATTTCTGGGCATTTCGTAGAAGTCATTACCTTCGTTCAGTTCATCATGTACATTTTTTGCAGATTCATGTTTAACCATATCGACTGCCTTTCTTTTTAGCGACGGTTTCGACTTAATATAATGTTGTTTGTTTTCAGTTATTTTAACACTTCCGTGATGCAGTCTACCTGGAAAAGTACCTGTATATTCAGCAATCGCTATATCACATCTTAGTTTCTTGTATGTTTCCGGTGCATTTCCAATCCAAGAAACACGTCTACTGTACATTGGATTTGCTTTCAATTTGCTATATGTTCTGTTGATGATTATAATTTGACTGAGTTCTGGTTGCGGTTCAAGTTCTTCAAAAATCTTACCATACCTTTCTATACAGAATTTTCCATGCCTCTTTGTTTATATTATCAGTTTATCGTCATCCAGTAAAATGTAGGTAGCTGGCGACGTGCTTTTCACCCATGCTCCGCATTCGTCCCAAAATTCTCGTCTCATACCTGATTTTTGTCTCTTCTCATTTTCTGTATTGTCAAGAATAAAGTAAAGGTTTTCTTTGACGCCGGTTGGCACACTTGGTAACGAGCCGCTACCTTCCTGGAATAAATCTATTATTTTAAATGTTGGCATAAATTTCCCATTTGACAACGGACCACGGTAATCACCATTAACGGGTACATTGCAGTCTTCGGTTTGAACGGGATCTTCATTTTCTTCAATTTTTACGCTGTCCTCGTTGTCGCTTACACTTTCATTCAGATTTTGTTCAAATTGCAACTTTGTTACATTTCTTACTCATGCGAATCGGGGAAACAATAGGGGCGGTTGCGCTTTCCTCTTTGTCGCGTACACTTGTACAGAGATTCTGTTCAAATTGTAACTCTTTTACCTTTTTACTTTTGCGGACTGGGGAAACAGAAGTAGTGGTCACGCTCACTTCACTGTCGCTTAGACACGGAAAGTTTTCGCATTCTGCTAAGTCGGAGAATTTGTTACTTAGTTCAAATGCTAATGGAGAAGTATTTCCGCTTGATCTTCGCTATTTTTTGGAACTTGCCAGTCATCTTCATGGATGCTAGTGGGCGTAGATATTTTCTGAGGCTGAAATTCAGCGTCCGATAGAACATCGGCAGCTTCAAGATTGTTGGGTGGGGTTTTGTCGCCTTTCTCGTCACATGGAATGTCACGCGGAGCCTCAACATTTGTGAGTACTGGAAGTACGGCAACGAAATGGTTAGGAACAAATTGTTTTTTCCTGTTAAGAATGGCATTTGACAGTTTATTTATGCTAGTCCACATTATCATTATTGGCTCTTTTCCGCTTTCCGTGTTGAAGGTTGCATTTAAACTCCTATACGCAAGGTCTTTTTTGCCATTCACCGCTGGATATATGCTCTGTATAGGCCGGCCGATAACCATAGCAAGCGCTATCATAGTCCATGTTGATGAGTAGGCCGACACTGTTGCACATTCAAGTATGGCGTCATTGTAGTCCGGGGATAGAAGCATTATACTGGCTCAGTCAGGATTCGCAAGAATTGATTTTTCTTCTTTAACCATCATAAGCGTAGTCTTGTATCTAAGTTCAACTGACTTGAATTCATTGCCACACAGAAGTACTGATACTGCATTAAACAAACAATCACCGTCCCCCGTGATTTTTACTGGGCGTCCTTCTATGTGATGATATTTCAACATAATCTCAATTAATGGTTAATTAAGTATAACATGAATGATTATATTTGGATTAATAATAATAATACAAAACATGATTACATGCCGCCTTATTAATGATTCAGGTGATAATGCAATAAGTGTTAAAATGCAGTCTCTTATCCAGAAGCCGATAATGAGATGTGTGATTGTGCATTCTTTAACAATCGTTTATTAGGCCGCGTTAACTGTTTAATCCCATCACACTTATCCCTTGATAAACAAACCGTCAATGATGATTGGTATTTAACATAGGTGATAATTTAATTATTACAAAGGTGATAATTTAATTATAGTTCCATTTTTACACAGGGACCATCTTTGAATACGATAATTAAAAAATGTATCAACGAACAAATACGATTTGTTAAATACATTAAGATTTGTTTTGGAATAAAATTAAACATTTTGCATTATTTTAAATACCAATAACTTATATGAAGCAAGAAAGAAAAACAAATATATGGATAAACGTAATAAACGGATGCTTCTGACTCCTTTTTCAATTCTTAATGATTATGAAAAATTTAAAGATGATAAATATACAAAATGTTTAAAAACTATAAAACCAGGATATTAGTTAGTAAGTTGTTGCCGTAAGACGCAATATCACATAAAATATAATAGAAAACCAATAGTTATTTGATTATTTCAAAAATAACAACAACAACAACAACAACATCAACAACAGTTATGCATTTACGCATTTAATCTTTCAATTTGATAAAATTATAGTTAACATTTAAAAAATATAACTTTTTCATTCCTTTCTGTATACCTTACACTTTTTACATCTCCTCACTTCTCCTTACTTACTTTAATGTTTTACTTAACTGAATATATCATACTTTCTCAATGATTTTGTATATTATTAAAGTTAGTTGTCTAATATCATCATTATAATTTAAACTACCTTACTTCTCTTAATTTGTTTTTTGTCTTTACTTATCCTTAATTCTCTTTACTCTCGTATAAACGACTCGGGAAAATATTAAATTTTATTTTAAAGAACTGGATATTTTTTAACTTATGTAGTAAGTATAAAGAAGGCGATTATAATATATATAATATATAATCAGGTAATTAATATAAGCATGAAACCATGATCTCGTAATTTGTTATTTATCTTTACTTATCCTTACTTTCGCCTAAGTTACTTCTCTTTACGTCTCGTATAAACGACTCGGGGAAAATATTCAATTTAATTTTAAAGAACTGGATATTTTTAACCTATGTAGTAAGTATAAAGAAGGCGATTATATTACATTTATATATAAATATTATATAATCAGGTAATTAATATAAGCATGAAACCATGATATCGTAATTTGTTATTTATCTTTACTTATCCTTACTTTCGTCTAAGTTACTTCTCTTTACGTCTCGTATAAAAGACTCGGGAAAATATTCAATTTTACTTTAAAGAACTGGATATTTTTTAACTTATGTAGTAAGTATAAAGAAGGCGATTAAAATATAAAATCAGGTATTTAATATAAGCATGATACCAATGTTCATGCTTGACACGTTCAAACTAATATTTATTACAACAAAACAACAACAACAATGTGGTAAATCGTTTATTTTCAGTGAATTGTCATTTTCAAAACCATTTATTATTGTTATGGTTCAATTTCTGTATACCTTAGACTTATTAACTTATTTTTAATTTCTCCTTACTTCTCCTTACTTATCCTTACTTCTCCTTACTTAGCCTTACTTCTCCTTACTTAGCCTTACTTAGATTTATAATACCTTACTGTATTTAGGTACAGCGATGGTCTATCAATCCGTATCGTAAATCCGACCGGAAGTACGGCGTTTACACATTATTAACGAACAAAAACAACTCGAATCATCTGATCATTTCTAAAATTATAGTTTAAAACTAATTTGCGGTAAAATTATTTCCTTATAAGGCAAACGGAGTATATTCAAATGTATATATATGACAGCTGGGTTTTATTGTTTGTGTAGAGTCTATGAACATTTGATAAAGCATGTATTGATTAATAGACCCTGGCTGAAGCTACGGATAGAAACAAATTTTGGTAGGTAGATCTAGATCTATTTTCTTAAATCTTATTATTCCATGAACTTTCTCTGGGTTCTTTAAAGAGCGGTTTTAGCTTCTGGTGGTGGTACAGAATGTATCATAACTTTATACAGTGTAATCTCTATTGAGAGTCACTGTCAGGTCCTCATAGAGGAATGGTCCTGAGTAAGCGAAGGAAAGAATATCAATTCTCACACTGTCTAGGGCAGTTAGGCATTGGGAAGTACATGGTCCATTATTTATATACAGTTGTTCAGGTAGTAGCGGATAGCTAAGCAGATTACCATTCTACGGGTCTTTAAAAGTAGAAATTCTACAAACTTATCAATATCATTCAATAGACAAAAAGTGTTCTCTCTTAAAAACATCATTCTTTTTAAACTTTTGTGATAACCTCCCTGCTCGAGGTTTTGTATATGATATACATGGATTGAGGCAGTAGCGGATAGCTTCGGGGAGTATGCCCAATCACAGAGAAATCAAATGGAATATAAAGTATTATCATATCAAAAAGCATAAATGCTTAGTAAAAATATCTTATTTACAGTCAATGCGAATGTCCGTCGGTCAGCCGGTCATGTCCGGTAATTTTGCTGGTTGATGGACAGAAACTTCTGTTATTGTCGGACACAATGTCCGACGCAAAATTACAGTCAGCACCGTTTCATTTTTGGAAAATTTACTTTCAGTTTTATTTCCAGTGCTATTTTTAACTGAAATATCATGATTGTTCTGCGTGTTTTTATCCATGAGTCGGTGTATGTAAACCCCAGTACGTTGTTTTTGACTACTCCGGCAAAATTCGAAAAGCTTTCGGGTCAAGGTTGCTAATTATCCCACAATTCAATTCGTCGTAGTAAACAATCATGGCGGTCAATGTTTGAAGAACCGATAAAAATATTTATTCTTTTTTGATCCGCAGACAATTTCATTGAAGAATTAGGGAAGCAAATAGACTAAGGTTTCTGTTCAATGTGCATACGTGATACGATGTAAATGTCAAATCATTGAATGATGGCACAAGAAGTCTACAATCACGGACTTTTGGTGAATCAAATGACAAATGTAAGAAATAAGCACATCAAATGATAAAACTCTGCTTTGGTGGTAGTGATAAATTTTTTACCATCATTGAAGGGTTTCGAATTAATTTGATTATGTGTTAATTGCAACAATATTACGAAGGGATATCTGAAGATACGATTTGAAAGTGTGGTGTGGGATATGGCAGCCTATAGGCTATAAGAAGTGGTAGGTACATGAAACTTATGGTAAGTAAATCAAACACACATTTTTACAAAATGGCCATAAACCAATCTACAATATCCATACATTAACAACATTTTGGCATTAAGCAAGGTACTTGGTTCTTATTGTGATTATTTAGAAAATCTAAAATTAATGAAAATAATATGTTAAACTTAAAATATCCAATATTTAAAGCTAGATATAGGAAATAAATAAACTTATCATAAAACTGTAATTTATATACAATGTACATTTTTAAGTCGTTGTCACAAAATATAGTCGATAAAATTGCGACAGGCAAAAAGTTGTTGCGACAGGTAAAATTTTGGTGTTTACCTGTCGCAATGTTCTGTGAAGGGAAAAAAGTTTTCGCGTAGACTGTATTTACTGGCAATAACTAAACTTAGTAGCCAGAAAAACCATGATTTCTTTCTTACACAGTTCATCCATTATGTACATGTATGCGAGTTCTCAAATGAAAAGAATAGCACAATAAATTTATAAGACTTCTCCAAAACGGAAGGCTGTGGAAACATATTCTATTCGAAAAATGGACAAATTGAAAAAAAAGAAATGTAGAAGTCAATGACTAAACCATCAGCACACCTGACTCTGGTGTTCTTATAAGGTTTCAGATGAAAGCACTGTCAGAATTTCCTCAGGCTTGCTATTCATTGATACATAAATATCTACAGATAATACAGTATATTTACTACATTGCGTTATATTAGTTCAATTGTTAATCTTCACAACACATCATAACTAACGTTCAACTCGCCTCTGACAGCGATTTGACAGATAAAGTTGATTTGGAGACGATCCCCTTGAGTAGCATACATATGCAATCCGTTACTGACTAAGTGCATGGTAGTTATTTATATCTCTGTTTGGTGACAATTTGCAGGTTTATAAGAACATGTTTTTATGAGTGATAAAATGTTAATTTATACACCAAACCAAACCATATTCTTTGAAAGTTTACAGACTTTTGATATAAAATTTTATGTTTATTGTTCTTTTCATTAGTAAAACCACGGTGTAGGTATCGACTTCCTATTGCCTCGTTCTACTTATAAATACGATAAACTCTCATTGCAAAATTTGAAATCAAAACAAAATACATTAAAGTGAAGGGGAGAATTCACTCTTTCTCTTGGTATAAAGATTAATTATCCTAAATCTATAAACAAAGAAAATGCCCAAGAAAAGAAACGGGCTATCCGCTATACCCCCAAATCCGCTAATGTCTTAACAACTGTAGTAGATTTCACACCAGTTGCCTCTGGAGCTCATAGGTAGAGCACCATTCATGGTTAGCCAGAGGTCCGAGGTTCAAGTCCAGATAGAAGCTACACTCTTTCCAACCCAGATCTGCCGCATTGGCATTGTCAACAGAGCAAATTACCCTTGGAGCTCCTCTGGGAAAGATTGTCTGGAGTATTCAAGCCAATGTCCTGGGTAGACCCTTGCAGATATTTGCCAAGTTAATTAGTACAGTCAGTTATTCAGTTCAGACATTCAGTCAGTTCTGTCAAATTATAAATCAAAAGTGTGTTAAGAAATCATTGTTTTTTTGCAGCATTTCTCTTATTTAGAGTGATGTTGCTAGAACACACAATGATTTCTTGACCAATTTTCGTTTTTTTATGCCCCCACAAAGTGGCAGGCATCTAGAGTTGCACTCATACGTCCGTCCGTCCGTCCGTACATCCCCCAAATCTTGTGGCATCAACTCCTCCAAAACTATAAGGCAGATTTTTTTCAAACTTGCACAGATGATCAAGCAGGATGTGTAGATGATCATAAAGAAAGGATTTTTTCCTGCGACAAATTTTTACCAGAGTTATAGCCCTTTGTTAATTAAAAAGTTATGTTGCAGCAGTGGGGGCATCAGTGTCTGAGGACACATTCTAGTTTCATTCAAGATTGTGAACATGTTCCAGAACTGATTGAATGCCGAAACAGAATAATTGTCTGTAATGTATTGGGTAAGTGGGGAGGAATGTGGAAGATTTCATACAAGCAGCCTCTGTAGCTAAATTGGTAGAGCATTCGAATGGTAAGACTGAGGTCTGACATTCGAATGCAGGTCTAGGCTACTCTTTCCAACGCAAAGATGCCACATTTAGTCTTGAAATAATTAGTTTGCTCCTGGTTTGATCATTGCCAATATGGACATGTTGATGGTACCTGTCTGTGTCTAAGATTGTTTTGGATGGAGTAAAGGGTTGATGTCAGTTACTGATAGCTTTTAATTTCTTCAAACAGAATAGTGTACAACAATGGAACCAGACATTGATGAAGAAACTGATCCTGTTGTCAGAATGCAAGACCCTTTGTTGGAAATTGTGGTCCCTGAAGGGGAGCCAACCTTGTTTACAGCTGTGAGGTTTGGGGATATGGAAATGATTGATCGGCAGCTGCATTCGAAAGTGGATCTGAACTTTAAAACACAAGGTATGTTACAAGTGTTGTACATGAGTAGTTTTTGTTTTGAATTTCTTTCCAGATTACAATGGCAAAACTAGTTTAATTCCCAAATGTATTTTTATCCCCCGCCACAATTTCCCCCGCCCCAAATTGACCCATAGCTTAGGACCAGTATTAATAAGATCACTGTAATTATTAATGTCCCTACCGTTTTGCAGTATTTCTTGCCCCAAAACTAAGACAACCCACTTAAGACCACATGTCCGATATTGACAACTTCTTTCACTTGTCTGACACCTGATTAAGTAATACCAATTCACAAACCAACTTTGTTTGATTTAAAATAATTTATCATAGATATTTTTCTTAATTTTTGAAGATGTTTAAAAAACTTGTGTGAATCTTTTTCTTTAGATGAAGCCTATAAAGTTAAAAGTTTGACGATGTCTCACAGAATAACATCAACACAGTATGCAGTTCTGCATTTAGCAGCTCTACATTCAACAACTAAGGTATTAATAACTCTTGATAATCATTTTTTCTTCAAACTATAGTAATTTTCAATTAATTATTAGTAAATTTACCTTTTTGTTAATGTTATATAGCTGAAAATTCTGCAAAATACAGCCAAAATAGACGGAACATTGCAAATACTTATTAACACAAAATTATGTGAATAGATTTAGGTCCAGATCCACAGAGTACGCCTGGTTGCACTGATGTAGCATCTGAACACTCAGATTTAACCAGGACATGTCCCCATCATTTCTCACATATAGGTCACATATTTTTAGTTGGTTATATAAGTTTGGAAATCCACCAGGACAAAGGTATATCAGCATTAATTTTATAAAATTTGAACTTGGTCTGTATATTGAATTTGGGTCCATTTTATAGTGCGGCCTATACTTGAGTGTGACCAATACATGAGCAATTACGGTATAAGACATGTTATTTTTTAGGTGATAGAGAAGTTACTAAAGGGTGGAGCAGATATTGATATTCTTGATATGCAGCAAAGAACACCGCTACATTTTGCTGTGGTTGCAAACAGAATACCAGTAGTCAAGCTTCTTATAGCAAAAGGTATTGTGCACATACAGTTTTAGGGTATGGTACACACACTCAGAAATTTCAATAGCTATGCAGCAAAGAACACTGCTATATTGTGCTGTGGTTGCAAACAGAATACCAGTTGTCAAGCCTCTTATATCAAAAGGTATCAAACACGTACAGTTTATATTAAGGGTATGGTACATGTACTCAGGGAATTTCTATAGATTAGCAGCATAGAACAATGTCAAATTTTGCTGTGGTTGCTAACAGAATACCAGTCATCTAGCTTCTTATAGCAAAAGGTATGTACACATAGAGTTTAGGGTATGGTAAACACACTCACAAATTCCAATGCAGATTCTTGCATTTTGCTGCTATCAATTTGCATTTCCTCTATTGACTCCACCTTATTCCGAGCTCGGGGTTATTTTTGATGCAGGAGAATTTATGAAAAGTTGTCCAGTTTTATCATGAAAATTTTACATTGGCTCTAACTTTGTCATTTCTTTCATATTATTTTTGCTAAGGAATACTTGACTTTGATTTAGCTGAAATCCAAAATCTAAATCATTTTATTGAGATTTATTTGAGTTATGCCCCCTTTTACATATTATATTTATATTATTTTGAGTATATTGTTATCATGTTTCATTTGGGGCACTTCACATTAAGAAGAGTGGGGACTTAGCACCCACCAATTTTAAGAATGCAATAAGGGTCATTTTGTCAGAGACTGGTTCATTTAAAAAACTCACCCGAGACACTTATCCAGTGATGTGTCAATTTATTTTTAAGGTGCCAATATAGACGTGCAATCATCAAGTGGTAGAACTCCATTACTGGAAGCTGTTATCAATGGAAGTTTTGAGGTTGCTGTGATTCTGATAGAGTCAGGTGGCCAGTTAGACCTGGTGGATACTAAAGGAACCTCTGTCCTGCATCATCTCTGCTTCTCCCGAGATCCTAACCTTCACATCATTGAAATGGTCCTTCAGCGTAAGCTCTGCTCTGAAAATTCCTTTACTGCTACATTACAATTCATTTTTTACCCTTTACTTTATATATGCAGGTTTTATCGTATGTTCAAAACAGTTCAGATCCAGATCAATTGGCATATCCATGTCATCTGATTTGGATCTACACTGTTTGCTTCTTGGCTTTAATTACCTAATTAATCTAAAAGCAAATATTTTCATTTGGGCCAAAATTTGCGCATTTTAATTATTTTCATAGGGTTGACACAGTTGCATTTTGTTTGCGTTGAATTCATGCTCTAATCCTAACACGAAAAATTTGAAAATTCAACCTGCACCATAAAGATAATACATGTAATACCACAGTTTATCACATACCTTCCGGTGTGGGAGTGTAATAACACCCGTTATATATTTTCGATATATAACTAGTTATATATCGTAGCCGAATCACTATTCATCCACGTTATCAGCGATCAAAACAAATTTATGAAAATGACTTACTTTTGCCATCTGACCACTTCAGGAAAGCAAGCAGCTTCTATAAGGAACTTAAGCATCCCTTTAATTAATAATATCCACGGGAAATATAACTGTCTGACATCTTGATTACACTGTAAGAAAGCAATACTCCGAATGTCTATGATGAAATTCAACAACAGCAACAAAGCCATTTTCATTTCGGTTTAATCGAAAACAAAATGACCCAGATGCTGGTATCGTTTTCAGAACATCGTTGGTGTGATCTTACAATATCCCCGAAACAAAATAAAAACACTGGAAACACATTTTTAATCCGAATCATAAATTTATATCCAGCAACTTTCAATGTTGTCATATGCCGCTACGAAAGTTTACACAAATGACGTC
The DNA here is from genome assembly GCA_038501625.1 of Corbicula japonica. Taxonomy (NCBI): domain Eukaryota; kingdom Metazoa; phylum Mollusca; class Bivalvia; order Venerida; family Cyrenidae; genus Corbicula; species Corbicula japonica. Next base: position 1,846,117 of record JAZAYU010000042.1, read on the forward strand.
ATACAGTAGATCGATTTATTTGATTAAACACAACTTCAGAAGCCTATAACTGGTAGATTCTTTTATCTAGACTCTAGTGCAGTTAATTGTATTTATTTATTTTCACTTATTTTGGCAAATAGGAAAACGGTAGGATAAATTCTTTGGGGACTAGCTTATGTATCACCCGATACGACCGAATTACACACGTTACGTCGTTTAAATTTCCCTCTACTAGGCGATAGAAAGGGACAATTCATGGATTTTGCTTTTTTCAGGGTATGTGATAAATAGAATACATCATTCTAATCATTTTATACTGAAATTATTAAACTCGGCAAAAGCCTCGTTTTATATCGATTTAGACGACTTGTTTAATAATTTCAGTATAAAATGATCACTCATGTTGTATCCTCTATATCAAAAATGTATTAGCAGTTTATTGATTTATTTACAGATAAGGGGAACCCAAATATAACAAATCTTAAAGGTGGCACCCCATTAATGTTTGCATCAACCCTGAAGAAACATTTTAGTGTCAAACTTATAAAACTGCTGCTGGAGTATGGTGCAGATATCAACCAGGTCAGTGTGAATTTTTATTTCAGGATCTAAGAATGCCAATATCACGAATGCAAAAGGAGGCACTGCCATTATGTATGCAGCTGCCGCTAAAAAAACAAAATTGGCAAGTTTGTTGTTAAAGTATGGGGCAAACATAAATCAGGTCAGTCAGTGTTCATGAAGGTTTCTTGTGTTTGGTCGTTTATTGTTGTTTTTTGTTTTGCTAAATTGTTTGTCTTGTTTCATGTTTGAATATATTTATTGGGGTTTCTTCCATAGTTACTGTGTTTTGTGTTGCCAAATAGAGATCCTAATGTCTGTTGGTGGCAATGACAGTGCTGTGTTTCCAATAGTCCCCCAACATCAGTATGAATCTTAATGTTGCCTATAACTTTGAAAGTGCTTGTTGTATTAACTTAATACTGGGAATATATCATCAGCATAAATGAAACCTTTTCTGACAACATGAATGATAACTCCTTATTAACCATTTCCTCTATAGATACACTTTTATTGCGAGGGCAAACATTTTAGATAAAGATCAGTTCGCACATCCGTGCCATCTGATCAGGATCTAAACTGTTCCGTTTATGATTCGTTAGGTTATTTCTGACCAAAATGCGACCAGTGTAGATCCAGATCTGCTGGCATATCCATGGTCAGAAATAACCTAACAAATCATAAAGCAAACAGTGCAGATCCTGATCAGATGGCACAGATGTGCCAGCTGATTTGGATCTACAGTGTTCGCCCACGGAATGAAAGTGTGTCTATGGAGGAAAGGGTTAAGTAAGCAGGTGGCACATGTTTGGTAGAATGTTAGCTGTGGCATGATAATTTAGTCACTGTGTTGACTTTATTTTGGATTGTGTTAATATTATTTCTTTACCCATTATGAGTCATGAGTGGGGTTGTGACGAGTAAAAATATCAATTTTGGTGTTCAGTTGTGAAATAAAATCAAAGATAGAACAGAACAGAAGAGAAATTATATTTCGACCTAAGCATATAATCTCATTGTCATACATGAAAAAAATACAATTATATGCAGTGATACAATTCAAACAACAGAAAATTAAAATTGTTGTGAGAGTGTTCATCTTGGAATAAATACAAACAATTAACAATTATTTTTTGATTCACTATTTTCTTGTAAAAAAATTGAAAAACTGGAAAGGGAGGTAATAGGTTTTGAAAAGTAGTTCAGCAAATACAAGGAAAATAAAATTGGTATTTCACAGTTTCAGAACAGTGAAAATGCCAATTTTATTTCACTGTTTAAACTGTATAACCCTTTCTTCCATAGACACACCTTTATTGCGTGGGCAAACAGTGTAGATCCAGATCAGCTGGCACATCCATGCCGTCTGATCAGGATCTGCACTGTTCGCTTTTTGATTCATTACGTTATTTCTGACCAAAATGAAACCAGTGCAGATCCTGATCAGATGGAATGGATGTGCTGGCTGATCTGGATCTACACTGGTCGCACATGCGTAAAAATGTGTGTATATGGAGGAAAGTGATAATTCACAATAAAACATCAAATAAACCTCTATAAAGAATAATTCAACCAATGCAAATGACAGGATGACGAGTCCATGACACTAATTCAGGAGGTAAAAGGTTGATTTACTCACAGTTTCACTGTTGTTTTCTAGACCGACAACCACGGTAGAGCGGCGATACATTTTGTGGTAGAGCTCAAGACAACATTTAACTTTACGGACAATATCCTTCTCTTCCTTATTAAGAATGGAGCATCTGTTGACATCGTTGACAAAAACGGTAAGTAATACTTCATGTAAATTCTTCTCAGATAATACATATGTATAATGTTCTTAACTCTTTACTGTGTTTATGTATTTAATCCTATGTGCAACAGGTGTAGATCCAGATCAGCTGGCACATCCATACCGTCTGATCTGGATCTATGCTGGTTGCATCATGGTCAGAAATAAATGTTAAGCCAACAGATTAACAGATTTAATTTTTGATCAGATGGCACAGATATGCCAGCTGATCGGGATCTACACTGCTCATGGGACAACAGCCATATCCCATGAAGTAAAGCATTAAAGAATTCATTTAACAAGCAATTTGTAGATTAACAATGTTGAAGAGGTCATTGGATTAGATGACATTTTCAAATTTGAAACTGAGTCATAGGTATAAATCTACTTCACAAGGAAAAAAAAACTGTCACCATGAACAAAGGCACATTTTTCATTTGATTATGACCAAATTTTTTTTAGGAAGTTTTTCATTGCCATGGTATTTATTTCAAATCTGAAACAAGGTCATCTGGGGTCAAACACTAGGTAACTAAGTAAAATAGAAAAATAGTTTGACCACTCCAATGGTTTATCCACATAACTTTGAATGCTGCAGATTTTATCCAGTGAGATAAAATTTGATTAGGGTATATTTCTTGTTTCTGTTTAATGTTCGAATTAGTTGGCTGGATACGCAAATGAGTGAATAGGAATATTCTGTCCACATGTTATTTTCCTGTCATTATTTTATGTTACAGGTCTTACATTATTGGATATGGCAATGAAGAACTCTTCTCTTCCAACAATCAAGTGCCTCCTTCTAATGGACTGTCCACGGAATATGTTCCATATTTTGAACAACCCTCAGATGGTCTATGTTTGTGATATGGTTCCAGAATTCAAAGACTGGCTAAATAAGGAACTTTTTAATCCAAGGCCGCTAATGAGACTGTGCCGAGGGAAAATTAGAAGTTGCATTAGTCCAGATAACTTGACAAAAGTAGACAAGTTGGATATTCCTAGACAGTTACAAAACTTTTTACTTGGCTATGACATTGTTCCAGAAAATTTGAAATGATGAAAAGTCTTTTTAAAAGTCTGTTTTATTTATCCCTTTACTGCATGGGATTTAACATTTATCACATGTGTAAAAATTTATCACATTTTTTTGCAGTCTGATCTGGATCGAAACTGTTCACTTTTTGATCAGAAATAACATAACTTATCTTAATGTGACAAGTGTAGATCCTGATCAGACTACACAGATGTTCATGGTGATCCAGATCTACACTGGTTGCTATGGCATTTATGCTGTAACTATGGAGTAAAGTGTTTAAATGGTAGAGATATACTGTGATAGAGAAATATATATACATGTACTGTGATTGTGAATATATATGCCCTCGCCCCCCAATTCGAAGAAATGGGGGTATACTGCTTTGCACATGTCGGTAGGCCAGTCTGTCCGTCCTTAACCAACCTTGTCCAATCAATAACAAGACAACAATTTGACATACACTCCTCAGATTTTGTAGGGAGGTTAGTCATCACAAGTAGATGACCTCTATTGATTTTTGATTAGGTCAAAAGGTCAAGGTCACATTGACCGTCAATAAAACAGCAGCAGATTACTATCCAATTGGCATTTCAGGGGCATACATGTTTAAAAAACATCTCTTGTTATTAATGCTAATATGTAAACCACTTGTTGACGGAAATGTTGTTGTTTATTTTATTTATATTTGAGGCACACCACGGGAAAAGGTACCTTCGGGCAGTTGACGACAATCCTTGAAACGACGTCATAAAGTTGAGCAGACGACATTAATTATTATGCAATTTGCAGTAAAAATACCATTTTATTGTCAAAATGTTTAACAAAATCACTGTTTTGTTATGAGAAAATAATAGAAATTTGAAAGTTCTTTCTAAATAAAGTAACAACAAAAATGACACAAAAAAAGACCGAAGGCACCTTTTCCCGTGGCGTGCCTCATTTGTTTTGCGAGAGAAGGGTAACTATATAATAAATGGAACATTATGACAGTATAAAGTCTATAAGTTCATTTCATTTCTCTTTGTGTATGTAAACCACACAACTCAATAGATACGAACAAACAGATTGCATAGTGTTATAATATTCCATTTTTATACTGTGGTTGTGAATATTATAACAATGTTGGAACACTTGCTATAGTATGGGGCAAGTGTTATATTTACTAAAAGAGATAATAAAATACCATGTTACTGTAATGGGTTATTTTTGTGAGCATAATTGTTTCGCCATTTGGATATTGTCGTGAATTGGCTTAAATAATAAACGCCTAAAATTCCCAACTTTGCTTTCGCGAAGTGCACTATATTGCTAGACTGTACGGTACGCTTGATGCTATTTCTTTATGTTCTGGGTTAATCAAGTATATCCTAAAGTGCACAAGTTTTAGATAAGTACGGATACAATTAATGGTTCGGGAGTCGAATTCATTGGTATTGATAACAAATGTCAAATCATGAGTAGAGATTATTTCATACTTCCAAAATTTGCTGCATATACTATGCTTAATAAACAATGCAAAGCACAAATTTGCTAAAATAACAGCCGCGAGAATTAAAATTATGTCAAAATTGCAAAAATTTTCGGTGGCGAAAATAACCCATTATACGGTAATAATTGGCTAGCGAAGTAATCCATATTGTTGTATTTGCAATTTGTGACATAAAATGTATCTTTAGTTTTAGTGATTTTGAAATTAGCAAAAAAACTGGCTTATCTAGTCTTGGACGAAATCAAATTAGCTCTTGATTAAAGAATTTGTGACATCACTGTTGTTAGATTGATTTTTGAATGAGCCATTTCCAGTCACCATTGTACATACATTATAGCTTTATTAAAACTACTTCATATATTTCACATGCATTATTTTCATGTGCTGCCAATGTAGATCCAGACCAGCTGGCACATGCGTCAGGATCTACATTGTTACTTCTTGGTCAGAAATAACAATCTAAAAGCGAACATTGTAGATCCTGATCAGACGTCATGGATGTGCTGGCTTATCTGGATCTACACTGTTAGCGCATGCAATAAAAGGTGTATCTATGGAGTTAGTGGTTAAAGAAGAAAGTTTATCATTAGACAGAAACTGATATTATACAGAATAAAATTACCATGTAAACAACTGATCAGATATATGATACTGTTGAAGAGGGTTCTTTGTGTTGCCCTTTCAAAGAAGAGGTGATACATAGGGATTGCTTTGTTCGTCCATCGGTCCATCCATACCACAAGGTGATTGTCACAGAGTGACAGTGAACATCAATAAAAATAAACTGAAGAACAGTTTACATACCAAATTTGGTGTATGTAATGCTCATTGTAAATAGCCGTAGTTAGGTGGCACCTATTAATTTTGGGATCAAAATTCCTAGTAATTGTCAGTTGGCAGAGTTCAAAAGGTCGAAGGTAAAGGTCACAGATGTCAAGTGAAAATTAGTTTTTACTCTGTTAAATACTGGAAAGCAACCTAGAGCAACGCCCATGTCAATTTTGAGATTAAAAGTAAAATCTCGAGTGAATGTCATAGAAAATAAGTTTCTTCCAATCTGCAAACTTGGTTAGATTGCTCCTTGTGGTTAGGTGACTTGAAAGTTACACTGATCATTAAAAAAATTGGAGGGGCTGAATTTGGAGCTGTGGTTTAAAGGTTTAATGGCTGAGTGGATGTGAAGTGAAGTGAATTCAAATACACTGTTTCTCGAAAGATTAATAAGTTTTTCTTATAATGTGGTACATAAATTTTACAAGTGCAAGCAGTTTTAGCTTACATGTGCATTTGATACTGTGAAGGAGTCTACAAAAAACAACAACAAAAGATCAAAAGGGAAGTAACTCTGTATAGACACTGACAAAATTTTATAAACATGTCAACATCTGCACTAGAAGACACCGATGACGATGTTATGATAATAGATGATGAGTCTGACGAAGAAGACAATTCAAATGATGCATCTTGTTCTTCAAGTACGGTTGATCAAAAGGAACAGGTCGGTTTTTATTTTGTTTTCAGTTTTCGCGACCTGTTGTCAAAATTACAAATTCACTTTTAGTTTAAACCTAAGTTTTCCATATAAGATTATTGTTATCTGTCATTTAATATGTTGTCTCACTATAATAATTTATAATGCAGATTATTTTACAGTTGTAATCGGTGCATATTAAATCTTGGAGATCAAGGCAACAAGAGGCAAGCACCTACTGAGAAGTGACTTATTGAAGATTCTAGAGGTTATGAAAGTGTTCACATCTTGACCATATGCATCTTCATTTTTCTGTTTCAGTAGAAGCTTTATAAATTATATAGTTTATGTTGATGTACATGTAGTTCCTTGAATGAAAATAATTACAAAAATGGCCCTTGTGTTTGTATCCAAAAATCCAAACAGAATCTGCAAGTAATATTTCAGATGTTAATCTGAAAACTTTCAAAGATCAAGTTATAATTTCTATGTTATCGAAAAATTATATCCTATCTAGACTCAGAAATTATCGAACCATAAAATTAATGTTCTCCTCAACACCCAATGGGATAAGAAAGCAATCAATTTTTAACCAGTATAAGTCCATGTTACAAACATGCAAATTACAGAACTGTAAATAAAAACATAATTAGTCTATTGCTTGACCCAGTAATCTAATTTCTAGATCAGTCATTTAGAGCCTTGCTTTTAATATCATTAAAGTGTACTCAAAGAAATTTCTTTGTCCATCAGTTTAAATGTAATTCCAAGAAATAAATTACGTAGTTTGCTAAAAGTAAAACCAATTCCTAGCAATCAGACTTCCCGAAAGTTAAAGAAAAGTGTCGGACATTCGGTCAGACAAGATGTGAAAATCTGTCGGACCGAAACAAATTCTGTGGGACCAAAACATGTTACGCATAAAATAAGACGCCATTTTGATTGCAGGGTACCGAAAAGTTCGAAATGGGCGAAATGAATACAGGAATTGGTGGTGGTACGAATTGTCATCATGACAAATATGTTAAGAATTGCATTTGGATATACTCATTTATTTCCATCAGAACAGCTTCGAACCAAAACAGCGTGTAAAATTGGTAGATTTAACATCTTATTTTTTTTAAAAAAAGGATTTAGCAGTTATAATTTTTGTAGGACACTTGGTCCGATAACATAAGAAATCACGTCGGACCGGTCCAAATTTTACTGGACAGGTCCGACGGTCCGGCGACTTTCGGGAAGTCTGGCAATATTATAATATTATGATCAAACACAAAACTTTTATTAACCCTTTACTCCATGGGATGTGGCTGTTATCCCATGGGCAGATGGTGTAGATCCAGATCAGATGGCACTTCTGTGCCATGTTATCAGGATCTGCACTTCTTTTTTGATGTATTGAGTAGTTTCTTAGCAAGAAATGATAATTGATGAGTGTAGATCAAGCTCAGATGGCACCGATGTGATGTGCTTTATGATCACAGTCTACACTAGTTGCATAAAACCCGTATATGTGGTGTAAAGGGTTAAAATTGTTTACCCATTGCTGATAGTATGAACTTCAATGTATGTTTATTTTATTTTTTAGACTGACACACAAAATGAGGAATCCTGCAGGAATCCGTGGCATGAAAAATGGGGCAACAATGATACCAAATTAAAATGGCCATCACAGACTCCAAAAATGGCGCAATTTATATTCACGCTGCTAGGATATGAACCTCTGGGTCATAAGAATCGTGGACGAGTAAAATCTAAGTTCTGTGTAACATGTATTGACAGAGCAACAGGTCTCACTGTTGAGGAATTCAAGGAGCTTGAAGCGCAGGCAAAATCTAAATGGGTATAAATCGGCTTTATTTTGTCACAGTTTTTGAAAATAAGATTGATAAGATGGTTGTTTTATGCAATTTTTATGCCCCCACAATTTGGGAGGAGATCGATCCTTAAAATAAGATGTCAAATAAACTCATATAATTGTATGTAAATATGGTTTAAAAAAAAAATTAAAAACAAAAATGTCATTTTACCAAAAGCCTTAGAATTCTATACCCACAAGACAAGGGTTGCATGTAATTGCAACATTCTTGCATGAAATCTCAGAAAATTAATATATGTAAATTCATAATTACAATTTTGTTGTTGAATTGGTGGAATAACAACAATATTTCACTGAAATAATAAATCATCACCTTAGTGCAAAAACATTATGGCACCATCTCAATTCAATGGTACTTGTAAGGTTTTTGCACTAGTTTGACAAAATATCCTTGATGTCATGTAATAACATGTGTGATTAATGTCTTTACAGAACCAGGGATCTATCAAAGACTTCAAGTCGGCAACAGACAAGTCTCTCACAAATGTAATTTTCAGTTCTTATTTTTTATTATTTAATACTTTTACTCCATATACGAGGGTTGTTCAAAAATTAATAGGACTGCGGCTCTACTCATCACGCCTTTTAATTTACTTGCACGATTTTGTAAGCAACGAATTTCGGAACATGTCCTCTACATACAGTGAAAAAATTGATACAAAATTATAACAAATAACAAATCTATGAAATTTACAAATAACAAGGGGTACGCAACCCGGCGCACGCTAAAATTACAGCAAATGACGTTTATGACGTCGCAAAATAAATACAAAATGTTTATAGCGTCATTCTTTCTTAATGCACTCTTCCATAACCAATTTTTTGTCTATGGTGATCACGCGGAAAGAAATAGGCCACATTTTTACTCCACTCTCATTGGAAAGGCCCGGGAATCGACCTTTCTTCGCTCTTAATCGTGATCTTTGATCACCATCTCTGCACCAACGGGCACGGACCTATAATTTAAGTATGTGAATGAAATTAGTGTTTCGTTTTAATGCCAAACACCATCATCTGATCTAAAAATGATATGAACATGTACAGTGAAATATAAATATTCATTAATCGAAAAATATTCCATTCTACTAAACACAGGCTAGCATTTATGAAACAAATCGGGGAAAATAGCTCTAATAATTACTGCGTATCCTAATGTCATTAACTTTTTAAATACTCATAGATCAAGGTAAACACAATAAAATAGTATTAACAAAAATCCCTCTTATATTCAATTCTTTGTTAAGAATCGAAAAAATTGACCCGATGCTAACAATAAACATACCGACAGCTCGCGACCTGTATTACCAGCGATCATTCTGTAGCTCTTATGCAACTGACGTCACTAACGTTCTGTCAATATCCGGCTTTCTCATTGGCCTTTTCTGTCTGTGATCTCGTCTTTGCCATCTTTGAATCGCCTGTGCCAGCTGAAAATGCCTGACCTGCTCGCCGATTCATTGCCCTTTATTAATCTAACATTCTCATATGAAGCTGAACAAATATCGCCCATATTTTGACAAATTTAAACGAATGCGCAAATTTTTATCTTTTAAATGGACGTCAAAATTCTACTTTTTACGTTATGACTACTGCTTTTTAAATTATATTTGTTTAGCAAGAAAACGTCCAAATGAAATCAAATTTGGATAGTACGCCGCCTGAATATAACGAAACAGGTTGGCGGAATATCAGGAAATACGGACGCCAAATTATGAAATTAAACTAGAAGTAAATCTAATCTTCAATAACGTTTTACGCGCTGCGCCGGGTTTGCGTTACCATGGTTATTAAATAACATAGGAAACTTGGGTTTAGCAAAAATATGTCATAAAAGCATGCTCGACTTGTAGACAACGTTTCATGAGTGCCGTACATAAGAAATTATTTCAGATTTAATGAAATATGAAAAAGCATGACTCGCAGTCCTATTTAAATTTGAACAACCCTCGTATACTCTTTTTAACATGTGTGTGACCAGTGTAGAACCAGATTAGCTGGAATATCCATCGATCTGGATCTGCACTCCAAGCATCTTGGTCAGAAATAACCTTATGAAACTAAATGGAAACGGTGTAGTCCTGATCAGACAGCACTGGTATGCTGGCTGATCTGGATCTACAATGTTCAGCTAGCCATAAAGGTGTATCTATGGAGTGAAGGGCTAACGCTTATAAGTGTAATGGACTGGGCTTTAGATGTTTTTGAGTCATCCAGTTATCATTTAACCCTTTAATTCATATATATTCACTTTTGGATTCATGAGGTTACTCTGACCTAGAAGCAACTTGTGTAGATCTGGATGGAACAGCAGAGATGGTCTAGATTCATTTTATCACGTTGGACAAACGGTTTAGATCGAAAGCAGCCAGCTTATCTGTGACAACTGATCTGGATCTATACTGTTCCCTTCTTAGTCAGAAATGAATGACTCTGAAAGTTAACAGTATAGATCTTGATCAAAAGGGATGGATTTATGCCAGCTGATCTTGATCTACACAAGTTGCGATTGGGAAAAATTGCATACCCATGGAGTAAAGATAAAATAAAAAAGAAAAAGGCGTTAAGTGTTTGATAGGAATTCTATAACATATTATGTTTTAATTCAATAGCAAACAGTGTAGTCTGCAACCTTACTGCATGGATGCAGAAGGTGATCTGGATCTAAACTGGTTACTGATATGACAGATGCTGTGCTTAGCACTTACCCCTTTTCTTCATTGGATATGACTGTAATCCATGGGCAAACAGTGTAAATCCAATCAGGATCTGCATTGCTTGCAGACAGTGCAGATGTTTGTGCTGATCCAGATCTACACTGTTAGCTTATAAGATAAATCCCATAAATCTTGAGTAAAAGGTTAAAGTATTATTGGTAGATTTGCATGACATTCCTGCAAAATATTCTGGCTTTTGAAGAATTCGAAAACTAACTTGTGTTGTAATATTAAAATTTAAATAGTCTCAAATTTTCCCTGATCAAAGACAAAAAATCTTTGATTGTTGATGCAGGAAAAGCTTTACTTAAACACTGATATCATTTTTGTACTCGAAGATGATTTATCTGGATTTGATGATAAATTTACAAAGAAATCTCAACCTTTGAAGTGCAACCTGATTTTCATACAATCTTTGAATTTATAATTTTATCATGAGGAAAGATTTTTGGTATGGGACTTAAACAATTTCTTAAATACTAGTATAATACTAGTATCCTGTTTTTGTGCTGCCCTTCCAAAAAATACACATTTGCAATTAAATTTTATACGATGCACAAATCTATTATTATCAAAAAGACATCTGCGATTTCAAGTTTGGCCATTAAACATTGATGTCTTCCATTTACATTATAACTTTATGCATGTTCTTATATAGTGTCATATTTAACCCGTTGCTCCATATATACTACTCCTATACCATGCATGAACAGTGTAGATCAGCACATCTGAGCATGCCCGCCCGGCTAGCTCAGTGGATAGAGCATCGGACTGTCAATCCAGGGGTCGTGAGTTCGATCCCCAGCCGAGGCGGGAAAAATTTCTCCGTGACAATTGAACTCGGACATTGCGTCTGAGAGTCATTTGTCCCTCACCTCTGATTCAAGTGAGGAAGCAGTCAGTCGCTTGCGGAGAAATTGGTTAGTACTGGTTAGAGACCCAGGAACACCGGTTAGGTGGACTGACCGCCGGGATATAACCAGAAGTGTTGAAACCAGGCGTTAAACCCCAAACAAACAAACAAAACAAACAAACAAGCACATCTGAGCCATCTGATAAAGATCTACTCTTGTCACACATGTGATAAAACTGGTACATGTATATATGGAGTGGCGGGTTAAAGGATGCAAAATTATAATTGAAGAAATCACAACCAGTATTTTTAAAGTAAAATGTTGATAATTTATATTGCTACAGTCAAGAAGACAGTCAGAGAATGCCCACATCCAGTCTCAGCTAGAAAAATTGGAAAAACTGGACATCAGTGATGAGGAAAAGGTAGGAGTGCCCACATTTCTTATTCCGTATTTATCCTTTAATGAATGTCCCTAGAGGTGATGTGTTTTACAAGGGCAACAGTATGGGTGGGAGGTTAGGAAAGCTCAAATTTGAGACCAGTTCATCATATACAGTAAAAATAGAGGGCACACACATAGACTGTGCATCAGTTATAGAAAAAGTATTGAAAGGTAAATTTATCTCTGGTTGGTATGAAAATAATAAGAATGTGATTTTGCATAATTTTTTGAAATTTTGATTGTCAAAATAACACTAAAAGTTGCTCCTTTTAATATAATTCTTTAGTCCATGGGATATGGCTATTATCCCAGTTGGAAACAGTGTAGATCCAGATTGGCCAACACATTTGATCAGGATCTACATTGTTTGCTTTTAGATAAATTGGAATATCTGACCAAGAAGTAAACAGTGTCTGTGTAGATCCAAATCAGACAGGGCATACTTACAAGCTGATTTTGGATCTAGATCTACACTGGTCACACACACACACGATAAAAACAATTTATATTGAGTTAAGAGTTAACATAATTTATTCTCTAAATTTTCATTTTTGTATACAATTATTAAAATGGAGAATACATGTATATTGACAGCTGTTTACCTTTCTTCAAATATGCGTTTTTACGCATGTGTGACCAGTGTAGATCCAGATCAGCCGGCACATCTTTGTTGTCTGATCAGGATCTGCACTGGTTGTATTAACCTAATGAATCAAAAAGCGAACAGTTTAGATCCTGATCAGACGGCATGGGTGTGCCGGCTGATCTGGATCTAAACTGGTCGCCCTAGCAATAAAGGTGTATCTATACAGGAAAGAGTTAAAGTATAATGTTTTCAAACAGTGGAATATCATTTTTATTTTCACCGCTTTTTTATGTTGGTACCCAAATGCACATAACATTCCAAATGAGAATGTTTAGTAAACGGGCTCAAATTTGGATATATGATGTCATGACATCACGTCAGAAGCAAGCATTTTTGGCGCCATTTCTTGCAATTTTTCTGTCAAATTCACACAAATTATGCACTAAAAGCATAAAATAAATAGGAAATTTGTTTTTACCAGTGAAAGATAGAAATATATTTCACTTGTGAACTCCAGCATTAGGTATTTTCACTCGTGGCTTCCCCAAGCATGAAAATACGAATTCCAGAGTTCACTCGGTGAAATATATCTCTATCTTACACTGGTAAACACAAATATCCTCTATATATTGACAGTTGCTAATTGTGTTTATCATTGATGTGTTGTAGGCCAGACAAGCAAAGCAGTTACGAATGTTAGCATTTGTGAATCCTGGAAAGTTTATGGATGACTTCGATCCAGAGAGGAGTGCACGAGAAATCAAGAAAATGAACAGGAGGTGCTATAAAGAAAAAAAGTATGTTGGCATATTCTATTTCACATTTTATTGCCTTCATTAGCACTTTACCCCATACATACAGGTTTATTTATGTGTGATGCCAGTCTAGATCTAGATCATTTGGCACATTCTTGCTGTCTGATCAGAATTTACACAGTTTGTTTTGCTCAGATTGATTAGGTTATTACTGACCAAGAAGTGACCAGTGTAGATCCAGATTAATTCACACAGATGTGCCTGCAGTGCCCAAGGTTATAAAACTGAGCATGGAAACCAGTTTCAAATCTCAAGCATCTGATTGGCTGAAATGGCGACCAGTCGCCATTTCAGCCAATCAGATGCATACCTGCCATATCCCCCGGCGGGGGGAAAAATCCCCCGGAATCTAGAGCCATCCCCTGGCCCCCGGCGGGATACAAAAATCCCCCGGAATTAACAAAAGTTAAGAAAAACGGTATAAAAATGCATTTTTGTTGCTCTCATCAGACATTTGTCTAAATACCGAATACACCGTTACGTATCTCGGACTCCTAACAGTTGTGTCAAAACGTTCCGAATTCGTCTAATTAGTGTCATCGAGAGGATTATCGATTATTTAGTGAGAATTGACACTTAACAGGATTTTTTATTGGATAATTGATTGTTTGCATAGGTAATTGTGAATAAAATCACAAGTATACCGTCTGTTTTATGTACAATTAGCGGACTTGTTTAAGGATTGACGAGTTTTTTATGATGTCCAAATATGTGTGTATCCGGATAATGGGACAAAAATTATTTGTCCTTCGACCAGCAATTAACGTTTTGGCACGTTTGCAAATATTTTTTTAATTACCGTCATTGTTCGAATATAAACCGCACTCATGTATAAGCCGCACTGCACTAAAACGTGATAGAACAGATGAAAATGGCTTAACCAAAAGTATAAGCAGCCAAACCTGCGTATTAGCCGCATCCCCAACTTTTTACTTCCAAATTCTAGGGGAAAAAGTGCGGCTTATATTCAAACAATGACGGTACAAAGTAGGAAGAAATAACCAGTCAAGCCGATTCTTGCATCCTTGGAATAAAAATATAATAGCCAAGCTGCAACATTTGATATATTCAGGGATGGATCCAGATGGACTTCAGTAGTGTTGCTCGAGCACAACTTTTGGGCACCAATATTTAATTTTCATGGGGATTTTGAACAGAAAATAGAAATTATGATGTAAATACACAAAGACTTTCCCAAACAAACCACCTTAGCATACTTAGAAAGATCCAGACTGACTCCTGGTCTGGTTTGACTGCAGCTCTAGACCATATGTTGAGCGTTCGAACTCAGCATCTGCAGCAAGTTAATAACATCCAAGTCCATGTAAGTTAACTTAAATAATTGTTCTAACTGATGTAAGTCTGTGCTATGCACATCAGAGTTTGTCGGACTGTTCATATAGTGTTTGTTTTATATAGTTTTGTTATGTGCCGACACCTTGTTAAAAAAAACATAATAAAAATATTGTTTAAAACTTTAAATAAATGAGGATAAAATATTGCATCTTGGTTTAGTTTCTAGTAAATTCCACTTAATTAGCCGCGTTAAAAAAAACCCTGGAATTATATCGGAATCCCCTGGAATTTTGAACAAAATCCCCTGGAATGCTTTCCAGAAATATGGCAGGTATGCAGATGCTTGGGATTTGAGACTGGTTTCCAATCTTAGTTTTATAACCTTGGAACCTGGTCTGGGTCTACACTAGAAACACATATGATAAATCCCTTATATATGGAGCAAAGGTTTAAAGCTTCATTGTTTCAATCTTTATCTTAGGATAACATTGTAGTTTAATTTGGTTACACTGGTTTGATCCATTGTAAATTTGGCGGTATAATGAAATTAACATTGCCAAAGTCATTTCTTGAGGATTATATTAATTAAAAATGCAAACATGTTATAAGCAGTTTTTTTATCTGTATTTATTTATAAAAAGGCCAAAAACAGAAATGTAAATAATGACAGAGTGAACACATTATGATTTGTTGACTACATCCTTTCAGATTATTTAAATTTATTGGTTAAAACTCCTAAAATATTGATTAAAAATTGTCATTTTAAAGTAATGTTTTGTTTTTCCAATTTCAGTGTAAGAAAGAATCAGTTATATGACGAGAATGGAGTTTTGTTATCAAACAAGATGGACTGGTGTGATTGTCTTGATGTCGAATGTCCAGGGTGTCATTTCCCCTGTCCCAAGTGTAACTCAGAGAAATGTGGCGGTGACTGTCGATGTAACAGAAAGTGGGTGTATGAATACGTGGAAAGTGAGGGAACTGGAAAAACATACAGCTGGAATCAGGACGATATAAAGAAAACTTGATCTGATTAATTGATGGTCATCCGGAAATAATTGTTGTCCGTGTACCACATTGTTGGTTTGAATGTGGAAGCTTGATCTAAATGTGAATGCAGTCAAACCTGATTTTAAAGACGAGTCAGGAGAAAATGCATAAGTAGTCTTCTAAGGCAGGTGGACATTGTTCTAAATTGAATTTGTTCTTCAAATTAGTCAGTGGAACAAATCAATGTGGTCTTCATCAACAAGTGGTCTTTGTGTACAGGTGGTCTTTAGTTGGAGTGTATATACCAACCATGACCAGTTAACCCTTTCCTCCAATACCACCACAGACACACATTTTTTGCGTGGGCGACCAGTTTAGATCCAGATCAGCCAGCACGTCCGTGCTGACTAAAGTGTTCGCTTTTTGGTTATTTCTGACCAAATACGACCAGTGCAGATCCTTATCAGACGGCACGGATTTGCCTGCACTGGTTGCACATGCATAAAAATGCATATATATGGAAGAAAGGGTTATTAAACCTAATCTTTTCAAGACTTACTATTAAAAATACTCCATAAATACTTTTATGCATGGGTGAACATTGTAGATCCAGATCATGTGCCACATGCCATCTAATGAGGATCTGCATTGTTTGCTTTTAGATTTTTGGGGGTTATTTTTTTATCGGTAAGTGAAAGTGCAGATCAAGATCAGATGGCATTGATGTGCTTGGTGATCTAGTTCTACACTGGTTGCCCATGTGACAAAAGCTGTTCATGTATCTATGGAGTAAAGGGTTGAAATCTCTGTGCAATCTAATCTGTTTCTTTGATTGACACTTGTATGAAATTTCATATCAGAAAATTGGAGTAGATCTCGATTCAACTGCATGAAAGTGCTGATCTGGATCTACATCTAAGTTAGATTGATTTCACTGTAAAAGAACAGGTAGAATAAAAGTTTGGAAGTTCAACCTAGAATGGGAGGGCATTGTTTTGATGTGATTTCCTTCCATAATTAGGTAAAAGGGTTAGCAGTAAAAATGTGGATTTGATTAACTGTACACTTAACTAACAATGCAAAGTGATTACAAGTGTTTACAGAATTATCACTTTTTTGTATTGTTTTACACAATATCAGATTTATGTGGGAAAGATAGTGAAATTGTTTGCTGACTTGAACAGGCATACAAATAGAAAAATAAAGATTAACAGAAAATGCTTGGTTATGTTCATTTTGTTGATACAAAGTGTAATTATAAAATAAAAAAAAGTATTAAAGACCTCGACTTTCTCAATTACATCTCCAATATTTAGTTGCAGCATTGGAAAGGAGCAGGATGCATTTTGCATTAACATAAGTTAACATTGGTTTGGTATTTAATGAACATAAGTGCTGGCATTTATGCTTGAAAACTTTTATCCCGCGGAAAAACTAGCAAAGGCACTGAGCGCACTTCATTTAAAATAGCAGTGACAGAAATCAGGTTAAATTTGCTGTGTTTTTATCAATAGGAATTTAAAATATATCTGGCATGATTTTGATATTGGTACTGCTTTTTCAACCCATCCGTCGATGAGGTTTAATCTTTACTATAACAAAGCCCAAGTTTTCAATCCAATAAGCTTCAAACTTCCTCAGAAGTTGTTACTGAATATTGTTGAGGTTATGCCGTCAGATCCGACAGTTGTAAGGTAAAATTATGGCAAAAACTAAGTTTTTAGTGTTCATTAAGTGAAGTTATAACAATAAATCTACGCCCCGTTACCTTAGCGGTTTAATAATTGTTAAAATTATACTTTATAAGCAACTATAACTTAAAGCACTCTAAACGCCATTTTCATTCTGATTAACCTCCAAACTTGGGACATGCTGCATATGTCTTGAAAGTAGTGAGGTTCCGATGATCGAAATACATCGATTAATCATCAGTAAGAACCTAACGATGCCGATAATCGATGTCATTATCCCATAATCGATTTAAACCGATGTATACCCCCCGGCTCTAAACTACTGCACAATTAAACAAATCTTGGTCAATATTTGTACTAGTCATGATTAAAATTAATTGGTAGGACCTTTTCGGCATTAAGTGCTATCAACAACGTATTTTGGGATGTGTATTCTTTGTTAAGCATTGTTCATTCATTTTAATCATTGCATATTTAATAAAAACACGCAAAAAGTTTTATTTTTGTAATTGGAACACCAACCTTTATGTAGAAAGTAGCAGCAAACACACAATAATAAGGGATATTATATAAGCTACTTATTAGAAACCATCTGTTAATGTAACACAGATATGATTTATAAACCGATTAATAATCGGTGAAATCACATCAGAAGTGGCAACCGATTCCAACTGATGATCGATTGTGATTTGCAACCGATATCCCAACACTACTTGAAAGTGTCTCAGAAAATATTAACATTTCCTGGTTTTGGAACAAATGTGACTATCTCTCTATGATTATAATTATGTGAACTAGACCGGTATTGCACCAAGCCATTAATTGGGTCACCAGGTGCATGAACATGGTCACCAGGTCAACGGAACACTTTAGGCCACTTTCCATTCGATTATCCCCAAACATGGTCGGATGAATGCCTTGATGATAACTTATCAAGTTAAAAAACGTGGGGTTATATGGATAAGAAACTAGGTCACAAGGTTAAATAACAGGAAAACCATATGCCAAACTAGAGCTTGCATGCTACCAATTGTTATCAATTCTGGTCAAGAAGTTCGTTGCTGATATCTAGGACATACTAAAAACTGGGTCACGTGGGAGTGACCATGCACATTAAAAATATAAAAATAGAACAAACAATTATTAATTTGTTCTCCAAGCTAAATGTTTTACTTTGGTTAGGCAAAAAGATGCAGTCCCACAAATGTAAATAATAAACACATTTTAGGCAATACATTTTATTACACGACGGGATCTCTGTAAAAAACAACACCACCCCCTCCCCTCCCCCCCCCCAAAAAAAAAAACAACAACAAACTAACAACAAAAAACTCCTGAAATTTTCTTCAATGTTCACATTTTATTTCAAAGATAAAAAAATTCAATGTTAAGTCAATACACATGCCATTGTTTAATTTACGTTTAATTAAGTGAACAATTTATATCAATCGTACACAATCTTCCCAAAACGAACATTATTACTTTACAAAAAATACACTACATAAATTTATGACGTCACACAACACATTTATAGTACTGCATTGAATTCAAGACTCTAATCAGACTGAGCAGAAGGACAGGTTGACATTGGAAATGGTCTATTTCATGAACTAACCTTTTTTTTTAAACGTATACATGTATTAGGAAACCATGCTTTAAGAGAATAGCGTAGGACCGGAGACCAGTCACTATTTCTAAGCATTTCATTGGTTGAAATTTAGCCCAGTCATCAAACTGACCAATCAAGATGTATTAGATAACCAAGCTTTGAGATCATAAACACACGACCGGAGACCAGGCACACATTCTAAGCACTTAATTGGTTGAAATTAAGCCCAGTCTCCACAATGCCCAATCAGAAGATACAGTTTGTAGACTGGTCTCCGATTGTAGGTTTATCGCATTGGTTTCGTTCTTTTTATGTTCGTACACCTTTCTCAAAAGACAATAACGATGAATTAAAGTCCTAGATGATTAAAACAACAATGGGTATTTGATAATATTCCCCTTGTCCCACGCCAGAAGTACGCTGTTCTTGCGATCAGACGAGTTTGTATAAAAAGTAAACATTGCATTCTCGCCAAATGGGATCTTCAATTTGATGTTTACACTGTCCGTCTCATCTTTGTAGAGATCATACGCGAAATCAATTTCCGCCTCAGTCTGGCCAGGGTCAAGATCTTTGACGAGATACAAGATCCCGCACGCGATAAAACCATTTTTGTAGACTCCAATTTCCACTGGTAATCGCCAGACTTTCTGAACATCAAGTGTCATTTGATCAGCTTTCAAAACATAAACGTAAGATCCATTACCCCTATGCTTACCGTAAACTACCCATAATCCATTTTCATCGGCAGTAATGTCGTAGTATATTTTGCTGTCCTTGTACAAGTAATTACTGTCGTTGTAATGACTGCCTGGAATTTTGACCGCGGTGGCAACATCGCCGATTTTTAGATCGTACCGGACTATGTGTGGTTTCCCCAAAAATTGATAGTAAAACGATTGATTGTAAATGGCATGTTGCGTACCGAAAAATCGGTTGATTCTTGTATTAAATCTTTTTGAAATGACCAGATTCTTTAAGTTGTCCATACTGTCATACTGTTCCAAAAGGTGTCCGTGGTACCCTCTGGTCACCCAGAACTGTCCGGGTTGCATCGGGTCGCCGAGGATTGAACCATACACTGATCGCTCCCGTTTTATAAATACTGGCGTTGATATCTTTTTTAGTCTACACACTGAAAACAGAATACCCTATTAATTAAAGAAAGAAACGTTTATAAACTGATTGCTTTCTTTCGGGAAATCAAACACAATCAAATACAAAAATGGCAGCTTCTATATAATCGATGTTTTAACGACCACAATATATTTAATGAAAGAACAATGGTATTTATTTAGAATTATTTGCGAATCGCAGTCTAATTCATAATCAACATTCACAACAATAGAACGCAAGCATAACCGTAAAAAGTCGCCCAATACTTCGGGTTAGTGTTATAAAATCCCAATCTTTTCCGAAACAAGGACAACATACAAATTGAAAAGAAAAAAAAAACGTTCTAGGAAAACTAGGAGATTCGATGTGAGATGAAACGTTGCCTTAAGACATATAAACACGGTCATCACAGATTCGCTGATCAGACATATCGTACCATAGCACAAAATGCTATGTGGGGACCGTAAACGGTCGCCCGATACTTTGATTCAGTGAAGTAATTATAACTGTCCGTTATGATAATGTAGCTCACTTATGTTTGCTTCTTGAAGCTGCTTGAGGGGTGTTCGGAAAATGAAAATTTTGCCTATCTTGGGACCCGTCATTAAAGGCATATACTTTAACAGAGATATTTTTCTATGGTTTCAACAGACCCCGTAATCAGTCGGGAGAAAATGGGCGTTTTTCTTTTATTACTTGGTCAATTAATAAGACCGCGAAGGTTATTTATCCGACATTTTTTTCTTTGATTATTGTTATCAAGCATGTAAATGCGATTGTTAAAGAAGAAACAACATAATCTATTAGCCATAAGTGTGAAGGATAATGGAGAGATGTTTCACAGATTTGTAAGGAAAACGAGAGTCAATATTGAATTATGATAAACGCTAATGGTGTCTATTGATTAAGATAACAGCAAAAACATATAACTGGTGTTATAGATGTTGCAAATCCGAAAACTTGGAATCTGAAAATAGCTTAATGAGTTTGTTCTTCAGTAATTTGTGTAAAATTAGTTGTTTTTTTTATATTTTTTTCTCAAAAATCCCATTTTAAAGAATATTAGAAGGATAAACAACAATATATGCGAAATGATAAATCACAAAAATATAACCAATTAATTTCAAGTTAAATGTATTTGTTTGTTCGGCTATCTGATGTTACCGATAAATAGACAGTCACGTTAAATGAAGTAAAATAACAATACAGTTCATCAGCAAAAAGTTTAAGAAATTTACTGCTCAACCATTTGCAGAATTAGTGATAAATATCAGTAAATGTGATAAGATAATTCTTACCAATGTGATAAGATAATGCTTACCTTTGTGATAAGATAATGCTTACCTAAGTGATAAGGTAATGCTTACACATATGTAAGATAATGCTTACCTATGTGATAAGGTAATGCTTACCTAAGTGATAAAATAGTTCTTAACTAAGTGATAAAATAATGCTTACCTAATGATAAGATAATGCTTACATATGTTATAAGATAATGCTTACCTTTGTGATAAGATAATGCTTACCTAAGTGATAAGGTAATGCTTAAATATGTGTAAGATAATGCTTACCTATGTGATAAGGTAATACTTACCTTAGTAATGTGATAAGATAATGCTTACCTTAGTAATAAGATAATGCTTACCTATATGATAAGATGGTACTTAAATGTGTGAGCAGATAAAGCTGATCTATGTGATAAGATAAATCTTACCTCTGTGATAAGATAATGCTTACCTATGTAATAAGCTAATTATTTCCTATGTGAGAAGCTAATGATTACCTTTGTGATCAGATAATGCTAACCTAAATGATAAGCTAGTGATTACCAATGCGATAAGATAATACTTACATGCAGGCAACCGGTAGGTTAAGTGTTTGACCATACAAAGTCTCTGTTACTGATTAACATACAGGTTAAGTGCTAGTATACACACCCGTCAACCGGCAGAGCCAGGAGCGGACGGAATATCCAGGCGCAGACACGGTAAGTTTTTTTTATACTTGACAGCGGTGTAAGTAATTATCATTTTCCCTTGTTTTGATTAACTCTTGGAAAAATATCGGCAGATTTTAAAAGCCAAATGAATTCTGCACATATCCGTTGATTTCTGAAGTGGTAAGAAGGGATAATAAACATTTTATCGCGTTTTAAATACGGAAGTTGGTGATGAAATCATGAAGTTCTGCATCTTATAGCAAAATGCTCAATGGGTCTGAAAATCTGCATAAATCTGTAAGCACTATTGGAAAATTTAATAATTCCCCTGGCAATATGTGAAATATTAGCTCAAACAGACGTTAAACAAATTCGCGAGGGCTTAGCGAATAGAGCTGGCGTATAGAAATGCATGGCCAGGTCCATGGAGCAGAAAGCGAATTTATTTGCGGGGACCAGGAGCAGATAAAATCGAGTAAGGAAAATCGTTTGATGAATAGGCTTAATTGTTTTGCCACTATTTTACGTCCTCAATAATATAATTTCGTTGACATACAGTGATAGTATTGTCTGTTTGTGCTAATATTTCACATATTGCCAGGGGAATGATTAAATTTTTCAATTATAGTGCTTACAGATTTATGCAGATTTTCAGACCAATGGAGCATTTTGCTATAAATCGCAGAACTTCAAGATTTCATCACCAACTTCCGTATTTAAATCGCGATAAAATGTTTATTATCCCTTCTACCACTTTAGAAATCAACGGATATGTACAGAATTCATTTGGCTTTTAAAATCAGCCGATATTTCTTTCCAAGAGTTCATCAAAACTAGTGAAAATGATAATAACTTACACCGCTGTCAAGTATAAAAAAACTTACCGTGACTGCGCCTGGATGTTCCGTCCGCTCCTGGCTCTGCCGGTTGACGGGTGTGGTATAAGGTTAAAAAACTTACTCTGGCTATATTAGTGATATATAAATCTGTAGGCAATCGGTAGGTTTAGAGCAATAATTATATTGTTAGTAGCGCACCAGAGTACATCAGCAGTGTTAGAAGTTGAAGCTTCTATAGGAAGTCTCTGTGCACTACCTGAAAATAGCCCCAAAGATGTTAAAACTTAGAATGGAAACCAGTCCAAAAAATCTAATTTCCTGTAATGGCGATCAGATGCTTGAGATTTGAGACCCGTCGCCATTTCAGCCAATCAGATGCTTGAGATTTGAGACCCGTCACCATTTCAGCCAATCAGATGCTTGAGATTCGAGACTGGTTTCTAATCTCAGTTTTATAATCTTCAGCACAGGTTAGAAGAATCATAACTATAGTACGTTATCGATAACAAGACAGTCACGTGACTTTCAAAAACTAATTTAAATTTTGTATGTCAGCAAAAGTTCTATCAAATCGATTTTGTGTCTTCATTTGATGAGTATTGGTCACTGAAATAATATTTATAGTGTTCATATATGTCATACGAAAAGATTTGGTTATATAAACAGAGTATCATGTGACCGTCTACTTATCTCAAATAAGTTATAGAATCTTAACTCTACATCATCCGGATTAGGTATTGGATTAATGTTTATTAAAGCAAGGTATACTTAAAGAAATTTGAAACGCAACTTGAAAACCCTGAAGTTGCGTTTTTACCTAACAGAAATTATCAGAAAAGGGCATAGAAATTCGCTAACCGAACACGCATATCTGGAAAACTTTCTGCATTTGTTTTAATATAAGCACATAAAATTATAACCTATTTTTAATATTAAGGTGCAGTGGTGCTAATCTGTTAACAAGGTTTGAATGGATATACGGCACAAGTTATTGTCCGAACAAGGAATATATATTTTAGTAAGAGTGACCTTGACCTTAGCGTTCCTAAATATAATCCCATGCAAAGCCTCAAAACAGGCTACAATACACATTAGGTTTGACGAGGATAGCTCAAATCAAACTCAAGTTTTTATCCGAAGAAGAATTTTCTATTTTTAGTAACATTCCCCTCGCCTTAATCACATTGACAACAAATGTATTCATGCAGGGGCATACCACAGGCTACCTACACATCAGAATCAGAAACCAGTCTCAAACTATTGTCCTAGAGTTTGTTAGATCAGCTTGACTTGTTCGCAGTGACACAAATACATGCCCATGCAAAGGTTCTTGACAGGCTACCAAAATACCAACTTTGGTGAGGATAGCACATCCAATGTTAAGTCATTATATTCGAACTAGGAATTTCTATTTTTAGTAATAGCGACCTTGACCTTGATCACGCTGAACCAAAATAAATCTCTTTTATTGTTTATTTTGGATGCTTGACTCAGATTTAACCAATGAACGACTGGTCTTCAGTTTCCGGACCAGATTGTGCGCAAACTTTCGCGCACGCATCAATCAGTGCAGCTTCGTTCTCAATAATGGTCGATACAGTTTCGCAGAAGGTTTGAACTGGCGCAATTCTTTAGGTGCACGATGCGCAATTATTAAAACCATGCCAAAAAGTGATTAAACAGTTAATAGCTTAGTGATACATATGGTCTGTTAAGTTCATGCAGTACCGGTTGCTCGAGGTTCCAGGGTCGGGGGTAGCGTAGAGGGCGTGGTAGACATAGTCGTTGTGGTCGGTTTCATAGTCGTGGTCATAGCTGTATTCAGCAATAAGTATGTGTTAAAATAAGTTCAGTTTTAGAATCGAAACATAATCAAGAAAATATGAGTAATGGAAGTATGATCTTGCGAATCTCCATTGAGTTTCGCAAATTTAATCTTAATCAAATATTAACTGCTTCTTACCAACTCATAACTTGAAAGTTGTAGAACTGGGCAACATTTCTCTATTCAGCTTAAAAATATACAGTACACCCTTAAGGTCACACGTTCGGGCATACAACGAACCTTTTATTTTTATAAACGAACAGTTTTGCAATTTAAGCGCTCTCGAATAAAGTTAAGGTCACTTGCAAGGTACAGAAGTCTGAAATTAAAGACCAGTTTTATTTGATCCAAATGAGACGCTAAACAATTAAGAGGGCCTCCATTGTCGAGTGGTTATGTTTAATTGCTGACAATCACAGGCCCCTTACCGCCGTGGGTTTGAGTTCTACCGGACGGAATCGGAAGGTCGGTGGTTTTAACCAGATTCCCGCCCGTGACTGAAACATTGCCCGGGGGCCCGCTCATGGTCTTTCTCCACCATAAAAAACTCCAATAGAACACCCAGATACGCACTCACAGGAGGCGTAGCAGAACTTAAAACATTCAAAGGCAGAAATGAAGGCAATAAATTTAACAACAGATACGTACCTGCGATAGTGTAACTGTCATGATTTTGTTGACTGGGAGTCTGGCGTACGTATTTATCTCCACAGTTTACTGCTGAAAATTATTGACGTTCCTTATCAGTTAATGTACACATCTTAAACTTAAAAGAAACACTCTAATAATATCGCAACATTCCATAATAATTGCTTGTTTCGACTTTGTTCTCGTCGTTTGCCAGTTGCAAATGCAATGATGAAAAATACCTTTAAAAGAACAAATGCCTGTCTGCAAGTCTGGGTTCCTGCCCACTTGCATACTGAATTCTCTTTAACTACACAAAGTACTGCGTACCGAGGACGGGGGTTGGGGGGGGGGGGGCAGATGAATTCATCCACATTTCTCTTTTATTTGTTATTTTGAATGATTGACTCAGATTTAACACACATATCTATTTGGAACTGAATGATAAGTGAAGTGTAATAACATTTGTGACAAATGAAACACTACTTAAATTATTTTGTGACTTCTCTCAGACACTGTCGTTCATACACGGAACTTTTCTTTTTTTGCTACAAATTTAATAATCGGGTGCATTTTTCGTAATTTTGTGTTACTAATATTTGTTGTAACACAATTTCTTCCACTTTTATTTCATAAGGCTATGACGCAATCAGTAAGTGATCGGCAACACTTACCCCTACAGAATCCTGGGTCTCCCTTTTCTCCTTTTGGACCTTCAGGGCCTCTCGCCCCTGAAAAACCTGGCATACCGTAACCTTCAATGAAAAATCGCAAAAATTACTTATTTTTGTACGATTTTTAAAATTTTAAATCCAGTGTCCTAGATCATAAAACTAAAACTGGAGACCAGTCTCAAATCTCAAGCATCTGATTGGTTAAAGTGGAGACCATGTAGTCTCCATTTCAACCAATCAGATGCTAGGGATTCGTGACTGAACCAATCTCCATTTCAACCCGGATGTTTGGGATTTGAGACATATCTCCAATCTCATGATTGTGATTTTGAGTCATTGTCCTGAGACTCGAGACCAGTCTCCAATCTTCAGCAAAACAGCTGAATGGTTGAAATTTTGTTCAAAAAGAAGTTTTGGGACTCGACTCCAATCTCAATTTTATAATCTTCTAAATTAAACTGATTATTTAACACAGTGTATAAGCGTACAGATGCTCAAAACGGAAGTTGCTGATCTGTACGCCGATGATCACATAGTTGCTTACAGAAAAACCTGCGACATCGAATTATTTATTGGTAAATAAAACTAAACTTAATGTGTATTTGGCAAAAAATATTTCTATGGTAAGTACCACGTTAATTGTTAGTCCTACTGTAATCATATAGACTTGAAGGAAGGCTTAGTATTGTTCTAATCCATCATCTTTTCCAACTCGATCAGTGAAAATAGGAGCAAAACATTGAACAAAACGGGACGTTTTGTGTTCAAATTTCTTTATGTAAATAGATTTTGGACCATATTTGTGTTGGTATGGGAGAAAATTTATTTATTCAACTTGTGTACTTCGTTGACCTGAGTTTGAACGGCTTAGCAACGAGAAAATGATACTTTATTTATGTCACTATAAATGATAAGACTGTACGGATAGTTGCAACTGTACGCGATCGTTAGTTGTTAACAGATGCCTAACATCTGTACGCATAGTTGTCAAACAGATCATTAAAAATTTTTGGTTCCAGTTAATGCTTTCTGATTACATCGAAAGGTTATCATTTAAGCTTCAGTTAACCTTAATAATTCTT
This sequence comes from Corbicula japonica, assembly GCA_038501625.1. Classification (NCBI taxonomy): domain Eukaryota; kingdom Metazoa; phylum Mollusca; class Bivalvia; order Venerida; family Cyrenidae; genus Corbicula; species Corbicula japonica. The sequence continues at coordinate 1,873,431 of JAZAYU010000042.1, forward strand.
GCACGAGAACCTGAAAAATGCATATTTTTTTCAACAATTTTGCTCATATTCTTTTAATAATACAATTGTATAAACAAAGAACTAATCTTGACTTCTGTTTCTTAGTCAGATTTGTTCTTAAAGCTCTTGTTAGCTCTTCATGAAAGAAGACGTGAAAAAAACGACTATAGTTCAACCGAGCTATATCAGTGGTAAGACCGTGTAAGATATGCAGAGGCCCGCTGTAATGTTTTCATTACTTCTCTGAAGTGCGAACAGTAGAAGCCATAATATAGCTGGACAAATACCTGTTAGTACTTCAACCATAGTTTCTAAAGATTTCATAGAATGCTCCAATCACGTAATCCCTGAAATCTACCAATGAAAGTCGGCAAAAATGAAATCCAACTCGAAATGTTAACGATCTTAAACATGAAATTTTTTGCAGTTGCAGACGTAATTGTAGACTAACTTAACTCAGTCACGAAATGGTGAATTTCAAAATCTGAAACCACTTAACGGAATTTTCCTGTCAAAGACCAGATTGTTAAAGTCTTTATGATATTCGATAATATTTATGCATAATGTATGTTTTTGCCAACACCGGCAGGGATTTCAGCAGGTTTATACTAGGTTTTATTTAATGTCACAATCAGGGGATTAAGGATTTCTAGCAATTATCGGTGTCTTATTTGCAAAGTGTACCAATTCGTTCATATGGTTTAACAGTAGATCAGAGTAAAAAACCTATCAAATCATAGCTCAAAACTTGCCCGTCAGTTCTAAAATGTGATCATATAAGGTTTTATTTTTGATAAATAATACATTAGATTTGATTGATTCCTTTGATTGATTCCTTTAACAAGTTTTTGCTTCATTGATGCTTTTCAGTTGATCAGTATATGATGCACTTATGATCACAACTGTTCGTACAGTCTGACATTGAAATACTGCAACTTTGTGTACAGTCTTGTCACTTTCGGTTGCTGCACAGAAAGACCATTTTCTCGGTGCTAATTCGTTCAAGCACCGTTCAACGCATTTTGTGAGCGTTGGAAATGATTTTTCTTTCACGGGAAGTCAAATATATACCTTTCCAGTATATACATTATAAAATATGAGGTCACAAATGCAGATTTTCTCCACACCTTTTCCCCATTTTGTACTGATCAAGTGTGAAAAGATTACAGATTGAAACTAAACTAGCCGTTAGTTCAAGACTTCAAGATCACAGTAAGACTATTAATCAACGATGTACTTATTATAAAAATAATTTCTGCAAAAACACGTTTAATTTGAATATATTTTACAAATAAAAAGCCGATGTCGCGTACAGATCAGCAACTTCCGTTTCGAGCAACTGTACGCTTATATACTGTGTTTAAGGTTTTATTAAATGTGATTAGGTAAAAGATACTTGTGTTTACAAAGTTTATAGTATATACATGCCATAGCATACAAAAATAAGGACAGGGTTAGTTTGCCTTTTTAAAACTTCTCTCGTGACTCTGAATATTTATTTCTACAAGTAAATAAGTTAAAACGGCTTTCTCGGGATCATGATATTCCTTTTCTTAACACGACTCAAATCATTTGAAACACAGCACACCAATTAAACAAGTTATAGATTTCTAAAAAGCTTATTGGTTAATTTCAACATGTCAATTCAAATACGTCTCAGATAAATTAAATGCAATTATCACAACTGGTATGTTGTAGACTTAAGCAGCTTACACTATTGTGAGACTGATAACTTTTTTATCTACATATTGCGTGGAAGTGTCAGTTTTCGCATATAAAATAAACGACATGTTACCAATATTTACCTTTCTCTCCTTTCAGACCGGCATCTCCTTTTGTAGGCATGAAGGAACGCAAAATGATATATTACAAGTGTGTTTGAAATGATGTATTTTAAAATAACTCTTCTTTAAAATGTAAACCCACATATTTTTAATCACTTTTTATTAATGTAAATACGATAACGTTATAGTTAAACAATAACAGCTTGGTTGTTCCTGCTATAAGTTAATCAATGTAAAACTATTTTTCCTTTTCCAGTTACCAAATGTACTAAACTTACAAAATCTTATGCATTTTTTCATATTTACATAAACAATCATTATATGAACCTTTGGGGTTCGAGAATCACAATGTGTCGTTTCAATTTGTTTGAACGACAATTAGTGTACCCGATTACAAACGGTGTTCACTAATAAGTGTATGCTGCTTGAGAAACTTCTCTGTAAATAGTTAATCTTAAAGATTTCTGATTTCTCATAACAAACTGTTTTATCTCAGAATCACAGAACTGATTTTTTTTCTAGCATTAGAACCGGGCATAACAATGTAATTAATTTCTAAAACTTCGGCGCCCAAAACTTACAGAAAGGTTAATTTGGTATATGGTTATGGTAAAATGTGACATCTGGATAAAGTTCGTTTCTAGTTCTATACTCAACAAAAATAGAAACCTGACACTTTATATTTGGTGTATTTTCCTGGAATCAGATTTAAAGCTAATTGAATTGTGGTATGTAATAAAAATTGTGCATGTTTTGAACTTAATTATGCATTTTGATATTTTTGGTGCATGAAACAAGTGATTCAGTGGTTATTTTCTTTTGGATGGTGCAAAAATATATAGATTTTGAATATGCGCCTCATACTTATTCAAAGTTACAGTGTCAGGTTTCTTTTTTTGTTGAGTATATTTGAAAGTCAATCAGAATATAATTAAGAACCAATCACATTATCCTTTAGGATAATATAGTTATCGACACATAGTCCCAATGTTATAAAATGAGATTGGCCACTAGTCTCAGATCTCGGCCATCCGATTGGTAAAATTTCAGCAATGTCTCCAAACGGACCAATGGGAAGCTTGAGATTTGTGACTGGTTCTCATTCTAAATGAGGGTGGCTACACACGTGACTTTTAAAATGTCGTGCTCATATATATATCGGAAAAATCACTCGCTTCAGGTAGGGTTTTTGCTTATTTCTCAGCTTTTCCGGACCGATTTTGATCAGAAAGCATTTTCATCTTCATTTAACCTCCAATATCGGTCGGCTATGTTTTTCTAACATTCAAAGACATTTCAAACAAAATTTGTCTTTGAATGTTAAAGAAAACGACAGCCCATTGATATTGTAGGTTAAATTTGTTATTAAAATGCTTTTTAACAGAAGTACGTTTTTTTTTTATTAAGATCCAAAATGGACCAGAAATTACTAAGAATAAGCAAAAAAACCGTACCTGAAGCTAGTGACTAAACTAATATAACGTGTGCACGACATTCTATAAGTCACGTGATATAGCCATCTTGTTACTATTATAACATTTGAGCCTGATGATATTTTTTTTCTTACCTTTATCGCCCTTATATCCCGTAAAGCCAACGAGACCTCTCAGCCCCTTTTCTCCTTTTATACCAACGCCTTAACATCCATCATGCAAAATAAAGGATCCAATGTGCAAGATATCATGCAAAACTAACACGCGTTAAGAGACTTCCACAATGCCAAAATAAAGGTATGCATAAAAGCTTCCAAAAGGGATGTAGGTAATAAGTTATTACTGTGATGAAAACAAATAAAAACAATCTGAATTTTTCTTTCTAAATGACACGTCCTAAAATTTGAATTGAAGAGTAAAAATACATATAGTTATTACTAATAACTATATGTATTTTTTACTCTTTAATTCAAATTTTAGGACTTGTGTCCTTAAGAAAGAAACTTACAGATTGTTTTATTTGTTTTCATTAAAACATTCTGTATTTTTCTTAATAAAGTAAACGGGTCCGAAAATTTAAATTTAAGAGTAAAACATTCACATAGAGTTAAAGGTGGAAAAGTACAAAACTAATATTCTTGAAATCATGCTTTATACATAATTTAATTTGACATATTGTTTTATAACAGTCTAAAGATAGTATGAATATTTTAAAGTCTAATGAATATAACACTAATGAACGAACGTTCAAATATTCTGTTTACATCAAAACGCAAAAATTTAACAACACAAATCACCATTTTCAATGCCAACAAGAGTAATATGACACTGGCAACAATATCTTATGTCATTTTAAAGAATTTTCAACATTCATATTTCTTTGTCACATATTTATGCGACCAGGAAACTCACGGTTAGACTCAATTTTACAAAATGTTAATGTTTTATATTTTATATATTTGTTAGACAAAATGACAAATGATATTGTTATCAGTATCATATTACTCATGTTGGCATTTCAAACACTGGTCTATGTTGTTTAGATTTTGCATGTGGATGGCATTTGGGAAGGTTTTAGGTTCAGTTTCTTTCTTATTCACGAACGCTCAATGCCGACTGTGGAAGACCCTTAATAACATGCACATATATAAGTAAAATTATCATTTTCAAATGAAACAAATTATTCTTCAAAATTATTTATATTTCCAAAAACTTCCTTCTGCAGGTTAATTTGGCCAACTGCATCGTTTCTTTACATGTACGAAGAACTTATGCAAAAGTCCTCCGCATCCTTTTATCATTTTTTGGTCCCATATATGTTGAAATTTCAACTACTTTGTGATTATAAAATCCTGTATTACATAACTCATGACTGGAAATTGTTCTGCCTTTTTTTCCCGAATTATTTGCAGAATCAAAGCATTTAATTTAAAGGCATTAACAATGGGTGCATAATTAAGATAGCTTATACGCCTTTCAATAATTCGAAGAATTTTTCGATTACCTCCCCTGTCCAGTCACGAGACTCCTATACGTGACAATGATTGCAGCATGTATAAACTGTACTGCAAAAATGTTCTATCTGCTTCATATTTAATATTACTTAGAACTTTTCGCTCCACCAAATGAAATGTGTTTATGTTGAATATGTGTGTACTGGCAAATGCAATACATTTATTTGTAAATATTCATAAAATGATCATACACGAACCATGTAAAATAATTATTTTGGTTAATTTTCTTCATAGCAGGTACTCTGTATAGGCTTTTGTCGGGTAATAATATTGTTCTACTATTAAAATATTAAATAACGACTGTAAACATATACATAAAAAAGATATTTTCGTTGAATAAATGTCTGTGTTTATCCAAATCATAAGTTGTAATGGAACACTGTAGCTATTTATAACTCTGATGTAACATTTCATATTATCTCGTTCAAATTACGTCTTGTCAAACTGATACACTGTCTTGTCAAATAACCAGGTGACCATGTTTGTTTCAGTGTGTGGTGTGAAACAGCTGTATTGTCTTGTCAAACTGCTGTGTAAACTGTCTATGCAGCCTGTATAAAGCATAATCTTTTGTCATTTTGTCATATTATTGCATGTCTGTCTCTTTTAGCTTGTTAAAATATTACACTTTTTGGACAATTTGGGCCAAGTTATATGCTCTCTTGTCCAATTCAAGTGATCTTCTCTAGCTATGATTTTTTTTTGCCGAAATAATATATGATATATGACTTAGTTCCAATAATTATTATTAAGCCTTTTCCTACAAACCATATATAATATTACGTATCTATAAATACCAGTCATCACCAATGACTTAATTTAAATGGACCAACGAGTTTTGACAAGATAGCATGGCCAGAAATGAAAGCATAGCTAAACCTTTACAAGACAGAATGTGAGTTAGACAATAGATTGTTGCACTTAATAACACACTTGTTACTCAAAGTCGTAAAGTACTTTGATATACAACATAACTCTTGCACATAAAAACAGGGTGTCATACAAGTTCACACAGCCATGACAAGGTAGCTTAGCCGTTGTATGTATTAACAAACACAAGACAACAAAGATGTTGCACATAAATACGCACTCTACCCACCAGAACAGCCAATTCTTTTCGCAAGATAACAGTTACAGTTGTACATCGTTCACAGGAAATAGCACCTCAAAACACCGAGAACGACATAACAACTGCGGAAGTTTTTGAGGTGCTTTTTTCTGTGAACGATGTACAACAGTGCCAATTTGCACATTATACATGCTACATTTTTAGATCACAAATAGTCCAGGTTATTATATTTTATTAAGACATGTTTGCCCTTTGACAAGATAGACCATCGTGAACAAGATTAAGAATTTTTTACCTCACCAATAGCAGCAGTGTTCCATTCCAGTATTTTTAGTTGTTTTTTGTATTTTTGATGGATAACCAGTGATTAGCAAGTGTTGAAAATTTGCCGTTTTCTATTTGAAAATACCTTTTTTTCAATTTTCAATAAGTTCTAGTCAGTAATGACAGAATCCTGCATACTATGACAGCTCGCCGAGACACGTAGTTTTAAGTATATAGAACACATGTTGTTGTTGTTGTTATCATATGAAAACTAGTACTCTTGGGTTATTCCATTTCGCGTATTATCTTTTAATAAAACCTACAATGCATGTCAAAAGAATCCAGGGCCAAATGCCATAAAACCTAAACTAGAGACCAGTCTCAAATTTCAAGCATCTGATAGGCTTAAACGGTGACTAATCAGATGCTTGAGACTTGAAACTGGTCTTGGAACTTATTAATAAAGAGGTTTGTTACGGGCAAATCTGCTTTGATTTCCATTTAGTTATTAAGCTAAAACAGCCACAGTGTAAGCAAGCTATCTCCTTTAAATTGTAATATAACCATCCAACAGAATGCCAAACCGTTTTTTTTTTAAAGATTTGGTTCATTTGAAAATGCTATGGTTTATGACTTGAAGGGAAAGGATGAGGTTCTTGGGAAAGTGTTGCACAGATACGTTCAACATAATACCTTTAGCCCCCTTATATCCGTAAAAACCTACATGGCCCCGCTCACCCTTTTCTCCTTTTACATGAATACCTTAAATTTAACATGTAAGTATGAAAAACTAGCCAGTATAGTTATACACGAGTTAATGTTAGTAGGCTACAAGCGCAACTTATATAAAAACGTAACAATTGCGGATAAAGTAACATATTTAGGACTATAAGTGTGAACTCGGATATAAACCAGAAATATTGTTTCTGTAAATTTATATAATCTTATATATATCTTAGGTATATGTAATGTATATGAATCGATAACAGATTATATAATCAAATATACATCGTATGTATATGTAATATATATAAATCGATTACCAGTGTCATACATTGATGGCCACGTGTAGATGAGTTGTTCGTTATTTTACTGTTGTTTTTTTTACATAATTATTTGAAATTATTCCGGTTAACGCAATTGTAAGCGTGCTCGGATTTAAGTAGCTAAGCGCTGTAGCCGTATCGGTTCGATCCCGGTCACAGCCTTTATGTTTCATATTTCTTTTTTAAAAAATAAGGTTAAGTTATTGAAGGCATCGCAGTAGGATGGATGTGGAATGGATGGTAATACCCATACAACTGAAATGGCAAGTGCTTTTTAAGCTCTTAAAAGAGAATATATATTATTAATTGTTATCTACATCTCCATACAATTTCTCGTTTGAAAGAAAAATAATAAAGTTAGAATATTATTTTTTCGCCCCAGGCCAAATCCTTTATAAACCCATCATACTAAAGTGAGAGTCCCAAAGTAGCCAATCACGTCAGAAAAGGATTTCTATAAAAAATGAATACAATGAATACATAGGCTCCTAATGAAACAAAGCTGAGAGGAATCTATGCACAAACGCAAATTTTGGCTATTTGTGAAGAAATGGTACAGAAATATCTACACCGTCGAGTTTCTGTTAGCAACTACCTTTCGTTAAAGTGCGTTATGGGTTCCGAAAATGGTCAGATTCACTTGCAATCTATGTCTAAACGCAATTTGTGGCGATTCATGTAACATATTTACACCGGAAGAACTGGTAATGGTATATTCACACCGTCACGCTCCTCACCGTTGCCACCTTTGGTTACAGCGCGTTAAGGTTTTTGAATTTGGTCAGAATTATGCATACTACATTAAGTATTTAATATTTCAGTATTAAATAATATTTAAAGTCCTATTACAAAATGATATGTATGCTTACATGTGCAGTTTCCGTCCTTGTAGCTGATTGCACCCGCAGGGTCTCCCGGCTCTCCCTTTTCTCCCTGAAAATAAAATTACAGATTGCCGACAACGTCAGATAAATTTATGTTTATATCCGCCACGTGGTCACCACTTGTAATAAAAAAGTTGACATCAAGTCCTTAATTGGTCTACATTGTCGATTACGGCATATTTGATGCTTTCCTGTCATCCTCTTTTTTGGGTTTGTCCCGGCTGGCTCATTGGTAGCGTACTCGGATTTGCATGGCTAGGCGCCGTACGGTACGGATCGGTTCCCTGTGTGAGCTCACATTGCTTGAGATGAACAAAAATTTAAACTATTTACTAAATATATAGATAATAAGTTGCGATCAACCGGGTAATAGGCAGTAATAAGCATTTACAGTACTGCTCAAGAATACGCTCCATCAAATTGTTATTATAATAATAGTTATCTCTTTTTTAACGAAGGCAACTATGTAATTTCCTATTTACAATGAGGCCTATGCAAATAGACAGACACACAAGTCACATATTTAAATAGTAAATGATTAATTACAAGAAAATGTGTTTTAGTTTTTGTTTAAACATAGATAAATTAGGAGCATTTTAATATAATCTGGAATGTTGTTCCACACATTCATAACAATGTAAAAAATAAAGTTTGTAAGACCAATAATATGTTTAATATCTGACCTAGTTGTCGACCGTAAATGATAAAATTTGTTTTCCGACAATTCAAGCAAGTTAATAATGTATTTTTGCACAAGAGAGTGCAAAGATTTGTAAATAAGCAGACCGATCTGGTCCCAAGGTTATAAAGCTGAGATTGGAAACCAGTCTCAAATCTCAAGCATCTGATTGGCTGAAATGGCGACTGGTCGCCATTTCAGCCAATCAGATGCTTGAGATTTGAGACTGGTTTCCATGCTCAGTTTTATAACCTTGGGCACTGGTATTTGCATCTGTTTTCAAAGGGTAGCCAATTAAGCGTCTTAAATAAGTCTTTTGTTGGAGATTGCGAGAGTTCTTTGAATAAGTTTTGATGTTCTCTTTTATATTTTAGTTATTTTATTTAGTTCTTGTCTACTGCATTTGCTCCATGCAATACAATTAAAATAAAAACATTGGAGCAGTGTATGCATGGTATAATAGATGCTTTCATATCAAGCGAGAGATAAAATTATATTCCCTTGAACAAACGCAATTTACGAGTAAACTTGTGAAAAGTTTTATGAATATGAATTTTCCAACTAATTTAATTATCTAAATGTACCCCAAGAAATTTTTGCGACTGAACATTGCGTATACATGTTTTTCACTGATTTAAAAAGGAAACGAAATATGGTATTTGCACAGTTTTATTATATACGGTCAAATACCATCCGTCCTGTAGATTTGTTAATATCTTATTTTTCAATTACTAGTATTTTACTGACTTCAAATGGAGTGAGGAAGTGTATGTCCAAGTAATCGTCCTGCAACTGTTCATATAAGTGGACCACTAAAATTTCGAAATGTTTAGGATTCATATCATTGTGATAATTGCAATCAATAATGTTGACAAAATGGTCATTTAAAGAATTTATTATATATTCTGTTCCTTCTATAACTTGATTATTGACTTTCAGCAGAGTCGGCAAAGTGTTGCATTTACTGTTTTTATTGTCGTTAGTAGACGCAGATTTTAACATATATGAAAAGGGAACTTTGAAAGCCGACGAACACGACAAATATGAAAATATTGCAGGCTCGGTTTGATTGACCATGTTCATGGGCAGTAATGGAAATGCATATTACTGCCCACGCCGCCTAACCCCGGGTTTTACACCAATATTTACACCAATAAACAGTACAATTTTGATCCATCTCAAACGCTGGTATGCATATGGCTGTGAACGTGGAACCTTCAATGCGGTATTTTCAGATAAATAACATTACATGTTTAGCGGCGTATGGTCCCCAGATTAAAGAATTGGTTTGTCCTAAACGAGAAAACAATGGGCGGAACTAAACAGAATAGAATTTTGAAAGGGGATTAGAGAATATAAATCCTGCATATCACAGACAACGCCAAAGGCAAAATTTAAAAAGCAGGAAGTATATCCCTGGGGTGATTGAACAATATCTGAATCTGTAAAGGCTGGGATATTGAAACCACCCATCTATAAACTGGCCGAAATATTTAAACAAAGGCAATTTTAGAAATAACTTTGTCTTGAAACCCTGCCCTGGTTGCATATTTGTCATGTTTGATTGCATTTAAAGTTTCATTTCAGATTTTAAATACTAGGATTTTATGTAAACGTCAACTTTTCCATAACAGTTACAGTAGCTATGCCATATTTTCCAACAGAATTTGTATTTTAAAATGCTAAAGCATTTTGTAACTTTAAGTTTTCATTTACATATCTTTTGTTTTTTTAAACCCCCAGTGGCAATATGTTTTGCCACAGACCGTTCCAAGGCGGTATCCCCAAAGGTTCTCTTTTTCGTTAATTGTTTGTGGCGTCCTATTTGAATTGACATACTTATATCTAACATGCTCTCTCTTCCTCTCTCCTTTTCGCTGCGTGGGGAGGCTGTGTTTTGTGAGTGTGGCGATTCCTGATATGCATTGTTTACTTTTTAAAACACAACAATTTCACCATTTTAATACATGTTATGCTTTCAGCTCATTGACAAAAAAAAACGGTACAAAGTTATAAATTAGAAAAATTAATAAAGGTACTGACCTTTAGACCGGGTACACCAGGCGTACCATCTTGCCCTTCATGTCCCGGGCGGCCTGGCATCCCCCGCTTGCCTCGAGGTCCTGTCGCTCCCTGTATACCATTAACGCCAGGGTATCCTTCAACATGAAATGTGCGGAAAATGTTATACATAGTCAGAAAGACGAATCATAGAATTACATTCATCTGGAAAAAGCAACGTATCGAGAGTGATATGACGATTGTAAACACACAACATCGTTCGTGTACGGCCCGTACATTCTAGGCCAATCGTTGGTTGTAAAATCATATTGAGGACGCGTATTAAATTTAATATCCTTGAAATGACGTCATAAAGTTGAGCAGACGACATTTATTATTACGCATTTCGCGGTAAAAATACCATTTTATTAACAAAATGTGTAACAAAATCGATGTAACTTTTTTCTAAAGATAGTAACAACTAAAATATCACAAAATATGACCTAAGGTACCTTTTCCCATGGCGTGCCCCAAATGTTAGAAATGGAACATATTCATAAAGTTTATGCCTTGGCCAATTGAGTGTTAGTTAAGGAAAACATGTTAGTAGATGAAACAATGATTTTTTTCTTTCATGCAAGGTATGGGTGCAAGGAATGTGGACAATCAAAGTAAGTTAGGTAAATAATGGGTACTTGTTTTAAGAATTTAGAATCCAGAGGTATGTGCAAAGAACGTGGACCACATATGAACTAAAACAGGTTATCGACAGTGCACCAGATACGTTTGCACAAGTTGTATATTTTGTCTAATATAAATTATACAAGTATTCACTTGAATCCTCTTCTTTGATCGAGAGAGAAAGAGAGACAGAGAGATAAAGAAAGAAAGAAAGAAAGACAGAAAGAAAGAAAAAAAAGAAAGAAAGATAGAAAGGGAGAGATATAGGGAAAGATAGAGAGTTATGGTGAAAATAAAAAAGTGAGCATTTTGGTTGGAAATTGCACTAAGTTTTATATTGTAGCTTGGGACTCTTAAAATGTTTTTTCCCTGCTTTGTCCCGTAACATTGAATTTTCCTTTCTTTTAGCTGTCCATGATTCATTGGCATTTTCTTTTCATCGGTTGTCTAATAAGGAGTGGTCTAGCAATTGTTAAAAATAAGATAAAGATAAATATGCGTTAGCATTTCGCAAAACTCAAAACATTTCTGACGCCTTTAACAGAACATGTTGCTGTCCAGTTTGAACTTGTTCTTGTTTATTTCAGGTACATCTTGGATCTTTCTTCTCAAACGTCATGCCTGAAACAACTTGGCCTAAAAAGATTCTCTTGATTTTGCAAAACTATAATTTTCGTGTTTTCTGTGATACTGTTGTCTGATAAATTACGAATGCCTGATGAAGGTGTTTTATGAAGTTTCAACAATAAATTAAAAATCATTCTATCATCCTAATAAACGGGAGCCTTTCAAGTTCAGTTGCAATGCTAATTTTGATAGAGGATTGTCACGGGGAGAGTACATTTAACCGAAACGCATTCTATTGCATTCATAAAAGCCGAGACCCTTTGTAAGCTGTAGTCTCTTATAAATTATCTGATTCCCCGACCAATCACTTATGTGAATGTGCGTATAGAATGGGCGCTAAATAGAAATTGGGGAGGAGGGAGGGCAATGATTGATAGTGGTCTATAGAGCACGAGAGGGTCAGTGATGGGAAGCATTGCTTGCAAATAAAACAATCTTGATATGACGATGTGATTGCATGCTTAGGTTACATGTACACAGAGGTTATATAGCAACAATAAAAGGAATATTCTAACGAAGGGGTTGCATGCCTGAAGGAACCCACCTGGAGGCCCTCTGGGTCCATCAGCCCCTGGTTCACCGACCCTTCCGGTATCACCTTTATCCCCTTTGTGGCCTTTTTGACCTTGAAACAATTCCGGAACAATCAAAACTATTAATAAAATATACCTGTTGCACTTATTATGCTATTAAACTTCTAATACTCAATTGATCTATATTTGCGTTTCTGAAACCATTTCTTAGACAATATAGATTCTTGCGTCTCTTTGTTACCCCATGTGATTTTCTAAAATTGATATCTTAACTCTTCAGGCTGTCTGGTTAAAACAACGATTCCATGGCGCTCGATGCGTTAAGAGTGGTTATCACTCGGGAATAGAGTGCTGCAGTTTACATTCCATGTCATTTCAAAATGAAAATCTTAAAATTAAGTTGAACAGAACATACTTATATTTCCTCTAGATATATTTAAATCCATGAAACCTGGATTATATACAGACTACCAGTTTTGTTATTTGAAAAGATTTTGAGAGGCATTAGTTTGGCAGATCCTTTAAGTCGCGACTAGATGTGGTTGTAGACAGCTTTTGTCAACTGAAAGCAGTGGTCTTCTGTAGTAATTTCCCTTTTTAAATCAAAATAATATTTGGATACAAATGAACACATATAAAGAGTCAATTTAAATTTTAATTTAATCAGTCATTTTTTATCATTGCAGTTTATGCAAATCAACATATAAAATGAGTTATTTTTAAAAAGTTAATCAGTCAACTGCTTTCAGCCTATCACAGACCCCTATGAACCCAATCATTTTGAAAATATATCTGAATTAAATTGCTCGAAGATATTTCGAAGATTCAGCTAAAGGTTATTTTAATCAAAGACTTAAAAGATGGTCATTAGTTTGATTATTTGTTGGAAAACACCAAAGACCTGTTTGTTATAGAAATAACACTTACAATTGAAGCAATTTAATTTAAAATTCTAGCACTTCTCTAATTCATTAATCTTTTTTATCATAAAAGCTGTGTTTGTGCCGTGTGGCGGTCAATTATGCCATTTGACGGGCGTTGAGCACGATATTTATGTTTGTGAAAATATTGAGTTGCGCTCAACCCGGGGCAAGGCGGCGCAGGCAGTAATATGCATTTCATTACAGGCTCAATCTAACCCAGCCTGCAGTATTTTGATATTTGGCGTGTTCGGTGGCTTTCAAAATTTCTTTTTTCCTCATTCCTGACAGAAGACTTCAACATTTATAATAATCAAACCCATTATGATCTGGTACATGTAGTAGTTAGCAGCAACTAGCAGCAAAAACCTATAAAATTCAGTTTCTACTGAAAGTCATTACAACATAAATGTCGAAAAGGTAAATAGCGGTGCTAAAAAAACATCTGCCTTGCTTTGGTGGGGTTCGATAACTGCGAACCTATGGATAGTACAGAACACAAATCATGGGCCGAAGATGTTCATAAAGACATAAATGAAAACCAAATATGAAACAAACAAGGTGGATAATATGAAACACCACATTATCTAAAGTTTCAACAGTTTTATTTGAGATGACATTTAAGTTTTTGTATCCCTCTACAAGAGATAAATAATATACCTTTGTTTTATCCTAAATGTACCTATGTTTATTTTACTTGATGACATTTAAGTGATTGTATTCCTAAACTAGAGACATAAAAATATACTTTTGTTCTATACTAAATGTAGGTATGTTTATTTTATTTGCGATGACATTTCAGTTTTTGTATCCCTATACTAGAAATATAAACATATAAATTTGTTTTAAAATATATTTTTGTTTCATACTTAATGTACATATGTTTATTTATACTAAATGTACCTATTTTATCATGTTTTTATTTAGATACCATATACTTTTATTTTATTTAAAATGAATTTTCAGTTTTTGTACCCTCAGCCAGAAATAAAAGATATACTTTTGTTTTATACTAAATGTACCTAATAATGTTTATTTCATACTGAATGTACCTATTTTATATCTGCGTACAATCTTCACCATACAGACAACACAACGACAAGTCAACACAACCACGTCACTGTATATAAAATAGAAATATTATCTGGACCGGAGGTGAACTTACCATCAAGTCCAGGCGGTCCCATATGGCCCATAGCTCCGGGGTGTCCCGGTTCACCCTTGTTGCCGGGCGGACCTGGTGGGCCGGGAGGGCCTGCACCTGGAGCACCTGTAATGAAATTATGCACGATGGTATCAGTTAAAATTGTATTATTATTTAGCACATAGAGCACAATTTTAAGTGGTCCTACACTTATGTTTGGTTTCAAAATTACAACGGTTCAAATTTAGGACCAATTTTGTGCCCTATCTATTGTTTAGTTCTTCTAAATAGTGGCGTATGTTTTGAAACTGATCATTGTATAACCATGCTCTCTTCTCTTTACTTTTTGGCTGTGTGGGGAGGCTTTGTCTACTGGATGTGGCCATTTCTGATATGCATATATAACTTTTTTTCTTATACTGTTAGATAATTTTGACCATTGTCAAATATTTTAGCTGTTTTGAAAATCAAATTGAAACACGTTAAAATTTTATATCAACTTATTAAAATAATGCTGACTGTTTGTCCGAATAGCGTTTCATACAGATATATGTATTTGCATTACTGTTATACCGACAAAAGTCGTAAATATTCTAATAACAATTTTAAACGTGAACAATAAAATAAAAAACCGAACAGGGAGCGATTTCTTTAAAAACCTGACCATAAAAATCGACTGATAACATATCTTTTTTCTTCCGGTGGCGGCGGTTGCAAACATTATGTATCTGCAAAGTGCACGGCTTTCCAAAAAGAACATTAAATGCCATTTAAGTTTAACATTTTTAAATTTTAATTCTGGAATTTAATGGCCAGTTTGTTTTAAAATAATAGCGATTTTTATGCAGCAATGTTTATCTTTCAACTTAGCCAAACAGTAAATATCTTAACGTAAGTTGTGTAACAATTTAAAAAGTATATTCGAAAGCTTTACTGATTTTCGTCAAGGATAGTATCGTTGTTGATCCTAAATTGAATCCCAGGCAAAAGTCATTGTGTTATGTTTTGAGACCGAATTATCAGGATATATATGAGCAAGACATAATGTGTATGGATTCAATGATTTGAAAATATACCCACTTGTGCATTCGACTATGCACCTGTTTTGTATTGATATTTTTTTCACGTTTCTGTATCTTAATATCCATCTTACCCAAACTTGTTTCCAAAGTTCGCCTTTCTCCGCCCGCTTTGAATAACCGAAGAGAATACAAATCTTATGAAGGATATTGGTTAAACATTATGCCCAGTTATTTTGATTAATAGGATATAGTCTTCACTACTAATTGCAGATATCTTCTCGCTTTATGTCAGGTTTTATTGCAGCGTAATTTCCCCTCAATGCCAATAGTAATTGTATCATCAATTTAATGGCTGCGACTGATAACAAATATTGGTAAATGGGGATAGATTTTGCAGTTACTCTAATCAGCATTCTCATGTAATTGGCAATAAAGGTAACAGTTTAATGCAAATTAGTAATCAAAGATTTAACGTCTCGTGAAATTTCCTCCAAAGTTGATACAGAATAATGAAATTCAACCGCAAGGGAGCCCGTTGCATCCTGTATTAAAGACGGTGTTTCTTATGAAAATCAATGCTTTCACAGGAGGACTATAGTCCTTTCACAAGAAAGAACTTCCCCTATACTCGGAAAAGCGAGAGATATTTTCTTGGAAATAATGGGAAACTGTTTTTAAACGATAAACTATCGAAATGTTGAAAATGAAAATGTTCGACAGAACATTACCAAATATTTCATTTCGTTCTGAAAATCAATAGTTGTGATAAATCAGTTATTGATTTTGTACAAGGAAAATGAATTATCCGAGATTTTGACATAATAAAACGATAATTTCTTCGTTATATCTTTACACACATATTGCACGACATTCGGTCATTTGGTGTCATTAGATAAGCGGCAGGAGAGAAATAAATGCAGTATTTTGAACAAAATGTACCTAAGCCTAGTTAGATTCTAAATCGCATGGTTTTCGGTCCACAACTCATTTGTTGACAATCTATTGAAAGCAAAACACTGTATACATGTGAACTAAAGTTTGAGTATGATGATGTCTTCGACTTTGTTTGTTCCAATGTTAAAAATAACCCATTAACACATCATTACGGAACAAAAACCCGCAACAGTTGTCTATATAGTTTAGTATGCTTGTTATGCTCTCAGATAAATGTGAATATGCGATGTTATCGTAATGGTTCAAATTTCAATTGAGCTTATTTCTTATTTAATTTACAATAAAAATATTTCTGCATCGTGGGGACCTTTATGCCACCGCGAGCTAATCTGCCAGTATCGCCATACATGTTAACGGTTTCTCATACGAGCGCTTCTCGAAATGGTGAATTTGTACAACCAAAGCAATCGCGCGCAGATTTATGTGTCTACGAGCTGTCGCCGTAGCGGTTCGATCCAAGTCAGAGCAATCAAATCATTTTTTTTCAAATAAGTCACATTACATGTATGACAAAATATGTTTCTCAATAAATAACAATTAACAATGATAAGTGCACGTTTTTATGTTTACGCTATCCGATCAACCTTTTTTGGGGTTGTCCCGGCTAGCTCAGTTGGTTGCGTCGCCGGAATTGCAGGGCTAGGCGCTGTCGCCGTGACGGTGCGGGTTGGCTTCCAGCTAGAGGCACTATCATTTGCAATTCACAGCAGCGCTATTTGTGCAGTGTCGCGGCCGTAAAACGCCTTCCCGTGCATATAGTCAGTATTGTTATCAGTTAAACAACCCGATACCGATGTCATGCAGTAATGGTTATGTATATCAGGGCTATCCGATCAACTTTTTTGGGGGTTCTCCCGGCTATCTCAGTTGGTTGCGTCACCGGAATTGCAGGGCTAGGCGCTGTCGCCGTGACGGTGCGGGTTCGCTTCCAGATAGAGGCAATATCATTTACAATACTTGACTTTATTTGAATGACATGGAACCAGAAGTGACTTCTAACTTTATTAGCATACTTAAATTTTTTACCGGTTTCTTAAACTAACAAATTCAAACAATTATTTCGTTTAGCGAGATAATTAATTTGTTCATGTTTAGAAATTCTTGAATCTACATTCAATTCAACTAACGGCCTTTCTCTCACTTTTCTGCGTTAAATTATATTGGATACCAGTGGTGTTTCTGGAGATGGCTTAAAAGACATCAACTTGAACATACCTGGTATACTCGATGTGCATATATCATAAATCACGTTCCGGCAATATTCCACCATATCCTGAAAATAGAAATGTTACCCTGGTTACAGTCACATTTTACTTTATTGTTTTGGACTTTTTAATGTAGTAGCCTGAACAAAGGTCAACACACTTGATTTTAACATATATCCCGTTCACTAAGTTATAATGAGTCTCCTTAAAATTTCTAGATGGACTCATTCCTTTATAAGAAGTTGTTGTACATCGTAATTAGCAAGTGTCCTTTACGATTAATTTTGGCGTCGGCATTGATGAATAAACATGATAAAACAAATAGCAAAAGCGTTGCACATGGCGCTACCGAACTTCTATAATTTTTGCTAAATTAATTATGCTTTTTTGATATGTTTTAAGTGTCGGTTTGTTATAAAAAAGAAAACAAATTAAACCCATGCTTCCATTTAAAATTGTGTAGGACGCTGTGTCTCTCTGGATATTTCCATTCCCAATACGTCTACTTTACTTGTTTACTCATTAAGTACTTCACTTCGATATTATTCCGTGATTGTAGTCTTTCAAAAACAAACTGCTCGTGTCAGCGTTCATTTCAAGACTTCGAAAAAACTCATTCAATAATTTACTTGAGAGTATCATTTAATTTGAATCGGCATTTCATGTCTAAGACTCGTTAACCGGAGATTTAATTTCAAGATTATGTTATTTTATTGCAAATGTTAACACATAAATAGGGACATTTTTTCATTATTGCGACATGAGAAAAGGTCGCTGTTCTCGCTTTTTTCTTTACTGTTCTAACGTGTCTTACCATCTGCAAAATAAAGATACATTATTAGAATTAATAGCATACATTTGTGCAAATTTTCATTTAACGGCATTTGCCGTTATTGAGATTTTGATAATTTTCTTTTTATCGATGAACATGATTGGGAGGAGTGTGGTAAGGCCTTATATCAGGAATATTTCTAGATTAAATTTTAAGAATTTTAAAGTATAAAGAAAGTGAAATATGCATATTAGGAATCAACACTCACAGAAAACACAGCCTCCCCACGCAGCCTAAATGTAGAGGAAAATAGTTAATTGGTTAATGGGAAAGAAGATCAATTTCAAATTGGTGCTCTAAATTCACACTTGCCCCAACAGGTTATCATATAAGCAAACAAGTTATATTGGTGAAATAACTCCAACCCACCCATCAACCCGACGCCGTTGTATGCAAAAGCACACAGACATATAAAACATAAGAACCAAATAGCATTGTAAAGCACAGGGACATGTATTCAATGACCTTACCGAGATCAGAGCCTAATACGAGGGGTGTTCGGAAAGTTCGTAGAATTTGTGTAAATCGCCCGTGTCTTTCATTGTTTTTCTTTACAATTTTGCACATGCATACCTGCATTTGTCCATAATGTAGTCCCTAAACAAGGAGAACGAGTTATAATTATGTTTGGACATATTGGTAACCTTAGCAACCTTGTTTATGTGTCATGGCGCAGTCCACAATATGATATAAATTAAAATGGTTACATGAAATGTAATCTTCATAAACCTCATATAACCTAACGCAAGAACGGCACGAAAACGCCAGCTGATAACATGACTTCATAATGACAGTTGATGAAAAATTCAAAACATTAACGCCGTCGTAACGGAAACCATAGCAATTTCTTTACAGTCTGTGACATTCCATGCTGAAAAGTTAAGACGTCAACAGGTGACGTTGAATTAGAGAGTGTTGTGAAATTCTGGGTTGCTTTAATAAATCACCGACGGATACGTTAATAATGATTAAAACAACAGGAAAATTTAAAAAATGCAGTCTAACTTGTCTGTAAACGTGGCACTTGCGTTTCAAAAGAGAAAGAAAGTCTAATCAAGACGATCCTAGGAGCGGCCGGCCGTCCGTCGCAATTTGTTCCATCTAAGATCGTGTAACTGAACTTACAAAACAGTCTCAGATGATTGTATCATCATTCAAGGTTGAACGAAGACTGGTAACATTAAGAAACATTAAGCAAATGGATACTAGTAGACAGGCATATGAAGTGTGCGGAAATTGGTGACTATAGATGTGGAAAAGGTGCGTCGTTTACTTGACTATAATTACGCCTGGGATCTAAGCGACGTCATATTAACTTTGACGTGCCCCGGGTATGTGATACACAAATTTGTAATTTGCATAGTGTTGATGTCCCTGGGTTAATCTTGCTGAATCTTTTAGTGCTTAAAGAAACTATATTTTAATGTATGTACGTACGTTTTTAGTTAACTTTGCTAACATAAATACTTTTTGTTTTATACTCAAATTCTACGTACTTCCCAAACAACCCTCGTAGAGTGAAAAATTGCAAAAACAAAATTCACCATAAACTCGGGTGGGTTCGAAACATTAACATATGCACGAAATATAGGAATATTTTAGTTTTTATACATGTCACGATATACCGTTTTAATTATGGATTTTAGTTATGGGGCTTCAATCATAGATAAAAAAAGTGTGTCAATATTTCAACTGTTTGAATTTGTACTTTAATTTCTAGCAATCATTGTCAGTGCTAATTTGCAATACATAATTTTCAACATTATACTCTTTGAAGAATGAAGAGAGTTCGTTAAAACAAATATTTTTCAAGGCTGGCCAGCATACTTATATATTGTACCGGAACAATACGATTTTTTTAAATAAAAACGCATAGATGTTTCTCAAATCTCAAATATGGCACATAATATGTTATAGAACATACCACTGTGACATTCCGTCATGCATTAATATTAATCATACAGCACATAATTATTCCTATAAAGTATTGTTCCGAGCATGACTGTCAAAAATATTGCCTCAAATCTTTAAAAGTCCTTCTCTTGATAAAAAAAGTCAGGGCACGTAGATCTGATCCAAAAAGTCCGAGTAGCTTAACCACCATGAAGTAGGTCAACGTAATTCGATTGATATGGCTAGGCACTGTTTAAGAGTATCATTATCGCAAAGAAGAACTTTAAAAGGATATAATAAAAACGAAAGAGAATTGTTAGCTCTTTCCAAACATATCTGCACCAATAAATGTCAAAAATCTCGCCGAATACACACTTTCGCTTGACGAAGCTTATTTTTGTTACAATAATACATGATAGTCCAATCCTAGATGGAATTGGAATGACAGCTTCTAAATATTTTATTACTAGACTAAGTTGAAGTGACAGAGCTGCTATGTGATAATCACATCAATGCATTCGCTAATTTCTACGTGAAGACTGTCTCATACTGGCATCTTGAACCGTAAATCCAAGATTTCTGAGAAAACTGGATCTTAATGTCATATTAACAAAGCAAGGGATTCCCTTGACGACATCATGATATTATTTCAGTGTCACAATGAAATTTATGACAGAAAGAAACCACTGAGGGGCACCATGAAATGTCTGCAAGAAAAAAACTGAAAACCTTCCGGTTAGTAGAATAGAATATCTGCAAGGAATTACAGTAGAAATTTCTGCCATACAAAATTTTCCCATCCTTAAATTTACTAAGTAAACTTGTGTGTTTTTATGAGAATCTGTAGTGGTTTGATTGTAATAGTACGAGTAATTTGATGGAACCCCTTTATTTTCCTGATATTTATAAAATGAGAATCTGAAACAAAAGCGGAGCAGTGTTTGGTAACCAAAGTAGCAGTTGACTCCCTCAACGAGAGAGCAATTTCAGGTTACCGGAGAGAGCTGTTTCACTCGGTACGGTATCGAGGAAGCACTTCAACTCAATTGTCGAGGAACATGAGCGATACTCCGATGACTGAACTGAGTATACTAATCGGATTTATTTAAAACACGAATCACAATACTTGAATCATTCTCATTAACCCATCTGAGACGGATAAAAGCTTATGCTTTTTAATGCCTAAAATTAATTTACACTTTCTGCAATATCTTTATTAAAAATATAAAGTTTTGAAAAAAAATATTAATACAGCACAACGATTAGTTTTTGCGTTTATGTATTTAAAATAAATCATTTTTCAAATTGTAGCAACCTGTAAATTCCTTAATCCGTTTAATCAATCAACATCGGGACAACTGAGATACATTTCGTGGCGTTGATTTCTTTCTAATTCTTCAAATAAATTAAGAGAAAATTGCCATTTAGCAAAACAAAGAAACCCTCTTTGAAATCGATCATTGTTTTAACCCACGCTCTCTTTTCCTTTCTACTTTTTGGCTGTGTTGTTGAGGCTGTATCTTCTGGAATTGGCCATTCCTGATAAGTAAATATCACGTTTTTTTATCCTACTCAAAAGAATAAGTAAGAATGATTTCCGTACTATAACTACATTTTACAATTAACTAGAATGTGTCCTCGGACACTCTTGCCCCCACTGCTGCAACATAATTTTTAATAACAAAGGGCCATAAATCTGGAAAAAATGGTCGCAGGAAAAATTCCTTTCTTTACGATCATCTACACATCCTGCTTGATCATACATGTATGTGCAAGTTTGAGAGAAATCCGCCTTATAGTTTAGGAGGAGTTGATGCCACAAGATTTGGAGACGTACGGACGGACGGACGAGTGCAACTCTGTGGGGTCATAAAAATAATGTTGATTTGAAATAACAAAGGCTTGTTCTTAGATAAAACGTAATCAAAAGAAACATTTTTACGGCAAATTGAATTTTGAAAGTATGATTATGTCGATAAGTTAATTTCTGAGACTTAATTTAACTTCGTGGCAAAACACAGACAACATATTTGACGGATTGCTTGGTTAATATTTTATAAAGGTGAAAGTAGATGTGACTCCAGAGGTTTACCAGATAATAATCTCGTTATCTCTAATAACTGTTCTTCAGAAAATAGAAGTTTATGGGTACTTTTTCATACTCCGTAATGTTTTCAGTGATTTAATCTGGAGTTTATAGTGCTCTGGCAGTTGTCATTGCACTGTGAGTCATTGATAAAAAAATATCAAAATCTCTCTAACGGCGAAATGCAGTTCAATAAAACTCTGCACAAATCATTGTTATTAATGTATGCTTATTTTACATACGCTAAGAAAAGTTAGAACAGTAAAGAAAGATTGCTAGACCTACAAAAACCCGCAAAATTCTATTTGCAACAAAACACAAAAAAACAAAGCATTTTTGTTTATGACATATCAAAGAAGAAAGGTACCAAGCCTTATATATGTAATGATATTGCTTTGCATAAAGTTTATGGGTAATTTTCCATACTTTAAACTAGGTACAGTTGTATCTGATCTTTGGAATTTATGTGTGTTATAATATTACTTTGCATAATGTTTATTGGTAATTTTCCATGCTCCGTAATGGTTTCAGTTATTAATCGGGAGTTTATGTTTGTAATAATATTATTTTTCATAAGATTGTTGAGTATTTGCCATACTCTTTACTGGTTTCAGTTATTTTATCTGGAGTTCATGTTTGTAATAATGTTACTTTGAATAAGGTTTTAACTGAGTATTTTCTACACTTCATACAGAGATTTAATCTGGAGTTTATTTAAGGAATGATTCTTATTTTGGTGCGGTTCATGCAGTTGGACGTGCACGCGAGAGCCGGCAAATCCATAAAGCGCGTTAGCGCTTTATGGTAAATTTGCCAGCTCTCATGTGCACGTCCAATCTGCATGAACCCCACCAAAATAAGAATCATTACTTTTATTTACATTTTATTCATTTTTTTCTTTAAATAAACTTAAGTCGAACGCTTTCAAAAATTAGTAGTAAGTGAAAAGGGGGAGTAATACGTGGGAGTTTTCAATAGTAACAGCCATGACGTTACTGACGTCATTACGGGTCATGCGGTTCATGCAAAATGAACCGAATTTTTTTAAACGAAGAAATCAATAGGAATGTAAATATGTAATAATAATGCGTTGCGTAACGTTTATGTGTACTTTTCCATACTCCTTACTTGCTTCAGATATTTAATCTGGACTTTATGTATATAATAGTACTATCTTGCATAAAGTTTGATACTTTAAAACATATTTACAAAGAAAAGAATTACAGAATGATAAAGTACTTCATGTTTTCTTTGTAATATGAGTGTCTGTTAAATCAAAAGTAGTTCAGTTTAAATATTCGCTCGCTTGAGCATTACTTGCATGAAATGCATTTTCAGCAAATTGTAGAATAACTCGCATCAAACTTCAAACTTGTGTACAAAAAGGAGCGATTATAACTTTAGATGACTGTCTATATATTCAATCACCTGTTTTTGTCCAAATTTAAGTCGTCACACAATCGGTAAGTAAATATATAAACTTTTATAATTTCTTTTACAAATTTCAGATTTGAATTGTAAAATTTCATTACAATTGGTAATCAATGTTTGTCCAAAATAAGATAATGTTCAGAAGTAGTACCATTTTTCCGTTATGTTTATAACACTCTCTTTTGGGATTGTAAGTGTTAAATTATTAATTTTGTTTCTTTTTTTACATGGCTAAATAGACAAAGACCTGAGCAGGATGTTTGCAAGCATAGTAATTTCATGGAAACCACCTCTATAATATAATGAGTTTATATCCCTTTATGCTTGTTATTATAAGTAACCAAATAAGGCAAAAAGAATAATCATCAATGATGGATTTAAGCTAACCCTGGTAGAAATGTCACGTCAAAAAGTTGCATACCGTCTAAAATAAATCTCATTTTCAGTTACCGTTGCATAATTGTAGTAAATGTAGTAAAAACGAATATTGTATTCTTTTTTTCTGTCAATAACATTTTTATTATTACTACAATTTAGCTGCAGCTTCCAAATGTGTCCGAGGTTATTACATAATGAAACATTTTTTATACCAGAGAGATATTAGATTTGCGGTTGTAGTCGGCATTTTTAGGAAAGAAAATTATATTTACTTTTAAGTGTCATAACGGAATATATAACAATTAAAGAAGCAAACTGGAACACATTTGAAAAATCTCCGCGTTAAGAAATCTGAAGATCTAAAACGCACAGTCGTTATGGTACTTTAGTAGAAATTTCTTCCATATCAAGGATTTCTTTTCGTCTATCTTTTTCACCTCGGTCAATAGAACGATACGTGAGTACATGTAGCTATTTCTATTGGCTGTGGTGGTTATTATCTACATGAACTACAAGCTTATTTATTTTCATGATAATTGTATTAACATAAAACATGTTTTATAGATATGGATTTGCGCGATTCTTTGCATAATTCTGTTTTGTTACACATACTTTTGTAACGAATCTATGTTGTTTTTTCTGTTGTTTGTTTTGTTTTGAAAAAGCTAATTATGAATGAAAAAAATATGTGTATTATATAAACTACCATGTTATAATATGAATATATGTCAACATTGTCATTTAAAAATACATGATAACTGTAAATCAGAAAAAAAGAAATAAGTGGGGTTACCCTTCATTGGGGCCCGAAACGAACGAAAAAAAAACATGTTGATAAACCCTAAATTGTTGTGGTGCTCTGTGTAAGCACATTTGACCAAGTAACAACAGAATCATTAAAACGAATACACGAATACTTTTTTCGTTTTCATTATAATGTTATTGAAACAAAATATGGATTAAAAATCCTCACGTAGTGTGGTGCTCTTAATTAGCACATAATGACTGCTGACTATGTAATAAAAACAGAAAGTAATAAACGAATACTGATTTTCGCTTTCATTATAACGTTATTAAAACAGAGAATGGATTTGAAATCCTAACGAGTTGTGGTGCTCTGAATATGCACGTTTCGACTGACGACCAAGTAACAGCAGAAACATAAAGACAGAAACACGAAAATTTGCCGTTAACAAATGATAAGCACATTTTCTTTGTCTCCGACAAAATATTAGATTCGTTCAATTAACGTCGTCTGTGTAAGAACACCGCGACTCAATATAGCCGAAATACATTAAAAAATTAAAAAGAGATATATCAAAGTGACAAAAATTCAGAAAACACAAAAATGAAGTGTCGATCAAACTTAGAGGTTGTGCAGACTCAAAGAATTTTTTTTCATGATATATATACAATTTTTGTTAAAAAGTCTATTTAGAATATTTTCTAATTAAGCAAATATGTTTTAAGTGTTGGTAATAAAACGTGTATCATTTGGCATATTGATAATAAAATGTGTATCATTTGGCATATTGATATTAAAGTTTGTATCATTTGGCATATTGATAATAAAATGTGTATCATTTGGTATATTGAAACTTGTATCTGTCTATCGATTGCTGTAATTATTATTGCGTTATTCTTGATTTTCTAAGTGTATATATTTGTTTTTATTCTAGGACACCTTTTCAAGTGAGGTGTCCTATATAAAATCCATGTCAAGTTGATAACGTTCTAGATCATACATATCTACGAAGTATGGATTTTAGAATGTTTAATAATATTTATGTTGTAACAATAGTTTAGTCATCGACGGTTGCAACTTCGATTACTTATGAAACAGATGAAAATGTGACTGAAAGCCACCAAATCCAAAGAATAATTTTTATGCTGATTTTACCTTTAAGAATTGGTTTTTCTGTTTCATTATATAGTACGAATTTCAAAGTAAATCAGTAAAAATACAGAGACTTTATTGTTTTATAATGTCGTGATACCATAACAGGTGATTGAATTAAATTGCGAAGAGGGACCCGCCTTTTACATGGTGGTGCTGACCAGGTTGTTTGCAATTACAGAATTTTCTGGCAATGCATTTCCACTATATATTTATTTAATTGACTTTTATTCTTGAGGGACAAATCTTCAAATATGACAGAAGGAACAATCACCTATTCTTGATGTTAAGTTGAATGCGGTAGTAATGTCACGTCAGATAGTTTGTATAGACATCAGAAAACAAATGACATTCCCCCTTGCGAAAAACGCATTTTGCTTTCCGTAATTGTTTCAAACAAATCATGATGTGAAGCTGTTTTAATAATGATGTTCGTGAACTCTTTCTACAATTTTGTACAACATGGCACTTCATGCCTTTTCACTTTCATATTTTATTATTTCAAATCTACTTCAACTTCCGAATATGTTCGAGCTTATTCACTTTAGTGCAAGGGTTGTCCTGTACCGAAATTTGAGTGTCCTGCGGTAATACTCAATATGGCGATAAATTAAGCTGCTAAAAGGTATGTGTTTTGTTGTTTTAAAACTGTCCTCATTCATTTAACAACCTTTACACGACAAATTTATTGTTTAATGAACATTTTAAGAAAAGAATGCATTTAGGTATGCTATTGTAGACGATAGACGAAAAAAGATAGTTGCGGTCATTACTCCACATTTATAATCATTGTTTTGCATTGGAATAATTTGCGTAAGGATTTATTTTAAAATTTCACATGAAATTCTGAAATTGCAGGTGTTATTTTGATGTTCTTGATACAATAAAAATGAATGTTGCTAATATGTATCTGCTATGTGATCATCAAACTACCACAGCATTTTATGAGACGTGTATCATTACCGACATATTTATATAGCTTAATTTTCTGAAAAAAATGTTATGAAACTTATCTTATTGTAAACCTATTTTTTTTCTTTCTCTGTGAGGTTGGTGCACCATAGAATCTTGTGAAAATCCCCCGTTGGCAAATTGTTTGATTGCTAACCTCATTTGATTTTCGTTAATTTTTGTGGTGACATTTTGGAAATTGATGATATTACAATATGATATGTCATGCTCTTTTTACGATCTGCTTTCTGGCTGCGTTGGTAGGTTGTTTTCTGAATTCGTCTACTCTTGATATGGATATTGCACTTTTTATGCTTTTTGGCTGTGTAAGGTGATAGTGTAATTTCTGAGTGTGACTTTTCCTGATAACCATGTTTATTTGGGGAACGCTTTGGGAAATGTGTCCTCGGTCTTATTATTTGATGTCTGAGTTGTTACTTTATTTGGAGGTAACTAAGTATCTATTAATTTATTATAACTAATTGGAGGTTTCTGAAAACAAATTGCTATTTTTATCGCAAAATGCATAAAGGTATTGTCGCAGCTTAGTGATAAGAAATAACGTCAACTATTCCAATGTATGTTTTCCTGTGACGCGCCCCAATTAACTTATTTATAAAACATGCTTCTGAACAAAACAGAGCAAAAAGCAGTTTTACGCCGTTATCGGCGCACATAAGCGATGAAATAAAAAACATGAAAAAAGATAATCGGTTTTATTCAAAACACGAACGTTCAAATTAATCTGTGCTTCAACGTATTTAAATTAATAAATCAATTGTATGGCAAACAACGACATCTCTCATCTGTATAATCAACACAAAAACCACTTTGCCATCGAGAAACATTGCCTGACGTTGATTTTTTAAATATCTTTAAGTTCAAGTTAAGGGCAGTTGTTATTTAGCAACAACACACTTAAGCCTTCTCTAATGAATTAGTGTGATCATTTTCAGTATTACCATTGAATTAAAAAATGACAATTTTAACACTGGTTAAAAGGGATGCTATTATATCCGTCATACCTTTCGAACTTATGATTATGTTTAAACTTTATTTTATTTTGAGTCAGTTTTTGTGGCAACTTTGATTACTTTTTATAATTTTTATTAATGGCAAAAAAGAACAAAACTTATTTGATGGATTGCCCAGTAAATATTTTCGAAGGTGGAACTAGAGACCAACCGTATTATTCTTGCAATGAGATAATAATCCCTTTATATCTAATTTTATATTCCAACATGTATATCGGACTTGGGCAGATCCAGTTAGGGTCCAAAGGAACCCCCTTTTGGGCAGAAATATTTGATTTTCATTGGGATTCCGACCAGAGAATTTGAAATTATTATGAAAGTTCCCTACGGCTGCCACAAACGAACCACCCCTTTTTTCGAAATATTGCATCCGACCCTGAATTCTATAAACTCGTATTTTCTGCAGAAAATAATCTTTTACGAGTATATTTATATTTTTATAGAGAAAACTATCAAGTATGATCTTGGCTTGGTAAATGTTTATATTGAATTAATTTCATCAGGTTTAAAAAACAGTTATGCTTTATGTTCTTACTGGCGGTGAGGGAAGGCAGTGTTTTATTGTGGTTTTTCCTAGTAAGTTTTTCCCGGTTCTTCTAGAAAAATCTCTCAATCACAATCTCATGAACACTTCATGGTTGCACATTGTCATGCATGACATAAATGGTATTAGGCAATAAATATGTTTGTCTAAATGGGATGCACTAAATGTATCAAAGGTTTAGTCTATAAGGCTATCAAACACTCTAGTTCTGGCAACGAGACTCTACGCTAGATATTTATTTGAATTTCCTTTATCCTTAAAAGACATGTATTCAAATTAAGCAGATGGATCAGTCAACAATATTTTTTTCAGGATTTTGGCGGATTTATTCTTGCAGAAATGCCACGTCAGTAGGTTTGCACAGACAAATGGCATTTCCCTTGCGAAAAATGTAATTTGCCTTCCACAATAATTACAAACAAACACCAGGGACCATCTTAAGCAAATTTCCCGCACTCATTAAAGTTTTTATTCATTTATAAAATGATTCTATATTCTTTATGCATTTCTACATTTCATTTATTATCATATTATCTACAGGTTCCAGACATATTCGAGTGTATTATTTATTACTGACTTAGTTATTGAGCTCCAAATCCCTTTGCGTACAGCACTTTTAATTAGGAAGACTCTAATACGCCAAATTTTGTATCACTGTTTTTCATAGAGTAAACTTACTAGAAAAGAGAAATTATAGAATGTTTGGAATAGCCTTGTTCTGAAAACATAGCCTCATTACATATCCAAATTGTTGAGGGAGCATGCGTTGTTTTTTTTCAGAATGATCAAATTTACACTTTAAATACATACTGAACAATCATAAATATTTTGATTCTAGATGGACATATACATGTATTTACCATTGCTAAATATCTTATGTAATACTGAGTAGTAAAGACGGAGATGTGAAAAAGTGGTCAAAAATTCACCGTTGCTAAGTATCTTATCTAAGCTCTAAGTAGAAGCGACGTTGACGTGACTTTTATGAGATAACCATATAAATGCATTCAATAATTTCAGTTTTAATATTTCCTCGTTCTGGCATCATGAACCGTGAATCCAGACTTTCCTGAGTAAACTGGATATTAATGTCATATTAACCAAGAATGGTTTCCCTTGAGAGCATCTTGATGATAGGTCTTTGTATTATATTAGTGTCATAACGGAATTTATGACACAAAAAAAGCGAAGAGGGACACATTTGAAAGTCTTTACGTTAAGGAAACTGAAGATATTTCCTTCAGTGGATCGGATAATCTGTGGGGCATTATCGCAGATATATACATCTCTTCAATATCTCGCGTTTCTAGTGTTAAATTTTCGTGATGGAAACGGTATAGATTTTATATCAGTATTTGTTATTAAATGTCTGTGGTAGTCTTCTTATAATGCAGAAATACTAGCGTTTTATAATAAAACATCGTGTTCATTAAAATGATTAAAAATATTATTGATTTGCAATTATACCAACGTTTTCTCTCTCTGAAAATACCGCACTGAAAGTTCAATGTTTACTGCCATATGCATACCATCATTTGGGATGGATCAACATTTTATTGTTTATTGGTGTAAATATTTATAATTGAGTTGCGCTCAACACTGGGCTAGGCGTCATGAGCAATAAAATGCATTTCCATTTCTGCCCATGAACAGGCTTAATGAAAGCGATTCTGCAATATTTTCGTATTTGTCGTGTTCGGTGGTTTTCAACTATTTTATCTAAAACCCAAGTAGAAGCGACGTAGGTGTGACTTTTATAAAATAACCGTATCAATGCATTCAATAATTTAAGTTTTACTATTTCCTTGTTCTGGCATCAGTCAGTGAATCCAGACTTTCATGAGAAAACTGGATATTAATGTCATATTAACCAAGAATGGTTTCCCTTGAGAGCATCTTGATGAGAGGTCTTTGTATTATATTAGTGTCATAACGGAATTTATGAAAACAAAAAAGCGAAGAGGGACACATTTGAAAGTCTTCACGTCAAGGAAACTGAAGATATTTCCTTCAGTGGAACGGATAATTTGTGGGACATTAACGCAGTTATATTAATCTCTTCAATATCTCGCGTTTCTAGTGTTAAATTTTCGTGATGGAAACGGTATAGATTTTATATATCACTATCAGTGATTCTTTAAATGTCTGTGGTGGTCTTCTTATAATGCCGAAATACTAGCGTATTATAATAATACACCGTGTTCATTAAAATGATAATAAAATATTATTGATTTGCAATTTTGCCAACATTTTCTCTCTCTGAAAATACCGCACTGAAGTTTCCATGTTTACCGCCATATGCATACCATCATTTGGGATGGATAACAAATTTACTGTTTATTTGTGTAATATTGAGTTGCGCTCAACACAGGGCTAGGCGTCGTGAGCAATAAAATGCATTTTCATTTCTGCCCATGAAAAGGCTTAATCAAATCGAGACTGCAATATTTTCATATTTGTCGTGTTCAATGGCTGTCATCTATTTTATCTAAGCTGTAAGTAGAAGCGACGAAGATGTGACTTTTATGAGATAACCATATCAATGCATTCAATAATTTCAGTTTTAATATTTGCTCGTTATGGCATCTGGACCGTGAATCCAGACTTTCCTGAGAAAACTGGATATTAATGTCATATTAACCAAGAATGGGTTCCCTTGAGAGCATCTTGATAATAGGTCTTTATATTATATTAGTGTCATAACGGAATTAATGACACAAAAAGCGAAGAGGGACACATTTGAAAGTCTTCACGTTAAGGAAACTGAAGATATTTCCTTCAGTGGAACAGATAATCTGTGGGACATAAACGCAGATATATTTATCTCTTCAACATCACGCGTTTCTAGTGTTAAAATTTCGTGATGGATATTTTATAGATTTTATATACTTATATCTGTTATTATTTCAATGTCTGTGGTGCTTATTACATAAAAATTGTTTTACCATCAACAATTGTTGAATGGTATTTACTTATTATCTGGTTCATCTCGTCTTTACTACAAACATTTAATTTATTTAAGTTAGCTTTCAAAAACAATTCAAACTGAAATTGAAAAAGGTAAAAACTAATCACGTACCAATTTCAGACCTTTCCATTGAGAACAGTATAAAGCAAATCAGAAAGTTTTAAACACATTTATGAGGCCTCCTTAGCTTAACTTTGTATCTTTAGTTTATAGATATATATATATTTCCTACCCCTTTGTCTGAATATAGAAATAGATGAAACAGGAACTTTGAAAGCCACCGAACACGCAAAAAATCAAAATAGTGCAGGCTTATTTTGATAGAGAGTGAACAATGCACCTGTGGTATTAAAGATAGATATAAAAGTTATTTTTGAAAGCTACTTTGCACGACCAATATCAAAATGTTGCAGGCTCAGTTTGATTGAATCTTTTATAAGCCATTAATAGAAATCCGCTCACTTGTCCTCGCTGCATAACCCTGGGTTGATTGAAACTTAATATTTTCACTGATAAAAGCATCGTGCTCAACGGCCTTCCGAGGACTTCAACGGCCTTCCGAGGACTTCAACGGCCTTCCGAGGACTTCAGCGGCCTTCCGAGGACTTCAACGGCCTTCCGAGGACTTCAACGGCCTTCCGAGGACTTCAACGGCCTTCCGAGGACTTCAACGGCCTTCCGACATGTCCGAGGACTTCAAATTAAATTACGGTACAGTTTGTCGATAATACGGGTTTGTCCGCTTACAAACACGAGACATTACCGGAATTATCTATATTAAACGATGTTTTGATATTGCAAATAAAATAAGAATCTAGATTTAAATACAAAAATCAAATCGTTGGAAATTGTTTTCAGTGCTTAATCACTTATGTAAGTGATGGTTTGTCAAAGCTTTGTTTAAATTTCATAATTCTTATTCTTAGCCATGCAAAGCAGACGCATTTGACGGATTGCGTTATTAATATTTTATGAAGGTGGAAATATATGCGACTTATTGTTTTAACCAGGAGATAATAACCTCATCATGTAGTTTATTTGATATGAGTAAGATTGATCAAAACTATATCAAGAAAATATCGACTTGTCATAAATGTGAAATATGCCTAGCAGGAATCGCTACACTGAGTTCCCTTTTCATCTGTTTCAGAAAAAAGTCTCTCCACGCAGCAAAAGAGAAGAGAGGGAAATATTTTAGGTTTGATTTGTTTAGCCTGTTCATTAGCAGATATTGAAATTACTGCTCATGCCGCCTTTTAAATATCGTGCACGAAGACCATCAAGGGGAGAATCTGATATCAGCACTGACGTAAAAGGTTACACGTTTTGGACAAACTGTAGGCAAAGCTTTCTTATTTGTCAAACATTAAACGGACGTTGTATAAGGTATAATCATCAATAATTAGTACACTTATGGATATTGTTATGTGTTATTAAATGTATTTATAAAATGCATCATTTACGGCCTTTAATTTTTCTCGAATATTTAATAATCGTTAACATCGTTAAGACTTACTAAGGTAGTTCAGCAGGTTTCTTGTGTTTGTTTTGTGATTTTTCTATAAAACAACATTTTGTTTCGGCACTTCGCCCGCTTTTATATTTCGATGTTTTTTTAATATACCAGTCAGAATAGCTGTAGATATTATTCAATTACACATTAAAGTCTGTATTTTTGCCCTCGGCGTCTTCAGTGATATGCATTATTTTTGTTCTCAAATCACCTGCCAAAATTTCTCATGTTTAGTTTTATTTGTTTATTTTTCTCGTGTAGCACAAAACTGCAGACCGCTGTTGATTCAATGGTTAAAATCTGAAAATACTACTGTAACATTGAATTTCAATACAAACCATGTGTGTATTTATTTCATAATTATGCTTCATATAAGCACAAAAGATCCAAAAGCTCTTACAGAAACATTATGTAAAAGCATAAGCCGAATAAATGATAAAAATTAATGATGAAAAAATGAAAACTTTGAAAGCCATTCAAAACGACAACTACGAATATATTACAGTTGAATTGAGCCTGTATATGGGCAAAGGGTTTAAACAAGGACTCGATACTGCATCGCCATGGCCGAAAACACCTAGCCACTTTGTTCCGAACATTCTACTAATTTCATCCCCATCATATCGCTATAAAAAAGAAAACTAAAGCTGATAAAATAAATTTATCATTGTTATTTGAAACAGGCGACTGATTTAGAAAAACGCGTTGCCCCATAGAGATTCCATTTGGTAGCAGCGCGATGGAAGAGTAAGGTTAATCACATAAGATTCAGAAAAAAGTGTCACAAGTATTTTTTTAATTTTTTTGTCCTTATTCTTGTGAGACATGTATTCAAATGAGGAAGAAGAAACTGTCGGTATGGAAGGATTTTGGGGGATTAGTGTTAACAGAAACTTCGAACCACGTATACTTTGTTTGGACATGTAAACCAAATGACAATCTTGCTGCCAAAACAGTGTTTTGCATTCTGTTATAGCGCCAAGCAATCACTGGTAAACATGATAGGTCTGTACTATTGGTCACATGGGAAATATATTTGTTTAGTGTCACAAAACATTTTTGTTTATTTTCACAAAACAATATTTACTCATTACCAATAAAAATGCACGTTCATTTCTTTGA
This sequence comes from Corbicula japonica, assembly GCA_038501625.1. Taxonomy (NCBI): domain Eukaryota; kingdom Metazoa; phylum Mollusca; class Bivalvia; order Venerida; family Cyrenidae; genus Corbicula; species Corbicula japonica. Next base: position 1,907,840 of record JAZAYU010000042.1, read on the forward strand.
TTTAGCAAGATATTACTATGTAAAATTACCTCCTCTTTAAAGGGTATGGTTGGGATTAAAGTACATACTCAAGAAAAATCCAAAACAATTAGCAGTAATTGACATTAAGTGGAGGCAAGTGTGAGGTTGGTTCACGCTAGAACCAGCTTAAAATCTCCTGTAGCAAATAGTGTTGCCATTTTACTCTTATGTTAATTGTTTGAGTTGTCTAATTTAAAATTGATCATTTAATTTCAAAAACCCATGCTGTCTTTTCTTCTATACTTTTTAGCTGTATGGGGAGCCTCTGTTTTCTCGGTTTCGTTATTCCTCTTTTCACGGGGTGCGTATTTCACTGTTTTTTTTTAAATATACTCTCACGGCACTATTTTCAGAAATATTTCAAAAATAAAACCTTTGTATTGCTTTTCTTGATATTGACAGTATTGACAATTTTTCGTTGAATTGAATTCAAAACTCTCGATACTGTGCCCAAGGTTATAAAACTGAACATGGAAACCAGTCTCAAATCTCAAGCATCTGATTGGCTGAAATGGCGACCAGATTTGAGACTGGTTTTCAATCTCAATTTAATAATCTTCAACCCAGGAGTCTCAAAACTTGAATCTAACAGACTGGTTGTTAATTAACAGATCTGTAGATGTAGAAATAGACATCCTTTCTCATCAATCATCATAATTAGATAAATGTGAAATTTGTTTGACATCTCACACGATTTCTTCTAACAACGTTGTCTGATTAACCTCAGTTTGACAAGAAAACTACCTGTACTTTCCTCTACTAGAACTTAATCATTCATCGGTTACATTTTCGATAACGTTAGTGGAGCTCCGTATAAACGCGATCATTTCCTTAGCCTAATACGGAAATGGATAAACATAGGCAATGACAGATCAGAAATAGCGTGTTTATTTCTCATATTTTTCTAACTCATTTGAAAGAATTTAGCATAACATGTGTAGAAACATATATAGGTTAGTTAACATTTGGCCAAACGGAAATTATACTTAAAGGTTTTCATCGAAATAAGTAAATATGCGACGATATTCCTTTAAAAATGTACTGTTTAGTTTACATAAGATCAAACGGTGAAAATTAAAATTGTCAAGTTTTCACTGAAAGAAGTAAAGTTGCGTTAATCATCCTTAAATACTTATAGGTATTTCATTTAAATTATAAATATATAAAACTAAACTAATTTTTTGTTATTCCAGCAACGTTTTTTTTAAAAAAAATTACTGTAACATACACGCTGGTTATAAAAGGTAATTAAATACATGTAATTGTAAACAGAAACTTTTGAAGTAAAATAATGCTATTTCAGCAACGGGACTTTTTTTATTTTTTTTTTAAATTTTCTAACACACTTGCTATAACAAGGTAATTAAATAACTGTAAACACTAACTGTCTGTTGAAGTTAAGCTCACAAATATTTTGGCAGAAACTCTTCTGCTTGAGGAAGCGATCTAATTTGCACAAGACTGATTGGTTTTCTAAATGGTAGGAACATATATTAGTTTTAAATTCTCGAGGGAAAACGTCGTTTATCAAGAATGTCTAAACAAAAGCGTCCATGTGACATTTCCGCATAGCGCACGCTGTGTTTAACATTGGGGAAGATCGAAAGAATTTAACATATTCTAGAAGATGTACGTACATGTAGTAAATGATGAGGTAAATAGATGAAAAGGGAACATAAAAAGCCACCGATTACGACAAATATGAAAATATTGCAGACTCGGTTTGATTGAGGCTGTTCATGGACAGTAATGGAAATGCATACTACTGCCCACGCCGTCTAGCCCCAGGTTGAGCGCAACTCATTATTTACACCAATAAACAGTACAATTAAGATCCATCCCAAACGATGGTGTGCATATGGCGGTGAACATGGAACCTTGTGTAAAGTTGTGTATGTAAGATACTCCAAGAAAAGAGGGATGTTATGTTTACTGTACGAATCAAAGGGGAATTTTAAGGTTAAGGGGTTGAAATGGGCGGGGTTGCAAATTTAGATAATAAAGGGATATTGGCGGTGAAAGTCATTACAAAAAGGATACACATCTTTTAACAACTAAACGGAAATGATATATATGAACGGGGGTTTGTGCTTGCTGGAAAATGGCGTTTGAGAGGAAGGTGTGTTAGAAAGATAAGATGGGTGTCTGCGTGAGAGAGGACAAATAAGAAGAACGATACAAACATGATAGGGAATTGGGCGGTGTTGGAATTTTAGATATTTCGGATCAGCTTATGTAAGATGCGGTGAATATCAAACGGGCGGGCTGAGATGGGTGAGTGAAAGGGTATTTTAGTTATGGTGAATTGACAGCGAAGTAATGTAGGCAATTGTTTTAAAATGATTGTGTTGGCGAGGACAAGATGAGAAAGATAATTAGTTAGGCTAAAGTTAATGTGTTCTACTACGTTTATAACTGCTATGACAACTGCTAGTTGTTCACGATTTCTTCGCAAACCTTCATAACTCAAGGTGTAAAAAGGGGAAACCAAAGAAGGTCCAAAGAGGGAAGCAAAGAAGGGGTATCAACGAACAAGCAGAACGTTGCATTTTAGTTTTTTCTAATACATGCTTTAATTGTTTTAGTGCATAAAAGAAAAATAATAAATAAGATGTGATTTGATACATGATATTCTGAATGTCTTCATACAAACCTGTTGCAGATGAGTATGTTAAATGCAATGCTTAAATAAAATAAAATAAATATGTCAAATATACTACGTTAGCAATGACACTGATCCGTGTTCGTGTTTCCCACTTTTCCTGTCAATAAACGCTCGTGATATGTGATCATGAAGTAAAATATAGACCGGCAAAGTGCTGCATGCAAAGCATTCTGATCGGGTCACGTAGGAAAGCTTGCAGTAATCAGCAATGTCCTAATCAAAGTCGTCTTCTTTGAATTTTTTATATCTTGTCAAGAAAGAATATCAGATCTACTGTGGTATACATAAATTTCGCCGGGATATATTTTTCCAAAATCAAAAACAACAGAAAATGTTATATTCGCGAGTGTACAAATTCATAAAATTATGTTGCTACAAGTAAACTTACCAAGCAAAAACCAGTAAGGAAAAGTTTAGTCTTTAGCATAGTGACACATTCATTACAATTCATCCAAACATGCCATGCCGACACTAGCGGAACTGAATTAAAAACGCATAAGTTCATGTTTGTAACCAATTGTAATTATTTAATTTTAACTTTCGCCGAGAAAACAGGTTTACTTGTTTCAAACGACGAATTTAGCGTAAAATCAATGAAATCTGATATACGAAGACTTGGATTAATCAGATTTGCTTGATTAAGAATTTATATTAGTACGAAATTGGTCTGGTTTGAAGTGCAAATCTATTTAGATGTATTGGGGGTTTAGATTATTTTTCAAAAGCCGAAGTCACTGCAACTTGAATGAAAACCAATACACAATTGAAAGGGGACATAATCCTCAACCGTGGTCTCGCGATCTGAATGTGAAAGTCTTTGTGTCACTCCCTTGGGTGGCGGCTACAGATAGTTCGACTGCAATCATTGTAATCATTATTTTTTCTACAGTTCGTGTTCTAAAATTCTAAATTTTGACATTGCCTTTTAAAAGTTTTGCTTTCCTTTTAAACGAATAACAACATGATTTGTTTAGTAAAAACTGCTAGAGTTACTGATTATGTGCTCTTAAAAATAAATATGTTTAAATGTAATTATATTCTGTATAAAATTAGGGCAATTTGTAGATGTATATTATATTTCAAGTGTAACGAAACAGATATTAAAGTTTAATAATAACCCTTATTAAAATAGTACGTTTTAAATTAGAAAATGTTGTCCTAATTGGTTTTCAGTAAAATGTTTTCATCTTGGAGAATATTGGAGCTGGCTGAAAAGGCGGCCTTTGTCCTTGGGGAGAAGGCATTGCTTTTAGCTTATGCTTTGACATATCATCTGTACTGCTTTTGATTGAAGAAAATCCTTACTTATTATTAAATTATTTTGCCACTGACCGTTTTAAGGCGGTAACCCCCCAGGTTCTTATTTTAGTTGATTGTTTGAGGTGTCTTATTTGAAATTAATCATTTTATGATCCCATGCTCTCTTTATCGCTTTTGATGTTTTGGTTGTGTTGGGAGGCTTGTTTTCTGAACTAAAACTTCAATGTAAAGAAATAGTTCATTTCTTCTCAACGGCCCTCAAAGCCTTCATTGTGTACATTATGTTGAGAAAAATCGATAAAAATAACTGAATACTACGATATAATAATAAATTTATCAAAATACGAGGGTAAAATTAGACATTCATTTGCATTCGTAAATTGTTTTCTTTAAAGAACCTAATTTTTGCTGTTATTTACCAATCGAGTTGAACGGGATTTTTGTAACTTTTATCTTAGATATTATCTTTTACAAAATAAATTAAAATTGGCCACCTTGTATTACTTTGCAAAGAGTAAGCAAGCGCTGTTAGGAACTTTAAACAATGCTGTCTTGTATCTTAGGAAACAAATAAAACATTTGGTTCATCATGATGAAATGTCTTTGAACTAACTACAGTACTGTGAACGTTTAAGGTTACAAACGAAACGCACGATACACGATATACGGACGCACGATACACGATAGACGAACGCACGATACGCGATAGACGGACGCACTATACACGGTAGACGCACGATACATGATACTGCCGATTCATAAAATTTGTGTACGAGATTTCTAAAAATTTGAAAATGCAATGAAAATATAAGATGAATGGTTGAAATTTAATAATATACATTTGCATATGCAAGTAACGTATTCACGTTGCACGATAAAATTAAAAGACGCATGATACACGATAAACGATATACGGACGCACGATGCACGTTAGACAGACGCAAGATACACGGTAGACGGACGCACGATAGACGCAAATTTTGTAACATTATACGTTCACAGTACTGTAATTTACAAATCAATTTACCTCAAGTTAGACAACCCCTATCCAAGGCATTATTTAATGGTTATCAGAAAATGATAAGAAGTAGTAGCCATGGGAATTATCTTGTCTAAAAGACATTTCTGTCACGTAACAAGGTACAATAAATAATTAATTGCGGTCATATTACCATCACTATATCACTGGAGTGTACTGATAATAAGAGGTGGTCGAAACCTTGGTAAATTTGTTCAATACATGTTGTTTTCCCAAGTAAATTTTTAATTCTAAGTACTTTAAGATAAAGGTACAAATATATATTTTTATTAATATTATAACATAACGCAGATAATGCCAATTATTTAAATGTTGTTTTATTCAGTCAATATTAAGAAATGAGTAACTTAAGATAAATGTTTAAATGTCTATTTATTTATTTTTATACAATGGCAGAAAGCAGACAGTGCATGTAATTGAAATTGTTATATTCATACAGAAAGAAACATGATTTTTAATTGTCTTTTACTGTATAAATGGGTGAAACTGGAACTACAAAAGCAACTGAAAAGGATAAAATTTATATAAAAATATTGCAAATTTGGTTTTATTTAGCCTGTTCATGGGTAGTAATGGCAATGCATATTAGAGGTAATGAATAATTTCGATACAATTTTAATATATCTTAAGTAGCAAAGTTTGTGCCAAGTGTGGTAGTCTTATATGTCGTGTTTGGTTATTTTTTAAAGTTCTTCTTTTTAAATATTACAGTAGCATTGTTACACGTCTAAGTAAAAAGTAAGTTGCGCTCAACCCGTGGCTAGGCGGCATGGAAAGTAATGTGCATTTTATAACTGCCCATAAACAGTCTCAATTAAAAATGTCAAAGAGCGTGCAATATTTCGATTAAATGTCGTATTCGGTGGCTTTTCAAAGTTCCTCTTTCATCTTATTTTAAATTTTGTATGGGTATTTATCTCTTTAATTTACGATGAAACTATCAGATTAGCTGGAAGGAAACGGCTTTACAACAATAAAGAATAATAATCTCTCATGTTTAAACATATTTTGCGCTTACTTTTGAAGTCGTTTGAAGAGTAAAGAAAATGCGTGTAGAATGAGATGTAAACCATCCCTAACCGTCAAACGCATACGCAAGTTTTAATAGCTTTCTTAAAACAATCTCAATGTTTCTCGATAATTCTAGAAATGCAGACAAATAATTAAAGGAATAACCGTAAATAAATGGTTCTTTGTTTTAATGGTTAGATATACTATGGCAAGCGGTTTGCACAATTAATCCGAGGTCTTTCGTTACTGACCAGTAACTATATATAACGTAAAAGACAACACAAACGATTAACGAAAATTTTAACCTAAAGAGTTACAACCTTGAAAAGGCAAATGTCAATAAGATTTGCTATTGGGTGTTTAAAACTGGTTCTAGGGTGCAACAGTCTCACACTTGCCTAAACAGTTTCTCCTTCGAACAAACAATCACAAGTTTTTTAGTGTAAAACATCGGGCCTTTTGAAAGTGATACCAATCTGGAAATCAATCACAATATTAAAATGAAGTAAGTACACTCATCTGTTTTATAGAATAAGTAAACGTATCTGTTTTACCTGAGGTAGTATGATAATGACATATCAATCAAAACGTCTTTGACATACTGTTTCTAAATTGATCAATTGTGAGTCTTTAAACGTAAAATCGACACCCGACACCTGTGATTGTTTCACTCTAACTTGTCAAATGGTTGCTGTTAAAGATACACTATCTAAATTATGTCTTGGAGATACAATGATGTTTCAAAGTTGTTCTTACTACAACAAAAAATAAAGAGTCCGAGATCGATTTAAACTTTAGTGATCTACCGTCTGTTATACCGGGGGTATCTTCAAATGTTTTGAGGTATGAGGTGACAAAACCTCTTTAAAATAATGAAATTCAATGTTTTTCAAATGAACCATGATTTTTATTTTTATTTAAGACCGTATATCTTATTCAAATGTATTTTATGAAATTAGTATGAAAGACATAGCTTATAAATTTGAGGCACGCCACGGGAAAAGGTACCTTCGGGCAGTTGACGTCAATCCTTGAAACGACGTCATAAAGTTGAGCAGACGACATTAATTATTATGCAATTCGCGGTAAAAATACCATTTTATTGTCAAAATGTGTACCAAAATCACTGTTTTGTTATGAGAAAATAATAGAAATTTGAAAGTTCTTTCTAAATATAGTAACAACAAAAATAACACAAAAAATGACAGAAGGTACTTTTTCCCGTGGCGTTTCTCATAATGTGCTTAAAAACTTACATTCAAGCTCTTCTCGTTCGGCACTTTTCCAGAATTAAACACATAATCAGTTCTTTTTTTTTCTTAGTGTTAACACATTTATATCGGTTGGCTAAAATGCTTGGTCTTAATTGTAATGTAGATTGAAAACTTCGTTTAATTGATGTTGAGTATTTTATATTTATATGCTACAATGTACAAATGTGTTAGCCGTTAGAGATCTTATAAGTTTAGAATTCAAATGGATGTGAGGGTATCTTTGACCTCGAGGAATATGAAAATATTGTACGGTACCTAGATAAAAGAATGGGTTTGCCCTAAACGAGAAAACCAACAGAAGGCAAAACTAAACAGAATTTTGTAAGGGGGTTTGAGAATGTAAAATTCTAAATATCACAGATGACGCCAAAGGTTAAAAATTAAAAAGCAGGAAATCTATTCATGAGGTGGTTGAACAATATCCAAAAATTATATTGGTCGGGATATTGAAACCACGCATCTTTAAACTGGCCGAAATATTTAAAAAAAGAGATTTTAGAAGTACTGTTTTTACAGTACATAAGTATCGTGCTCAACGACCTTCAAAGGACGTAACTGATAACAACACTGATTGAATGTACGGGGAGACATTTTACAGCCACGATACACAACACAAACAACGCTACTGTGATATTAAAATAGATGAAAAGGGAACTTTGAAAGCCACCAAACACGACAAATATGAAAAGTCTGCAGACTCGATTTGATTGAGCCTGTTCAAAAGCATACTACTACACATTTTTGCCCGGGGATAGCGCAGTGCCTACACAGGTCAACAGTACAAATTGATCCCTCCCAACATGCCAAATGATGCTGTGCATATGACACAGTTGACCTCGAACAGTTAACCTCGCCCGAACAATGAAGAATTTTCAAGTAAATGTGCCAAATCCATTTGCTTAAAAAATGCCGTTTCCGTTCGTTTCTAGATGCACTTTTTTCTGTTTAAATTTCCCTTGCAGCCATAAAATCCGGCATTATAACATTCATTAAGTCATTGCGCTTTCTTGCTTCTAAACAAATCAGCCCGAAGCTTATAATCTTTGTTCTTAACACTCAATCCTGTTTTCTTAATTATGACAGATAAAAGGATCTCTCGAGGAACATTTTTGATATGGTTAGAAGACAATTTTCCAAATTCATCAATCTCAGAAAATATTATAACAAAAAACTTCTATTTAGAGGCGACATTCTAATAAAACTGGTTTGGGGTTATCTCATTTAGTTTGCTTTAGCTCTATATCATGCAATTGTGCAATAAAAATTCAAATTGAAGTACCCATGCCAGAAGAGAGAGAGAGAGAGAGAGAGAGAGAGAGAGAGAGAGAGAGAGAGAGAGAGGTGCTAACACCAAGGGTTCTCCTTTCCGTTTAATTTTATAAACACATTCTCTGTTTTCCTCTACTTTTTAGCTAAGTAGGGAGGCTGTGTTGTATGAGTGTGACGATTCTTGATATGCATATTTCACCTTTTTTAACCCACCCATCACATAGACAATGTTGCATGGAAAAGCACACACATCACATATGAAACGTCAGAAGCTTATGACATTTCCATGTGAATAAGATAGGTACAAAACAAGTATTATTTCTAGTTTGTTCAATTCTGCATACTGTTGTCACATTAAAGTTAAAAGTCGCCTTTTATCGCCACGGGGATATTTGTCATGCACTACACTATAAACGAAAAGAAAACTATCACACCAAAAATGCCATTATTCCGTCATGCATACCATTGGTTAATTGTGCAGTAAAGAGGGAGTTTTTTTTTCTCTGACGGGTTTTTGAGTTTGCCATAAAATGCGATGTATGCTTCTACAAACTAAATAACTTAATAGAATTGTCATGGATAACCAGAATCTATTCCTGCCTATTTACCAAATAAACAAAACTCTTCTTATCTTAGTACTTCTATACCATTTATTAACTTTTTTCTCCTACAATTGTTGTGTAAAAAACGTATAATTGAGAATGATGCGCTGTTTTTATATCTTGTTCTTTAGCGGTTTTATACAAAGCATAATCCGGCTCAAGGCGTGTTGTCTGGTTATTGCAAATATGCATGTACTGTGTGCATATACAAATATTTAAAGTATTTAAAGGTGCTTATTCACTGTTTGGGGTGGTGGGATACTTCAATGCTTAGATGTGGTTCATATTAATGGTACAACTATGAAATAAATGACTGAAAAAGGCGAATTGCGCAGAAAATGAAATGTTGAATTAATCAGTACATCTTAGGACCTGTTTTGCGTAAATTGTATTGCGTTAGTTACGCTATAACAAATTTGGCGTTAAATAAACTCACTCGTACTTTAACTGAATGAATATTATGTCACGCGTACATCTCTTTGGTTGCACGACGGTGGCAGGGGTTTAAGATTTTATGAAAGTTTATGGGGAAATCTTTTCTTAAAAGAACCTAGACGCTCGGTTTGTTTCTTTTATCCCTATCATCGTATTAGTGCTGATTTTACTCAAGAAGCTCTGGTCTCGTTAGGATCATTGAGTACCCACCCTTTGGCTGTGCAATGCTAGCTTCTTATGTTTTATATGTTTGTATGCTTTTGCATGCAACATTGTTGAACCGATGTGTGGGTTGGAGTTATTTCACCAAGACAACTTGTGACAATGTGTTATGAGAACCTGTTGGGACAAGTGTGAGGTTGGTGCACCCTAGAACCTGGTTTAAACCCCCGGTGGCAATTTGAATTGCCACTGACCGTTCCAAGGCGGTAACCCCTCGGGTTCTCATTTTTGTTTATTGCTTGTGGTATCTTTTTTTGAACTGATCATTTTATTAACCATGCTCTCTCCCTCTCTTTTCTTTTTGACTGTGTGGGAAGGCTGTTTTTTTCTGAATGTGGCAATTCCTGTTACGCATATTTCACCTTTCTACACTTTACTTTTATTATTTTAAAAAGCGTAATATTTTTGTCCCGAAACAAAACTTGACCACGCTCCTTTAATGAGAGAATGTTATATTGATTTCTAACTGAGCAAATAAACAAATAAGACATAATAGATAATTGTTTCTTTAAAGATCTTTCCAAATATATTAGTAACTTAAATGTCGAAAATTTTACCAAAGACACATTATCCCGTTGCATACCTTAAGTTGTTTTGAAGTTAAAATAACAATCGCATTATACAAAAGCTCACGCCATACAGCAATTGAAACCCTGAACTTGAAAAGAAAATAATAAAGTTGTATAATAAAGTTACAATTTTAAAACACAAGTTAAGAATGCTTTCATTCAATTTCTCTTTATATCTTAAATGGAATTTCAAGTATTGATTGACTTTAATTGTTAGCAGCATCAGTAAATTAAAGTAATCATTGCATACATTCATCAAGATGTAGGAGGACAACTTTCATTGGAACAAATAGTCTAGAATTAAGTATTAAAAACAAATGGGACTATGATATTAAGTGCGTGGAGCAAAATGGTAGAAAGAATGAATGATAAGTATGGAAACATCAGCGTCCTTTCCTGTAAGTGAAGTCTGATCAAATAGTAATTTAGAATCGAATTGGTAAATAAATTAGCTTAACCATTTACTCAGGTCACATCTTTTATTCACATTATTTTTGTCGTTAAAAATGAATTCCTAGATATTAGTGCATGATCAAAGAAAACCTAGATTAAACAGGTACATTCTAAAATAAACTTTATTTCAGACGATTATTTGTATGTAATTACAACCCGTATCATACTCTACTAATCATTTCCTCCTTACGCTTGTCTTAATTTTATAATAATTGCCTAAATTGACAAACAGTGGTCTGCAGTAAAATTCTTATATTCTGGCATCGAGACTGTTGGTGTCTTGTTTCCACTACAAATTATTACCAGTAGGCAAGGATTGTTACAGTATATTCGTAATACAATATATCAAATTTAATACCACCAATGACGTTAACATTCCATCAAATTTAAGTTCCCGCATCTCGTTAAGTTTTATACCCCATCATTTACTGGGTCAAATAATATGTCAGATGTTTATCAACTATTCTTGCATACCAGATCAGGTCATCCGATGTTATTACCCGTGTAGGAAATTTCGATCCTACACCCCCATGTAGAATGAGTCACGTGAGTGACGTCACGCCTTCAAGTATCTGACGTAATATATTCAAGTTAGTGACGTCTTTTATAAAAAAAGGTTTGCGTTAATGTCAATATTTCAGCATAAGGAAAATAAATTAGTTTGTATACATACACAGAAATGTTATTAATAATAAAAGGTATGCAAGAAAAAGTATCTTGCTTGAGACATTCGGTAAAGATAGAAAAAATCTGTCACCTCGGGTGAACTGTTTTGGCGGGAACTCGGCAGAGCCTCGTTCCTGCAAAACAGTTAACCCTCGGTGACAGATTTTTCAATCTTCTCCCCACACTTATGCATGATACTTATATGTAATAAACCGACTTTATTGTAAGTGACATGCATTCTTCTGTAACAAAGTTTTGCTTGTACCTGTTTGTTCATATGGAAACCTGTGCAAGGGAGAGGTCGGTGCACCATAGAACCTGGTTTAAACCTCAGGTCACAAATTGTTTTGCCACTGACCGTTCCAAGGCGGTAACCCCAAGGGTTCCAGCTTTCGTTAATTGCTTGTGGTGTCTGTTTTGAAATTGGTCGTTTAATAAACTATCCTCTCTCTTCCTCTCTTCTTCTTTGCTGCGTGGGGTCTGTGTCTTTTGAATGTGGCAATTCTTGATATGCATATTTCACTTTTTTTCAAATTGGCATTATGAAAACAAAAAACTGCTACCGGACTTTGCTGTGAAAAAAACACTGAGAGAAACTTCCGCATTTTTATTTCGGCTCTAACAATTAAACGACGACAGTTCTTCACTACGTTATAAAAACTAACTAAAGTTTATTCTTATATTTTTTTCACTAACCAAGATTAAGACGGATGTATTTAGTTCATTTGCTGTTAAAGAGAGGCCGATTGTTAAGTCAAAAGAAAAAACTTTTTTTAAACTATGCGAGTAAGATTTGTGACACAAAAAACTTTAAAACAGTACTGTGGAGGTAATCCACCACAGAAACTTGTACACTTATAATTTTGAGAACCTGGCGGGGTGAGTTTGAGGTTTGTGCAACATAGAACCTGTTTAATTGCCACTATTGACCAATGTTTTATTGCCAGTGACCGTTCCTTTGAGATAGACCGCCTGTCTGTTTTGCTTAATGTTTATAGTGTCTTATTGTATGAAGACGATTATAACAGTTTCCGTTATGAGTTGTACGTGTGCAACATTTGGATATATGGGGCGCGTCACGGGAAAAGGTACCTTCGGACAGTTGACGTCAATCCTTGAAATGACGTCATAAATTTGAGCAGACGACATTATTTATTATGCATTTCGCGGTTAAAATACAAGTTTATTGTCAAAATATATAACAAGATAACATTTTAGTTATAAGAAATAGATTTATAGTTGTAAGTTCTTTCAAAATTTAGTAAAAACTAAAATATCACTAAAAATGACCGAAGGTACCTTTTCCCGTGATGTGCCCCATATTACATCTTGTTTTTGTGATTGTTCTGTCTCATAAAATGTTCCATTAACATACTTTTTTTAAAAATAATAAAGGTAAATCAGTTTATATGGGTCTTCAGTCAACGATCATGTTTGCTAATAACGACAGTGCTAATGCATAGCGTTGTGAAACTAGCTCAATCGTTTTTATCAAGGTTGAAGTATTATAAACTGATACTCTCTTTTCGTTTTTCCTGATTTGGAAGATTATGTACTGTATGTGGTCATGGCAGATATGCTTATCTAACTTTTTTTTTCCGGAAAGGTGTAAATTACACGTTGTTCGCATAGACGGCAGTAAGATCACAAACTTGTTTTCTTTAATAAATCGTTAATATGATAGTAAATGGAGGCTACGTACAGCTTAACATGTAACGTTTCATTTCAATTACAAAGATCAAAGCATGATTTCCATGATTTCCAATTATTGGGAAATTGTAAAGATTTCCATGTCAAAGATGACGTATAAACGATTACAAATTAGAATCGCATACAATTTTAAGCAATTGCAGAAAGCTTTGCAAATGTAAAATGAAGCATTCAAATGTTTTCTCTAAACTCATGCATTCATGCATAAATGAGACCAGGATCTGATTTATATCATCACTGCACTAAGGGGCGATGAATAAGTGTATGAAAACTCTGAATGCAGAAAAGTAAGAGAAGGGAACATTTCAAGGCACCAAACACGACAAAAAGGATAGAAAACATATTACTGCCTAGGCCGCCTAACCCAGGGTTGAACGCAACTCAATAATAACTACAGTAAGCAGTATTTTTTGCTCAATTTCCAACGATGGTATGCATATGTCATTGCAGATGAAATCTTCTATGCGTGATAAAATTATCAATTTTAAAATAGACATCGCAAACAATTAACGAAAATAATAACTCGAGTGGTGACCTCTTTAAAAAGATCAGTGGCAAAACAATTTGCCACTAGGAGGTTTAAACCAGGTTCTATGGTGCACCAACCTCACACTTGCCCCCAGCAGATTCTCATTATCACTGTGAGGTTAACAGTTGGTATAGTTTCAGGTTGCTTAAAATCTTGCATAATATTTCACCATTATTTTTAACAAATGAAATCAATCCAATTAATTCCAATACTTCATTTTCTATTATCTTTAAACTTTTTAAAAGATTCGTAGCTAAGAAGTCCATTAAAGTGTCAAAATACAACCACCATGCATACTAACACGGCTTTGACGTTGTAACTATATTATTTATTTACTTCATTTGCGTGCGACAACGTATAATTGAGAACAACATGCTTCTTTTATAACTTGTTCTCTGGAAGTTTTAATGTCTTATAGAAGATTTCTCACGACGTGTATTCTCAATAATGTTACTAGTGATCGCAAATGTGCTCAATGTCGTTCATTTATATAATTAAATGCATTTATTTTGTTTCAGTGCTTCATATTTACATTTCATCTTCATCCTTATTCATCTAACGAGTCATCATTTCTGATAGAAGTGTGACGTATTACTTTAAGAGACGAGGCCACATAAAAACCGCTCACGATTTTATGGACTGTGCACAACGGTTTGACTTGTAACATCGACGAGCACACATTTTTGCAACAAGCTGCTGCAAAAAAAAGCTTGTCATCATTTGTTTTGTCGTCAACGTGCCAATCAACAGCAATAAAAGGTTTGATATCGTTGATTCTTCTCAAAATTTCAGTAAGAGTATTTATGAGTGGGCATTTAAGAATCAATATTTGATCGTGTTCATCTGGGTATAAAAAAAAACGTTTTGATTGTTTAAAGTAAGCGTTGAAGCCCGGTCTCACACTCTTTAAACAACGCGTTCGTTTATTGCGTATAATTTATTTCGGGTAACTTATTTTCACGCAAAAGCATTAAATGATATTTGTGCGCGGGCATTAATTCTAGCAACTGTATTTGTTCTATTAGAACATAGCCGACATATATTCTGTTAAGTATTGTTCATCCGATCTGTTGGTTAGAACACCATTCGAAGAAATCTTGTTACTCTATTCTACAACTTCAGTCTTGTGTAAGTGTTTGATAATTAAAATATTTGCTAGACTAACATGTACCTCAATTTATCATTAACGTTCACAGATCGATACCTGTATTAGCATCCCAGATAAGAATTTACCAAAATCAAAAAACAACAAAAAAAACTGCCGATATACATATATTGGAATTTGAACGAAAGAGAATAAGAATTATCAGAAAAAATACAGCATTAATTTAGAATTCTTAAACGATAATGCACACACTGTCGATTCTAAAAGACATCTGTACTTTAATTTAATTATTGCAAAACTTTTCAACTTGATGTAGGAGGACATCTTTAACTGTGACAAATGGTTTCCAATTAAGTATCGTAGGGGGCAGCTATACTGATTCCATCAAACCAAGCGATAAATAACCTACATAGTTGTAAAAGCACGTTGTGATGAAATCGAAAAAAACAACAACACAGGTCCCTTCCTGTCAATGACGTCTGACCAACCTCTCCAGGTAAAATCATAATAAATAGATTAAAAGTGGATTTTAGAACCATCGAAGACGACAAATAATCAAACTATTCCAGGATCAGTTTGACTGAGCCTGTTTATGGGCAGTAATGGAAATCATATAATTGTCCTTGCCACCTAGCCCCGGATTGTGAGAAACTCAATATTTACACATTTAAGTGTATATTATGTCGCATGGTTATTTATACCCATATACCTTTATATTTTATGTTACTTTTTGTTTTTGTTGTATTTGTCTATATTTATATCGTTCATTTATCTCATTTTAATCTTTCAGCAAGTGAACAAGTCAATTTACTTGCTTTTACTAATAGTGGTCGCGGGCCTTATATTCGATTTACCCGTTTAACTCCTTAGAGCATGCGCACTTCTTCAATAGATTTTGAATGAGCGAGAGCAATCAAGTCGTTGGCTCTGACTCTTTTATTTCAATTTCCTAGTGCTGATGACCATATATTTACAGGTTCCAAGTACCCACACTTCCCCTAGAGGTATGGTGGCATTTTCGCGACTTCAAAGGGTGTAATTGATATTTGATAATTGATATCTGCACTTATTGAATGTACGGAGAGACTTTTTCAGCCGCAAAACGACACAAACAACGATAATCAGAATATTGCACCAAACTTGTCTTATCGACAACAAGAGAATTAAGATTGTGGGAAAACGTTTTGCAAAACTCACTGCTTTTCTATGCATGCCTAATGAGTTATCAGTCATAATCGATATTAGACAAGATAAAAATTTAAAAAAGAAATTGACAAACATATACGACTTAAATATTTTCTCAGTTTCCTGACACCAAAAGGCGTGAATACTATCTGCATTTCTATAACTACCCAAGAACAGGATCACTAAAACAAAGTCAAGAATAGTTGCATTTATGCCGTTTTTATGATTTCTAAAGTTCTCTTTACATACATTGTATGTTGTTAAGTCCTTTCTTGCTTTCTTACACAAATAACTTTGAAAAGTGTCCCCAAAACAAATATTCACCAATTTATATTTCTCGTAAAAACAAGTAACTCAACGAAACTTGACTCCTTTAAACAATATGTTTCTTTAAATTGGTCCATAGCTTGGCGCCGCAAGACCCATTAAAATTCCTGTTGTCTTTCAGTCTTTGTAAATCGCTATATCAACAAGAAAAATTTCGTCTAGGAATTCAATTTACTGAAACCAAACATTTTTTTCTTGAGAAGAAAATATGGTTTAAAATAAGTTTTCTGATCATATTGGCCAGTAAAGTTTGTTAAAGGAATAAAATTAAAATAGTTGATAGTTGCAAATTACACAATTAGAGAAAAAGTAGAAATGGTTATTTTTAGCCAAATACACCATAAGAGAATAAATTGGAAAAGGTTAGTAGTAGCCAAATACACCATTAAAAATAAGTGAAAAGGGTTAGTAGTAGCCAAATAAACCATTAAAACTAAGTGAAAAATGTTAGTAGTAGCCAAATACATCATTAAAAATAAGTGAAAAAGGTTAGTAGTAGCCAAATACACCATAAGAGAATATAATGGAAAATGTTAGAAGTAGCCAAATACACCAATAGAGAATAAAGTGGAAAAGGTTTATAGAAGCCAAATACGCCATACGGAAATTAATTGGAAAAGGATAGTAGTAGCCAAATACACCATAAGAGAATAAAGTGGAAAAGTTTAATAGTTGCCAAATACAGGTAATAAATTGGAAAATGTTAGTAGTAGCCAAATACACCAAAAGGTAATAAAGTGGAAAAGGTTAAAATACACCATTAGAGACCTTTCCATGTAGACCAGTAAGAAATCAAAGCGAATTAAAATCGTTATACTTATCGAAGCAAAGCAAAACCCAACCAACAAACAAGACATAACTAGACAATGGTACCGCAATTGAACGATTAGTGGTAGTAAAAAGAAACTCGGGTAAGGGGAAGGGTGTGTGTATGTTAGGGTGGATAAGTAAACGTTTCAACGCACGCAAACTCTCGCTCCTACATTAAAATGAATAAAAAGCTCCCAAAAATTAATTTGGAACGTCCCTTTTAAAATCAATCTACTCCAGTAATATAAGTAGTGACCTTAAATCAAAAAATGTTTTTTTTCATATTTTGGCACATTTTTAGAAATCCATTAGCAATGACCGATCGACTTATGAAGTAACATACATTTGATTAAAGACTCCTTAGAGACAATCGCTAATCATTATGTGTCCTCTATGGCTATATAAATTAAGAGATATTTCTCTTCCATTTATCCGTGTGGAAACGTTAAAAGAGAAAATATTTTGTGAAAGGTCACTTCTAGAATTAGCAAGAAAATGAGATTAATGGAAAACAGGATGAAAAGAAAAAGACTATTAAAAACTCGATTTAACTGTGTTCGTAAAATTGCGCTCTAAAAGAGGGTTCAGCGGCCTGATAAGTATAATAAGTTCCCTTTACTGTATTACTGCACGAGTTAAAATAAAAACCTTTTTAAATGCAAAAAATGTTCGGCGCATTTTCTGAGTTTATTTAGATAACTATTGTAACAAAATCAACTATTTTTTTTTATATAAAGAATGGATAGCTAATTGTTGTTTATACCAAACAAACTAAAGAAATTTTTAATCCAAAAAACTAAAAATTTCAAAAATATCAGCGGAGAAACATCTTTGAATGATATGGGTCAAATAAATGTATACATATTATGCTGTTAACATATATGGGGCACAAGTTTTTTTTTCCAGGAATTATTACATACAATCCTCTGAATTAGTGAAGTTTGTTACAAATGGCCTTTATACAATATGTATCTCTTGAGACGGTGCCAATTCTTGGTTCAATACAAACAAAATACAAACTAATCTAATTTCAAAACTGTAAGAATTGACACGGCGTGAAATTAACGGTCCATCATTCATCGCAATTCATGGCTGCACAGATACAAGAAATTTAAATCAAACAAGTTTTGTAAAGACATCAGTCTTGTTTCATTATATTAGCCACAAAAACAGCAAACATTACCGTCTAACAAGTTGAGAAATTGCCGTATGGCCTTTAAATGGAACATGTCAGATGTAACAGTATTCGGTTAAACAAATTTAAAGCGGCCCGAATAAATGATATTGAATAAGATGGCAATTTACAAGTTCAGTAAGCAGATTATTGCATTAACTTGGAAAAACTAACACAATCTTATAAAAAGCCAAAACGTTCGAAGAAATATTATAAGATGTTTGATGAGAACGATGAATGGCAAAGACTTTAAGTATATATACATTGTATATTGCAAGGTTACAGAAAAATCACAAAGACTTTTTCTGAATATCTGTAGATCACAAAGTGACAAAAACCCCAATCGTCTTGATTTGTGGCAAACGATATTGACAAACAACAACAAAAATGTATAGACTATGAAGACTGTTATGGGTAGTATCAAAGGCGGATACGAATCATTTTGAATTCTCGTTTTCATTAATTATTAGTAGTGTCTTCTTATAATTGATCAAATAATTGGGGCGCGTCACGGAAAAAGTGCATTCGGACAGTTGACGTAAATTCTTGAAAGAACATAATAAAGTTGAGCATATAACATTACCTATTATAAATTTTGCGATGAAAATAACATTATGCTGCCAAATGTGTAACAAAATCTCCAATTATTAATGAAAACTTAATAGATAATTGTTAGTTCTCTCCAAATATAGCTCATGTAACAACTAAATTGTTAAAAAATGACAGAAGACACCTTTCCCCCTTGACGTGCCCCAATTGTTAACAAATACCCACTTTTCCCCTCTTCTTTTTGGCTCTGTGGAGAGCCTGTTTTTTTTAATGTGGCAATTCATGATACGTATATTTCACGTTTCTATCTGTTCTAAATAATAATAAACAATAATCATTGACGTTTAAATATCAAAATTTAATACAATATTTAATTTTAATCAAGACATGTGCAAGGTGTAAGTGCAGTTTCTTAAGGATTTATGACCATCATTGACATATTTCATATCTTGACACTGGATGGTAGGAAATCAATGTACCTTTAAAGTGTTAAAGACATACAAAATATAAGATGATTCACCGAGAAATTTTTCAAGACATTTTTATTTAACGGGAGATAATAGGTGTTAACATTTACATTAAAGCCTATGGAAAATATCGATTTTTTGCTATTACTTTAAAAATATTTATTTTTTCAAGAAAGTCTCTTGGTAGAAAACCTAACAAACAGAGTTTGTGTACTATTTTAATAAGAAATCAGATATTTACCGTAGAAAAATGGAGAAATTAACAGTTTTTTGTTTCCAAGGGAGATAACTCAAGACAACCATGTCAACAAGGGCAGATAATCACAAAACATTATCGCTCAACTGTTATTATCTGTAACTTGCCTATTGTCTTTTTTAAAGACATTTAATAACTAAATAACTTACATAATTATGGTTACTGTTTGGTTTTAATATGCTAATGATGGGTCTAAGACCTTAATTCTCAAGGTAACTGAATCTTCTTTAATGGAATTGAATGATGAAGTGGGAAAGAAAATTGTATATATATAATGCATGCAATATGCAGAATTAATGCATTAATATTTGTTTACTAAAGAAGAAGTGTATATAATTTGTTTTTGATATTTACCCAAGAGACGAATCTAAAATCAAAATGTATTTGTCTCACGTAAGAAACTGGAATAATTGTCAGCCTAACGCGTTCACTATCGTGATGAATACACATTTGTGTGCCCTTCAAGTCTTGAAGATAATCATCTAAGTATGAAACCATACATGCTGTATTTTATCACAATAATCTCAACAGCTTCAACTCTATTTGCTTTATTTGATTGCTTTATCATGAATGTCATATCTAAATTTATTTTAAAATGAATTACGTATAATTAAGAAAACAATGTAGGTCCACCAATTTTCAAATACGCACCTTTTGAAGTAAAAAAAATATTTTACTCTTTGCTTACCACTTTATATGCACTACAAAGGGGCAAGGTTTTGAGAGTGTACGACAAAGCAAAACGCTTCTTTTGTTTTATATATTGGTGTGCAATTGCATGCCCCATTGTCGAGTTGATGGGTGGAATTAATGCACCAAGAAATTGTGTAGTTGTTGTTCATATGAGAACTAGTCGGTGGCTTTCAAAGTTCCCTTTTCATCTATTAATAAGACGGAGTGTCGTAAACATAAACTCTAGTTTGGGGCACGTCACGGGAAAAGGTACACCTTCGGACGGTTGATGACAATCCTTGAAATGACGTCATAAGGTTGAGCAGACGACATTTATTATTATGCATTGCGCGGTAAAAATACCATTTTATTAACAAAATGTGTAACAAAATCATTTTTTGTTATGAGAAAACAAATTATTATATATTATTGTAAGTTCTTTCTAAATATAGTAACAACTAAATTGTCACAAAATATGACCAAAGGTACCTTTTCCCGTGACGTGCCCCATTTGTATAAGAAAAGTTATATAGTGATACCGCGAAGTTATATTTTGATAAGTGGCTTTTACAAATTTTTTTGCCAACGACCTTATTGAAAAAAAATCAGTGAAATATGCATATCAGGAATAGCCACACTCAGAAAACACAGCCTCCACACGCAGTGAAAAAAAAAAGAAGAGAGGGAAAGAGAGCATGTGTTTATAACAATATAATTTTCAAATAAGACACAACAAACAATTAACGAAAATGAGAAACCTTGGGGTTACAGTGGCAAAACAATTTGCCACTAAGGGGTTAAAACCAGGTTCTCGGGTGCACCAACCTCACACTTGTCCCAACAGGTTCTCATATGAACACAAGTACAAGTTCTCTTGGATAAATAACTCCAACCCACCCATCAATTGTTACAATGTTGCATGCAAAAGCACACAGACATATAAAACATAAGAACTAATAGCATTGCAAAGCCATATAGGCGGGTTCTCAATGACCTTACCGAGACCAGAGTACCTGCAGTTAAAATAGCAAGAACACGATGACAGGGATCAAAGAAACAAATCGAGCTTCTAGGTTCTTATATATGAGAATTTTATTCTTTTATTTCTTACCATGTCGGGCTCTTTTTCTTTAATTACTACCTGGTTGAATTTTATTCATTAATTATTACCAGGTTGAAGTTTTCATTCTTTTATTTGTTACCAAACTGAGACATTTATTCTTTAATTATTACCTGGTTGATATTTTTATTCTTTTATTTATTAGTGACAGGTTGTGACTTTTATTTTTTTAACTTTATTTCCAGGTTAAGATTTTTATTTTTTTATAATTAATTATCAGGTTGAGTTTTTATTTCTTTTGTTATTTACCAATTTAATCTATAACAAGGATGATTTTTTTAAGGCCGATGTTTTAATTATTTTATTAATTACCAAATCAATATGTTTCACCTTTTATAACCAGATTCAGAATAGAATAGAAACGTATTATACATGTACTACTCATAACCTTTGTTGAAACATCGATTCGTATGCTGACCTTTTTCTTGGCGTGATCGATTACCATCAAATTGAATATCTTAACTTCTCCTGAAGGACTTCTGCCATTTCTTAATTTAAAATTTCATTTGCTTTTGAAAAATTCATTTATTTCCTGGCCCACGTTCATTTTATAATGAAATTAGAGATTTATCTAAGAGAGACAGACTTGTAAATTTGATTACATATATCTTCAAAGTCAAATTCGTTCAGAAATCAATACAGAAAGTCACGTAGAAAATGGACGAAATTATTATAAAATGAACGATTTTATTATAAATTACTCGTCAATTACTTTTTGTAATGTTTTAAAACTATTATCCATGAAACTCGGGTCTCTCGGGACGACTGAGTGACATTCCAAATAGAATTTGCAGGAAAAATACTTAGACATTAAAACTAAGTCTGGTTGACCTACTTTTTAGTGAAGATCATGAAAATCTTAATGGTACATCGGAAATATTTATTTCTTGAGAAAATTTATTTTATATCTAAATGCAATTACCCAATTTTATTTTGCTTTACCTTTTTGCAATTAATGTTGAATTTAGCTTAGTTCTTGCTCATTGTAATGAAGCAAACGATATTTTAAGTGACACTGTATTGTCTAAAAGTTTGTTCGGTCCATGTGAACAGAAGAGATAGTGTATACTTTCTACCAATTGCACAATTCAAAATCAGTGTTGAGCCAAAAACATGACAAAGTACCTAATAAAATATAAATAAAATGGTTGCCACAAAGCAAAACCCAAAGTGAAGCAAGATTTATTACCTTGTTCATGTAAAACAATAAATCAGAGCTCTTAACATCATGTCTTACAGGTATCAAGCAATTTGCTATAAGGTATTGTAGTAAAGATTTTGAAACTAAAAGCAAAACTCTAAATTGGCCCATGGGTTCCTTGAAAGGGTGTGCGAAGATATATTGCCTGTCTGGGTGTCATATTAACCCCCGTCCACTGCTCGAGAAATATGACAACCAGACCGGCAACATATCCCAACATACCCTGTCAAGAAACTTAATAACTAATAATAAAACTGACAGTGTAGTAACAAGTTTTAAATTGAAGGATTTGAACCCAGAAAAACCCATAAGAGATCAATATTTTATTTTCACATTTAACACACTTCCAGTGTGATATGAAGCAACGTTAAAATTAATTACAATTTTCAAGTGACGAAATGATCTTTTTATAACTTAGAAATGGCTAAAGCACTATCGCTATTAACAAGACTTCTGTATGATCGTGCTGATTCACTGGATAGGTCACAAAAGAAATGACATGTAAAGAAAACGTAATCGAGCACATTAAAATGCCAACTCTTGTAGCAAATAATACAGAAGATCAACATAATTAAGATACATTAGATTGTCAGTGATTGTCACTGATCATTTAAGCTTTAGTGTGGTATATGAACTGGCGAGAGGTGTGTGAAAAGTGACTGTATGTACTTCAATCCCCGGGGGATGCAAAAAAGGATATACTTGTATTTCTTTGGAAAACTTTTATAATTCTCAGGAAGGAATATAATGAACATGATGTTTGTAGCTAAAGTACATCTAAATTTAATGTTATGAAGACTTTTAACATAATTGATATAGGTCATCATCAGCTTTTATCAGCTTAAGAAAATTATGATTTATGTCGTTAATCGTCTTTAACTAGAAACAGTACATTTCAATTTCGTAACATCTGAATATACGATTCCATTAACGTTTTTTCTAGGATTACTTAGCCGTTGCTGTGTGTAAAATCGTATAGACTGATTTTACGATAAGTAGAGCTATTTTTGAAGACAAAACCTAAAAGAGAGCAAAGAAAAATATCTTTATTTATTTGGTTTCATTAACCGTATACAATCTTTAAGGCACAAAGTAGTAAAGATTCCTGCAATTTACGCTTCCAATCGATTATAATTATGCACCCACCTTTGCTATAGAGATGTCTCCAAGATTATTTATAGACCGAGATAGATATTTTGCCTGAGCTTTAGGCACCTTGTTCCAAAGTACATAATTATGTGTTTTTATGATGGATATGAAGCAGGATGTTCAGGGGAAGATTGGTCTGGTAAGTTGTAAACAATATACTTGGGAAACGCCACGGGAAAATGTGTATAAGGTAATATTTTTGGACATTTCAGTTGTAGAACTTTTATAATAATTATATATTAATTATATTTTTTCTCATAACTAAAAGTGTGTGGTTCACTTATTTTGACAACATAATAGTATTTTACCGAGCAATGCGTAATAATTAATGTCGTCTGCTTAACTTTATGACGTCATCTCAATGATGATATTCCCTTGCATTGCTTTTAACTTCAGTTCGTTAAGAAAAAAGAAATCCATACACAGAAGCTGAAACAGGTTTTGATGCAGAAGTTATTTTTAATTACAAACAGAGTAAACTTTAATATCAGCTATTGATTTTGCGCGAACTAATGCTCAGTTTAATATACCAATACATCTTAGGTCCTCACATTAACAAACACGTACAAGTTTTCTTGGTGAAATAATTTCAACCCACCAATTTACTCGAAAATGTTGAATGCAAACGCACACGATCACATAAGAAGCTAATTACATTGTCAACAGAGTATTTTCAAGAGAAAGATGATATTTATTAAAGTTATTTTAACTTTCTTCTCTATCTTATTGTGTTCACGATGTATTGTATATGTACTTTTTTCGAAAAAATATTTTTTAAATCAAAAATCTAATTTGATACGTTTCTTCCAATGTTTTCTCTCTCATTACATATCATTACTGCCTGTGAACAGGCCTGCCTAAGTCTCATATTTGTCGTGTTAAGAGACTCCAAAAGTTTCATTTTCATTCATTTAAATTTCCATTTCTCTCTACCACGAGTGACAATCCAAGACTTTCAATTAAGTCAACAGAAATATTGTCCCTTAGCATGCAGAATAAAAAGTCATCTTGTTTGTAAAGCGATTTTCCTGCAACCAAAAGACGTGAATAAGGTAATGTGGAAATAAATCAGGAGAAAATTGAAATAACATGCGGCAAAGATGTCATGAATTGGCTCATGTTTGTATGAGAGAGCGACATCAATATCTTTTCTCCGAAATTAAAGAGGTACATTGTTTGTGCAGTGTTTAATTTTGGGCGCGTCAGGGGAAAAGGTATTTTCGGTGTTATTTTTGACATTTTTATTTGTAACTATATTTAGAAACAACTTGCACCATTCTATTTATTTTTGATAACGAATTTGGCATTTTATTTCGACTTTATAATTAAAAAAAATTCGTCTGCTCAACTTTATGACGTCGATTTACAGACAGGCTGAAGGTAAGAAAGTATGTCGAAAGATGTCTTCGGAAGAAAAAAACAACAACAAAAAACAAATCAGTGGGTATATTCTCCTTTACCGAAAATTCAAGTCTCCTTATATAAATAAAGGTTCTTAAGTAATTTTGAACACTTCATTATTTTACTTCGACGGTGGCAGGGGTTTAAGAGTTTATGAAGGTTTATGGGGAAATCTTTTCTTAAAAGAACCTAGAAGCTCGATTTGTTTCTTTTATCCCTGTCATCGTGTTCTTGCTGATTTTACTCCAGGAGCTCTGGTCTCGGTAAGATCATTGAGTACCCGCCCTTTGGCTTTGCAATGCTATTAAATTCTTATGTTTTATATGTTTGTGTGCTTTTGCATGCAACATTGTTGAGCCAATAAGTGGGTTGGAGTTGTTTCACCAAGACAACTTGTATTTGTTTTGTGATATGAGAACCTTTTGGGGCAAGTGTGAGGTTGGTGCACCCTAGAACCTGGTTTAAACCCCCAGTGGCAATTTCATTTGCCACTGACCGTTCCAAGGCGGTAACCCCTCGGGTTCTCATTTTTGTTAATTGTTAGTGGTGTCTCTTTTGAAACTGATCATTTTATTAACCATGCTCTCTCCCTCTCTTCTTCTTGACTGTGTGGGGAGGCTGTTTTTTCTGAATGTGGCGATTCCTGATATGCATATTTCACCTTTCTATGCGATTGTGCAATGCGATTTCTTAGCTGTGAGACAGAAGATGTTTCAGCTATTAAGCCACTTTTTGTTTATCGCCTATACAAAATGAAGATTAAATGTGTGTTTTAGATACCCCACCTCGATTCAATCTCCTTGGTTAACGATGGCAAAAGATTATAATGGTAACTTTATAAAAGAAGTAAAATAATGTATCTTCTTATGTCACAAATTTGGAGAGTGTATTCCTATGTCATGCGGAGAAATTAAAATTTTATGATCGGTGTTGAAAGGACATTGGTTAAGTGTAGCTCTGCTATCCAAACTCCTCAAATGGGGCGCGTCATGGGAAAAGGTGCACACGGTCATATTTTTAGACATTTTAATTGTTACTATTTTTGGAAAGATCTTACAATTATCTATTATTTTTTCATAACTTATTGGCACTTTTGTTACACATTTAGACAAAATAATTTTATTTTTACCGCGAAATGTATAATAAGTATTGTCGTCTGCTCAACTTAATGACGTCATTTCAAAAATTGACGTCAAATGCCCGAATGTACCTTTTTCCGTGACGATCCCCAAATAATAATAATTTCAATAACACATTACACAATATTTAAAGTTAATGACCGAATAGTTTACATGAAGAGTAATAAAACAACCCGCTGTAGTTTCGTTGTAACCTTCGATTTTAGTAATTACTGTCGGTGTTGATAACGCCTTATCGGACTATAAACATGGGCACAGGAAACGTGTACTGCCTGTATGGCTTATCTCTACCTTTGTAGAACGTGAAATAGAACCGGTCTCGTGACATATCTGGCTGAAATCTAGATTCATCAGAAAACAGTAAATTCCTTTTAAAGCGCCATGTGAACATTTATGATAAACTTTATATGGCACCAAGTAATTGGCCTTACTACACGAACAACTGGGTTTTTGCTTTTCCGATGATAAAGGCAAGCGGGTATCGTAATTAAATTCGCTTTAAAGATACGTAGTTCAAATTAACTTACGGCCCCAAAAGAAATTATATTTACTGTTATATAGACATGTCTAAGTGCATATACCATAACAGCAAACACTATTTCTAACTGTACAGTGTACTGCTTAATATTGAAAGCATTGAAAAAACCAGGAGGAAAATTGTGCCATTATTTCTTTGCAAGGTTTAAGCTGTGACCTTGTGATAAAAAGAAAAACATAATTTTTATTTTAATAGACTGCGATAAAATTTCAATAAACAGAAACGGAATTGAGAAATCTTGTATTCGCTCGTCTGCCAAGAGGTTAAACATCACATGGAATGATTGTTGTTATATTTACATACACGCAATAAAACAAAGCTGCAGTCAATTAAGTGTTTAGCTATGCCATCATGCAGACAAACAGGTTTTACACAGGAAATGATTTCGGAATCCGCTTCTTTTGAAGGAAAATTTTTTTTCAAAAGAATCGCCAAAATCTATTTGTTGTTTAAAGGTTCCTCGTCAACTATCAGGACGAAAATATTAAAGTGTCTTCAAACATCAATGTTAACTGCAGAAAACCTATAAACAAAGAACAAAGAAAATGCGAGGTAATATTCTTACAATGTAAACATACATGTGAACATATTAAAAGATGATGATGTTATAAACTGCTTCAAAATAGTACTAAAGATATATTGAAATAGATAAAAAGGAAACTTTGAATGCCACGAAACACGACAAATATGAAAATGTTGCTTGCAGACTCGGTTTGATTGAGCCTGTTCATTGGTAGTAAATGGAATTATTATACTGCAAAGAAATTTCCTTGAATTTGATTGGATAATTTGACGTTGATGTATATCCGTATTTACGGCTCGGCCGTAGATATGAACGCACGTGCCTTAATTTCCCCCTCTGGCCTCCCACCTTTTGTTGTCGTCCGCCATTTTGTTTTGATTTTCCGGAAAAATGCATAATTTGAAGCCGATCTTGTAAATTATAAAGCGGTATGTTTAGGGATTACTAAAAATGTTACAGAAAATATTTGTGTTATGTTTTTAACGTTGAAAACGATCAGATTATTCTCAAATTTTGTAAATAAATATCAAATCGATAATCCATTCATTTTCTATAGAAGTGACGTCATGCAGGTAAATTAATGACGTCAGACATGTAATTACTGAGGTTCTCAGAGGGGAATTAAGCCGTTCGGCATTAAATAAGCGAAACAAATGAAAAATTGATATTTTCTAATTATTTTTGTCTGAAAAAGTCTTTTCAGTATAATAAAACAATTATTTGGTTACTTGAAAGGGTATGTGAGGATATATTGCCGGTCTGGGTGTCATATTATCCCTCGCCTGCGGCTCGGGTAATATGACACCCAGACCGGCAATATATCCTCACATTCCCTGTCAAGAAACCAAATAACTATATAATACATATTACTGCCCACGACGCCTAGCTCAATATTTACACCAATAAACAGTACAATTTTGATCCATCCAAAACGACGGTGTAATCCAACAGCTTAATGATTGTAACTATATTTAGTCTTTTAAACTCATTTTTAAAACAGAGTAAGATATAATCGCTCTTAAAATACTTAAAAGTGTGATTAAAATCAGATATATGGAGTGATTATTGCTTTAAGTGAGAATTGTCTATTCAGGGGAGGCTATACCAAGTGACTTTTAGAATGTCGCACACACACATGATCACTTGCTTCAGGTAGGTTTTTGCATATTTCTCAGTAATTTCTGTCTTATGTATTGACATTTAACCTTTAATAGCATTTGGCTGACGTTTTCTCTAACATTCAAAGATATTTCAAACAAAATGTGTCTTTGAATGTTAGAGAAAGCAGCAGCCGATTGATATAAGAAGTTAAATGTCGATGAAAATGCTTTTTACAGGAGTATGGTGCTCTATCTGATCTGATCGAAATCGGTCCAGAAATTAATGAAAAATTAGCAGAACACTTCTTTAATACCTGCAGCGAGTGATTTTGTTTGGGCGCGACAATCTAAAAGTGACATAGTCTGGCCACCCCAATGTGAGAACTGTCCATTCCAAGACTGTGAGAATACTTTCAAATTGTTTATTACGTAAAGCGATGACAACGACCGCAAGTTCTTTGGTTTCTTTTATCGATGACAAACATCATTCTGTTGTTATATTTTGTCGATACTTAAATAGTATAATCAAATATTAAACACTCAATTATCACATATCATGATTAAGCACACAACATGACGAAACCGATTACTAACTATATTGTTCAGATAAAGATTTAGATTATTAATAAGATTGATGTTTTCGAAATCAACCGAACATTTTTTTTTAACATCTAGCGCACGGAATTGGTTTAAATTATGGACACACTGTGCATCCACCTTTAGTGTAAACGACCATATAACGAAACGATGAAAAAAAACCTCTTTATGCATACACATTCATAAATGCTACTAAATCTCAATGATTTACGAATTTCAGACGAGACTATTTTGCATGCTCTTGCAGACCAAGACTTAAAACCACAATGCACGCGATATTCGAATTCCACGGCAATTTGCGAACGATTATAAGGCAAAATCTAACAATTACAATATGAACTAAGAGAAATAGTTTATGTCAATATTGCCAAAAGGAACAGGTTAATTATAATCTGAGGCACGTCACGGGGAACTGTGTTGTTGTTGTTGTTGTTGTCAAACCTCGAAATAATTCTCGTGGGCAGACGACATCATGATGCATTTCGCGGTAAAAATAACATTTCAAAATCTGTAATAAAATCAAATATTATTTTTGAGAAATCGAGATGTAATTATTGTAAGATGTTAACAGATATACTACAAATCAAAATGTCAAAAATATCCCGAAGCGTACCCCTTTTTAAGAAATGTTCTTCTTCCAACAACACAAATGAAATATTAGAAATTTCTCTACAAAACAACTTACTTTTGTTCTCGCAGATGGGTTTTTGTATGACATTTTATATTTTGTCCTTCATAATTTATTTTATTCTAGTATAACGAGACAAATACAAAACCCCATGACCGTGTTCATTTTCACTGAAACAAATATTTTAAACACCCTTTCTGGCGTCCTATAATTTAATCAAAAAGTGATTCATTTCCCAATCAAAAGTTTTATTCTGTTCGTTTGATAATTTCTGAATTGCGATCATGACATTTTAAAATATAATCAATTTTGCTTAATAATTTCGGTGAAAATTATTGTCATACATTCAAGATATGTGTCAGTCTTAAGGTGTTCTACAATCTCTGAGACTCGTAAGAGACAGAGAGATCAGAACAATAACAGGGATTCCACTAGCCGCAGAACCTGAAGGGTCTTTCTCCTCATTTTAGGGGATTCAGCCAATTAATAGACATATCACCCATAATTTTAGAAACAATTTTCCTTCAGCTTAATTTGTACGGGTCAAAATGTGGGTTTGGTAAATTTTAAGAGTCAACGGATCACCTACCAGATCAAATGGAACCCCTGAATAATTTGGTTAACTCATTCATAATTTAACACTATATAACTCAATAACACTTGTTAAAGCTACATTGACCACCACTGGCCGAAAACAAAACCGGTAAAAAAATGAGCGCCCATAGCGTATAAGGATTGACTAGTTATAACATGCACACTGGGTAAGTATTCGTAACATTGACATAACCTTTGGCTTGGACATTTCTCAGATAAGCTCATTAGTTGATGATCGTTTATAAATAATTAAGGGGTTTTAAGCAACATTGAAATAAATCGCTGTGAGTTACTTTTTCATTTTTATTGAAAAACACAGAGAAATAATATTTTTGTCAGAAAGCAAACATTAACGCTGAAACAAACGTTCTGCACTTCTGACCACTTTATCGGATAATGTATTTGATCATAATAAGATGACATCGGGATTTCATTAAGTCTCAAGATTGCTTTCGTTCAGGACTAAATGATTTTATTGCACGGAGACCATAGTCAATTCAGTATTTAAAGGCTGTTAATCACTTTTTCTACTACATTTGTACAAATGTGGCGCGCAGTGAGAACAGATGTCTTAGGACAGCCGACGTGAAATTGGGAAAAGACGTCATAAAGTTGAACACACGACGTTGGTATCTATGCGTTTCGCGGCAAAATTGTGTAATAAAAAGTGTAATAAAATTACCTATTATTTATGAAGAAGTAATAGATGATTTTATACTCTTTCCAAATATAGTTACAACTAAAATGTCCAAATAGGCCTATATCACCTAAGACTACTTTTCTGTGACGTGCCTTAAATATGATTCTAACACGACTCAGCGTTTTTCCCATTGAATTTACAGTGATTTATCACACGATAAATCAGCGTTCGTGGGCACAGCTATTCCGTAAATACCGGTCGGTAAAAATTATCACGTGACAATTTTGCGCATTTGAGATGGCACACAATACGTCGTTCAGCTGCGTAGATATATATCACTCGGGGCTACGCCCCTCGTGATATATCCCTACGCATCTGAACTCCGCCCGTGATGCGATAAATCGCCGGAAGCTATTGATTATTTCTTAAATAAAATTATGGTGTAAAATATATTAATTGTTGTCATTGTATAAAATTGATGTACCGACACTCACTAGAAAATAAAACAAAAACAGCATAATACAGACTTTTTGTTGTATTTCCTTACTCCATTTTGCAACACAGTTATTGTTTATAATTTGCGAAATCCATTGTCACGTGTCCAATGCGTGACGTTAAATTTGCAAATTCGGATGCGAGAAAATTTAAACGTAAGAACGAACAATCCTTGTTTATATATGTAGTCAGTTTTAAATTATACCAAATGTCTATTTAATATTTGATCTTTCCAACTTTTTTTACAATTCCAAATGCATTCTGATTAATCACCTTTAATGGTGACTTGAGTTAATAAGTTTATATTTAAGTATTAGAAATTCTACTTACTTTGGACGGTGCATTTGAAAGAGGATCCCGCATGCGGTAGGTCGGTAGTACATCTCGTTTGTTCAGTATCTTATGTTCTTTTGAATGTTGATTCAGTTCTTTGAATATGTTAGAATACTGTTTTGCACGCCTTACATGTGTCTGATATGTGGCATTTCTTTGACTATCCCGTTCTTGAAGACCTTCCTTAACATTTACAGCATTATCATTTGGAATAACTAAATCAATCGTTTCCTGGAAAGAATCTGTCACTTGTTTTAATTTTCTTATTTCTGTTAAACATGCCCATAAACCAATACAGGATAAAATAAAGAATCCAACAAGCAGAGTGTTGAATATACACTGAAAACTCCAAACTCCATTCCTGTGTCTACATGTTGCACATTTCACCTGAATTCTTTCATCCATTTTGCTTTGTCTAATAAAAAGTTATAAATATATTTTTTTTCTTCAAGGAGAATTATCAAGATAGGCTGCTCGTTTATTCATTTGCGAACACATTTATCATTTTCACATCATATTCTCTTAATATAATAGTGTCACTTATCGAACGCTAGTGTTTCTCACCCACGATACAAAATATAATGTCAAGAAATTCGTTTGGAATCCTCAATTTCATTCATGAGAGAACCTTCGAAGATTCTTTATCGAGAAAAACATCCAGTGGTATACATCATAGTATTTCAGAATTTTGAAGGTTTCAAAGATTATCTCGAATTGTTTGATAATATAAAAATTACTTCGGTTATTTTCGAAGAAATTTACAACAAAATTTACAAATCACTTTGGATTATTTCTGAATATCCGAAAATCATTGACTTAATATCCAATAAGATGTACGATATGTTTAACTTCTACAAACAATAATGGTACGAGACCGGTCGTAGTCGGAATGATAGACAACGCAAATTAACTCTGTTTCTACTTTCTTTCGTTTTAATATTGGATGTGAGTGTTATATCGATACGAATAGAACTGTTACGGTCGCTTTGTCAAAATCCGATGCTACGTTGCAAGCTAACGTATTGTTTGAATTAATTGTCATATGTTTACAATCTTTACTAGAAAATCAGAGCGGTCTTAGAAATTAACATAATTATTTGTTTGAAGTAATAATTATTTGTTTGAAGTAATAATTATTTGTTTGAAGTAATAATTATTTGTTTGAAGTAATAATTTGCAATCAGTGAACATTAGGTACATTTGATTTGAAAATGTGTTGTCCGTATATTCTGTTAAATAATATAAAATCATTAGATATCTGTTTAAGTAGAAATTCGTGTATCTGACTTTGAATCAGCTCTCGTTTTCTTGACAGACGGTTTCATAGTCTATTCACAGAGTGTTTATCCCTGTATTCACAGGTTCATATGTTTTCTTTTTTTTTTATTTGTTTGTGATGTCATTTTGAAACTTATTATAAAGTTTCTCTCTACTGTGGCTAAAGGGTAGGCTGTGTTTTCTGAATCCGGCTATTTCTAATAGACATATTTCACTTTATTATACAAGATCTGTATTGCAGTTTCGAAAAGCCTTCTTCATTCATAAATTGTTTTTATTAATTAACGAAAGTTCCTTTAAACCATCGTAACGAAATACAAAGCCAGCTGATATCGTAATTCACCACAATTTTCTTTCTAGTGTCCAAAATCACGATTAAGACCTACACAGACAGGGGCCATTCTGTTTCTTGATAACATTAGCGTCTACGCTAAATGAAGATACCTTATAAAAAATAAGATGTTTGCTTTTCTAAGATACAGATGGAGATCAAATCAGCCTGATTACAAACACCGACCATTATACATAGCTATAGGATGCAGTCGAAATGGTGGCGTTATTTATGCCGTGTGGCGGCTGTAAAAAGTCTCGCCGTACATTAAATTAATACAGTAACTGTAACTATTTATAAGCTTTGAAAGCTGTAAAGCAGGTACATATCTTCGTGTTAGTGCTGAGTAGCAAAAATTCACAGAGATAGGCGGCGTGGATATTAATATGCATTTCCATTACTGCCTATGAAGAGGTTCAATGCAACCGAGCTTGCAATATATTTTGATATTTGCGTGTTCGTTCTTTCAAAGTTATTTTACATCTAATTTCCTAGTAGTGAAATAACCTCTTTCGACTGGTACAGTTAAAGTAATTTATTATTCTATTTTTCGACTAAAAACACGAAACTGTCATTAAATTGCTTAAAAGCAAACAATTGCCGACAACGCGTAATTTTAATAAAATTTCACAGAATTCCGTAAACTTTTCAATTATTTAGAGGAATCCTGGTGTGGGCTTTTTAGAATTTAAGTCAAAAGCAAAATGTGTCTAACTCATAAGCATGGCAAAGCGTAATTAATGGTAGTATCAAACTCAAAGGCAAAATATCAATTATTCTCCATGTAAGAATGGGCCTAATCCTCTGCATGTATAGCATAAAATAGGCCAAGTCTTAATGCATGTAACTCATGAAATTGGTCTTCTGCACGTTACTCATAGCATCGACCAAATCGTCTATATGTAACTCATAAAATGGGCCAAATCTTATACATGTAACTCATACAATTGGCAAAATAATCTTCATGTAACTCATATAATTGGTCAATCTTCTGCATGTAACTCATACAATTGGCAAAATAATCTGCATGTAACTCATAAAATTGGCCAATCTTCTGCATGTAACTCATACAATTGGCAAAATAATCTGCGTGTAACTCATATAACTGGTTATATATTTTGCATGTACGTAACTCATAGAATGTGTCAAATCATGTATATTTCACTCATACGATGTAGAATGGACCAAATTTTCTACATGTAACCCATAGAATTGTCTAAATTTTCTTCATGTAACTCATATAACTGACCAAATCTTTTCCATGTAACTTAAACAATCGGTCAAATATTGAGTATAGTTGCCACTTTGATGACTGTATTCGAAAGAAGACTTTAAGTTAACCAGTGTGTCTATACACGTTAAAAGTTAGACAAAATGATATCTGAGGACATCAGAATAAAAGACCTTTTTTTAGTAAAAATACGTCTACAAAACACTACAAAACAGATTACTTTTCAGACAATAGTTACACTTGAGTCTCGAGACATTGCAGAAATGTGATGTTGTTTAGCGGAAAGGTGACGACGTCTAATGATTTTAGTTTGGCTGGTGAGAATTGTGTTTGTATGCTGATTTTAATATGTGAACAAGTGTTTCAAAATTATCAGCAGTGATCTTTTGTGTTTATTGCGTATTGTGCCTACGCAGTTGTTATGGAAAAACATATAGAGGTGAATAAAAATATACAAATGCGTCATAAGACAAGACAAAAAATGAAATAAGCATATCAGGAATGCCAACAGACACAGCATCCTCACACGGGCAAAAAGTAAAGAGGAGAAAAGAACATGGATATGCAATGATCAATTTCAAAATAGACGCCACAAACAATTAACGAAAGTGCGACCCGAAGGGTTACCGCCTTGGAACGGTCAGTGGCAAAACATTTTGTCGTTTGGGGTTTGAACCAGGTTCTAGGTTGCACCAACCTCTCCTTTGTCCCAACAGGTTCTGATGTGAACAAACAATTACAAGTTGTCTTGGTGAAATAACTCTAACACATTCCTTCAGCTCGGCAATGTTACATGCAAAAGCACACAAACATATAAAACTTAAGAAGCTTATAGCATTGCAAAGCAAAAAGGCGGGTACTCAATGATGTTACCGAGACCAGAGCACCTGAACTCAAATCAGCAAGTACACAATGACAGGGATAGGGCTGAAGGAGTTCCATAAAAGTTGAAGGATAAAGAGATGCAAATGCGTAAAAGCCGGAGATAATATTAATATGCAAGCGCAAAAACATTTTGCTACAGATATTCAAGTGCATAAAGTGCATTAAAGTAAAGCATAACAGCTAATGTACAATTGTTTATTTGTGGGGTATAAGAATGGAACTGTGTGAATGCCGAATGATATATAAATATGCAAGTGCACAAGAGCTTGTTTTAGGATATATACGACCAGATATACAATTTCGTAAAGGCTTCTGTATGGCTTTAAGGTTATCGAATACATTTGAAGCTTACCTAAGGTTATCTAGACATTTAAAAATTATTTGATGTTATCCGTATACTTTAAGCTTAATTAAGATCTATACATTTAAAGCTAATTTGAGGTTATCTATACCATTAAAGCTTATTTAAGGTTACCCATACATTTTAAGCTTATTTAAATTTCTTTTTAAAATTCGTGTATATTTTCATTGTGTTAGGCTAATTTGAGGTTATCTATACATTTAAAGCTTATTTTAGCTTATCAATGCATTTATTTAAAGCTTATTTAAGGTTACATGTATCTATACATTTTATTCATATTTAAGGTTATCTATACATTTAAAGCCTATTTGAAGTTATCGAAACGTTTTAAGCTTAAACAGCTATTAATATGAAACTAGAAAAATGCTTGCAGAAGTATGTATAATGCAAAAGAATATAAACATGTGTAAGTACTTAACAACATGTTTAAGGAGATTTAGATACACAAGTGTAAAACAGATGCAAGCATACAAATATCTAACTGCAAAACAGCTAAATCGCTTACAACATTAATAATCAGTAGTCTGAGAGTATAGTCGTGTAGCCTGATTAATCATCATTTCACCTTTTTGTTAATTTCTCCTAAAATGCCAATTCAACCAACCCATTCATTTTATTGAGTGCCCAGGAATAATATCCGTTTCTGATTAAATTATTTTTGAAAGGCGGTGTCAATAAATTATTTTTCCATTTATATCAATATTTTGTCCAAACAAAGGCATGTAAAATCTAACACGGCGAACAAGTTAATGATGAAAGGAATCCAAGACTGGGTTGTTTCCCTGGTGGAAATAGAAATTTCCGGCTCTTTCAAATGCAGATGTTTTAAGATTAATGTAAAATCCATTCAAGTAATGACATGTTATTCTATTGTGTTTTATATGATCATATTGCCACGAAAATGCAAGAGAAACAAGTGCTTTCGATTAATATCATAAACCTAATATGCGATTGGTAACTTTCATTTTTGATACCTGAAAGTACACGTAAATAGAGCCTCGTTCTGGAAAAAAGTGTCTTCGTGTGTTTCGTATTTTCAATGTTTGCTATTTTTACAATTATATTTAAAATACACACTCTTTAATTTCAAATTTTTAACAAGATTCTTTAATCAAGAAAAATACAGAATTGTTATAATGCCTATATAACAATTCTTTATTTTTATTGATAAATGACAATGATTCAAATATTTGAAATTAAATAAAACTTACATTTTTAAATGAGTTGTAGAAGCTGCTCTTTTGGAAGATTTTATGAATTTGATGTTTTAGCATGGATACAAATTTGTTTTTCGTTTTGAACTAAAGATTATAAAATTTTGTTAAAAATTTTATCTACATTTTATATTAATTCTCGCTAATGTGTAATAATAAGTGTCGTCTGCTCTACACGTTCAAGGAATGACGCCAACTTCCTGAAGACACATGTGTCCACGTGGCGCTGCTCATTTCTATAAAAAAAATCTGATAATTGCGCGGCTCTTGTATGACGATGAAAACTCCACTTCCTTCATCAATGCTTTCAACTCCAGTTATATTGAGTCAATCTATGTCATCCAGATGAAAATAAGATTTATAAGTTTAGCAGACGACAATGATTAAATTAATATTCTTTTAACAGACAATACCGGACATTCACAAGGCACTACACTTTTTTGTAAAATTCAATATCCAGATGCATAATTTTCAAATAATTCAACCAGTTTTCAGTATTCAAATACTACAGAAAACAAATTACAATAATTATTATTGTACTTTTAACTCGTTTTGTTATAATAAAAATATATATTGTACAAGTTCACAGAACTTTTGATAGAATAAACCTCCTGATCCAAGATCTTAATTTTGGTAATCTTTTTTTAGTCACAAATTGAATTTTGTTTTGCCCGATTAAGTTCTTATTTTCTTAAATCTCACGATATTAAAATGTTCGATGTATTAACTCGACCTTTTAAAAATGAGTTTTTATGTATAAATTACATCTAAAGATGTTACGAAGAAAAACAACTTATGCTTATGAGCGGCAGTAGTTCTGTATCTGTACATAGCGATTTTTAATTGAAACAATATTTAGATATTTTTTCTTTCTATAAATTAATTTAATGTACACCATTTTATTTACTTAATCAATAGATTTTACGAGGAATAAATTAAAAATTAACGTTACTGATCGGCAGTTCTGTTACTGTACATGGAAATTGTTCACCGTGCTAATTGAAACAACATTTAGATATGGTTTTTCTTTCTTAACATTAATCGGAAAACTAACCGAAAATCATTCAAATAAATTCAACATTTTTGTTAAATACCAGAAAAATACCTCTTTCTTAGAATTTTAACAAAAACTGATGCCGCTCATTTTAAGATTTGATATTGTTTGCATGGCTTTATGGAACACATTTGCGTGCTAAAGCTCAGGATTTCAAATAACTGACTCTGCCTCTATTGTTTTAACAATCTGTTTTATAACTTATGGAAGACAACTGAAAACAAGATTTCTCATTTTCCTTCCTTGTAATTGCAAATTTATTCCTCCTCTTTCAATATTTAATATAGGAAAAAGCAATTGTGTTGTTAGGCATTATGGGAACTCTCTAAGAACGCTCGGTATCAATGTAAAAACGTCAAGCAATACACTCAACCAAAGTTCTAAATTGGTTATCAATGGTATATGTTTACAATGTATGCTTGTTTCGACTTCCCTATGCTTATAATGGTGCACATTTTCCTCTATAGAGGGTTTGAAAACAACTGTTTTGTCTCGGAACCAATTTTTTGCTTTTTTAAACTATTACTGATTTTTTTCTTAAATCAGATCAATACCATTAACTTACACCTCTGGTTTAAACTTTGAACAGTCTTGAAAAGAAAGTAATTAGAAAATTTGATACTTTAAACGCGTTTATGAAAATATTAATGGTGCTCATTAATAAGATTTTTTTGTTTTTCTTACTAAAGAGGGTTCCTTTAAATTTAAAAACAGAACAAGCAATTCAGAGTACTTTTCTGGTTGATGGACCTTAAGTTGCATGTTTAATGATTTTTTAATATAAACGAACGATGTTTGTAAAACATATATGCCCCAAATGCCAATTTGATAATAATCTGCTGTTATTTGATTGAAGGTCACTTGACCTTTGGCCTACTGAAAAATCAATAGGGGTCATTTACTTGCGATGACTAACCTCCCTATCAAACCTGAGGAATGTGTGTCAACTCGTTTTCAAGTTATTCAGTTATTCATCGTGCGAGGTTTGTTACGGACGGACGGACGGGCCGACGGACGGACCGAAATGTTCAAAGCAATATACCCCCGCTTGTTCGAAGGAGGGCATAATGAGACAAGAAGTGACACTGTGTCTGGCCTTCCCGCTGCGGAAAGTGTGATAGTTCTAGTTCAAACAAAATAAAAGCAAATAAACACTTAGATTTATGATAAATAAAAATCAGTTACCCATAGCTTTTATCGATTTTTATCAATTACATAAATTGCACATTTGAATCTATACACTGTGATCTTACTATTATAAATAACAAAATAATAGCACGGGTGTCCCGTGTTCGCTTCTGCGGCAGCTTATCGGCTTTTTCGTTCAAAATTCAATCAACTGAATCTTTTTAATCATATTCCAACTTTAACTATACATAAAATCGTTTTGTATTATTCGTACTTTTTCTCGTTATTTTTTTTCATTACATTAATTATTCATTGCTGTATTTTCATCAGACTTTTTTTCGATTAACCTCTTCACCTGAACAATATAGTAAACGAACTGAAACGGCTGAACATGTATTTGATGAAAAGAAAACACGCCCGAGATTGTCTCCCAATCGGAATATTCAATATCCGTCCTTTTCAAATGCAAATGTCTGAAAGGAAACACAAATTGTCAATTTATTAACTATAATATGATATAGCGATATTTCATTGTATCATTTCTATTAAACATGTTGCTTTAAAAACGGAAGCCCATATAAAACGGTTGCTTCCCAGTCAATATTTCTAAACATGAAAGGCTTGATTGAATTATTAAATAATAAAATACAAACAGTTTCACCTTAATATCAAGATACGATCAGTAATCGTTGCATTTATTAATTCATTTTTTCACGGTTATTTTTGCAACATTTTTTGAACACACGATCGGGTAAATACCAAAACTATATTAATGCATGCAACTAAAACTGCACAAGGGCTGTCTGTAGCCATATGGTTAAGGCCGTTAGCTTCACAGAACCCACACATCTGCGGAATCGTGCCTTCCTGTAGTCGAAATATTTTAAGGTGAGGAAGCTTGTTAGCCATCTGGTTTTACCCAATTTTGCCTATCCGGGCCTGAAACACGGTTGGGGGAATCTTCCTACTCCAGAAAACGCTGGAATGTGAAACTCGAATATGCACTCGGATGAGGCGGACAGGACTACCAGTCGATTCAATAAATCAAGTAAAATAAAATTTCAGGAAATGCCTATGTAGGATGCACTGTCTCTTGAAAAAAGTACAGTTTGCTTTGGAAAACCAACCCAAAGACTCGAAGGCTTTGCATGCAACAAACGTTCAATGAAGGAAAAACTTTGAAAGGCTTAGCAATATTTGTAATGTTATTGCGGAGATTATGAAAAGGATTTGAAAAATGACGAACGACCATGCATTTACACTCACCCAAAGTTCTGCTTGGTCGTCAATTGTATATGTTTACAATGTACGCTACTTTCATTTCTTTCCTATGTCAAGAGTAGGTTTGAAAAGAACAATGTTGTCATGGAATCAATTACTTAATGTCTTTTTAACTTAATTTTAATTTACTAGTACAAGTATATGTTTTCTCAAATAAATCCAATACAATTTATTTAATATTTCAAGCTCAAAACTAGAAAATCCGTAATTGACAGGGAGGTTATTTTAAAATTGGATACTTTAAAACGGGTTTTTTTTCAAAAAGGTGAATAATATCAGGAATGGCCACATCCCGCAGACAAAGCCTTCCTACACAACCAAAAATTAGAGAGAAAAAAGAGCATGGTTATACAATAATCATAAATGCAACTAATTAATAAGATTTTATGTTTTTCTTACTTACAAAGGTTCCTATAAAAACAGAACAAGCGATGTTTGCTTGATATTCGATTACATGAAATGCAGTTTTATCAAAAATAACGATTAATTCATGCCAAACTGTTCCAAGGTCAATAACTTAAAATAAGAATTTTGGGTGAGTGTATACTATTCTAAGATTGCTAAGCACAAATAATATTTCTTAACATATCTTTTACTGTATGCCACTTTTCAGTTGTATTTCTTGTTATGCACCTGATTAGAGGTTTTAAAAATATAGACAAATGTATTACAGAGTATGGCATCATCTAAATTTCTAAGCCTCTCAGAAACTTTTTGCATATAACAGTGCGAGAAAAATGGAATTTTCCTCTCCAAATCCACGTGAACACGTTATGGATAAAATAGAGAATAATGTGTTGGCTCAACCAGCTGACCATAACGAAGTGTGACATATGATTAGCAAATGGAATGTGTTTTCGTGGTTTATATAAAATTGTTAAAGATAGGTACGTTGATAATTCCAACCACCCACTACAGGAACATGCACATATCTTCATCCGATAGATGACTTCTTACATTAATATTTGCCATTATTCTTTCAAATAAGTCTTTTAAGAGGAATTTAAGATTGCGTACATATATTTTTTATGAAATATATATAAGGCAGACTGCAAAGAAATTTTATCAGCTTACTTGAAAAAAGTCATTTTATACAATAATTGACAACCCCATCGTATACTTAACTATTTAGACACGTGTATCATTAATTTTCCCTGAATCATAAGGATACAGCTTGCTTTTGATGTTTAAAATGTTTTTATAAAGTGGCATATAGACCCGCTGGGCCCGGTGGATAATTTTATTTGATTATATAATTCTGTTGTTGTGTAACGATGTTCACATGCCACTAATAAATGTTTTTTCTTACTTACTAACTTGCAAATGTTCTTGTATGCAGCGTTAAATAAATAGGTCACCTGGTTTGCACGACTTGCAGGTAGATATTGCCTGTAAATACTAGACCTCGAAACAACCATTTCAGACGTATCATGAATATATATGTAACTTTAGACTTCTCAATGCTTTGTGGTTAACTTGGTGCCTGGCAAACTTTATATTTTATATTTTGAACGTAGTTTAAGGTTTCAATCGAACTTTCATTAGATTTATTTGTAATTGTTGCAATGAAGTTCATTTAGTTTTTAATCTTCTTATAAACAAATTACCTTGAAGTTCAATATTTTCTTGCTCTTTGTCTCAAGAGTTTTAAAATCCTGACATAATTTTCACTAAGAAGATTGTATGTAATAATGAAACATTTATTTTTGTAATATGAATTAAAAATTAAAAACGACACCGAACTTAAAAGATACTTATTTTTTCTAATTAAAATTCCGTACGTTGTTAAATCTATATTTAACTTCATTAGGTTTATTTGTAATTTTTGTATTAATTTCATTAAGATTTTATGGCTCCTGAAAAAAACAAATTACAAAGAAGTTCAATATATCAGGAAAAAAATCCTGACCTAATTCTCACCATGAAAATTATATGAAGTAATGAAACTGTTATTTTTGAAATATGAATTTAATATTGAAAACGACAACAGACTTAAGATACTTCTTATTTTCCTACTTTGAATTGTGTAGTTACAGTTGTGAAATCTATTTTTTTGTAATCTATCCAAGAACATTGACTGTCATTGTATAAAATACAAAAACGATTTACTGTATCATTGGGTATTTTAGAAGTTTAGCGTTTAATTCACTGAATAAGTAAATATTTTCGGTGCAAATTTCTCTTTTTCCTGATGAGAACGTAGACAAGAAATTTCTTATAAACTTTTTACTGTGAATTAAGTAGTTGACGCTTCTAGCAATTTAGCAGTCAGTCTATTTTGGTGTTACAAGATAACAAATGGAAAACAAGATTTCTCCATTTGTTGCTGGCGTATTACATATTTATTCCTCCTTCTTGAATATCCAGTATAAAGATACAATTTTGATTACACGGTTTTTGTTGGTTAATGAACCGTTCAGTATGATGGCTATTATTATGTCGCCCAGCATTTATCATAAAACATTGATAATCTTGGCAGTTCTTGAGATTAAATGAGGAAAAATACCCCTGATATAGGGCGCGTCATGGGAAAATGTGTTTTCGGGCTACTGTTACAGTGTAATCCTTGGAATGACGTCATTAAGTTGTGCAGACGACCTTGCTTACAATTTTTTATTAATCTTGCGATAAACATAACATTATATTGTTAAAATTTGAAACACAATCACTTTTTTGTAATGAAATAGTAAAAGGTTATTGAAAGTTTTTTTTCCAAATATATGTAGTAGGGTCAACATTTTATGTTTTCATTTGGTTCAGCGTTGTCCTTTCTTCGCCTTCTATTTCTCGTATTTATTCCCGCTTGGTACTTCTTGGTTTTCTTCTTTCGGTTTTAATTATTCGTTTCTTCTTTTGGCTTTAATTATGCTTTTTGGGGCCAGTCTCATTCTGGACGAGACGAGATTTTTGTAGTGAGCGAATTTCAACAAGCGCGGTTCTGGTGAGATATCGAGAAAGTTTTGAAGAATCATCATTTGTTCATTCTTAGTTTCCATATATCTGAGCCATACCGATCAGTACGATTGGTCTTCATTGATTCCAGTTACGTTTGCCATATTTTACGTTTATTTGGACATAAAGTGAAAAACAGTTATATTTGTTTATTTGGCCTTGAGTTTACCCCCATACACCTAGTGTAACATATGGAAACAACTAAAATGTCAAAACTAGGACCGAGGAAACATTTTTCCGTGATCACGGTCGGGAACCAGACACCGGATCATGTTAGGGAACCAGACACCGGATATAACCTCGTTTTTTGAGACATAACAAAAAGTTTTTAAAAAGTTACCAGGGATTAAAAAAATGGGTTTGATTCTGTGCCAGATATCATAAAAGTACAATTATCAACCACAAAAGCAAATTGTTTTTAGCTCTGATTACTTTTTAAAACTTTGTTTTGACTCCAAAATGCGATTATATCCGGTGTCCGGTCCCATACCGTGGTGTGGTGCCCCAGCTGAATATATTTGTATTATATTCTATATTAAATTATATGCCGATGTCCCAATTGAATGCTTTATAAATTAGAAAGTGTACGTCAGTGCACGGCTTACTCCGTTAATTATCGAGCTCAGTAAAATCAGACATCAAGACTTAATTTCATGGCACGTCGATTCTGCCCGAGTGTTTATCCGTCATCCTTGTTTCTTGAAGTTATACTTTAAGAAACAAAATAGTTATACTTTAAGAGAAACATTGAATACAGTGACTGTGGATTTCCCATAGAAACCAAAAGCTCTCATTGAATTTTATATAATTTATGTTACAAACCTTTTTCATACAAAGGTGCATAACGACGTAACAGGACGAATATATTAAGCGTTTTTAAAATTAATATCCAAATGTATAATTTACACTGCTGAAGACCTGTAAACAAAGTAAATCTATTGGTATATTCTTACACAGTCAACGCACGAGTGGATATATTTGAATTCAAAGTTGTTACAAAGTTAGTATCGCAGTAAAATCCTCTCAAACAGACCCTAAAATGTACTGATAAGTAAAATAATTCGGCGGAATATGCTCCTGTTCAGTCATTGATAACATTTTAAATGATATTGACTCTACCAGGGAGCCAACCCGCACCGTCACGGCGACAGCGCCTAGCCCTGCAATTCCGACG
This sequence comes from Corbicula japonica, assembly GCA_038501625.1. Lineage (NCBI taxonomy): Eukaryota > Metazoa > Mollusca > Bivalvia > Venerida > Cyrenidae > Corbicula > Corbicula japonica. Next base: position 1,952,457 of record JAZAYU010000042.1, read on the forward strand.
ACGCAACCAACTGAGCTAACCCCAAAAAAGGATGATCGGATAGCCCTGATATACGTAATCATCACTGCACGAGATCGGTAACGGTTTTTTTACTAACAGTACTGACTATATGTACGGGGAGGCTTTTTACGGTCGCCACACTGCAAAAATAGAGCAATGAACATTATCTACATCTAAGGCATTGAAGAATTCTACCCTGAAATAGGCAGCTGTAAGATCAACACAGTGCTCAAATTCTTACAAAGAAGTAGATTTAAGATTAAAAAGGGTGACCAATAGACAAAAAATATCTTATTCCGAACAGAATACATCACAAACTTTTGCTCAATAGACCTTTTTGTTGAACCAAACTTTCATCCAAAATCAAAATTAATATTGCAGCTGCATTCAATTTTATTGCTCAGTTCTTAATGCATATTTGGAATTTATCTAATGCATTATATTCAAACAAAATAAAACTCGAAATCTGGGACCAAAGTAAACAATTCTGCGGACAATTTATGCCCAATACACCACTAATCCGCCATCATGAACGATCGAATGCAGTAACTAAGCACTGTTAAAAGCAGAAATTCCTTTAAAAAGCATAAAGGCCGGGAATTTCATCAGTGTTAACGAAACCAGTTGGCTTGAAGCTTTTATTTCATTTATTTTCACAACAATCTTGATTAAAAACAGTTATTTCACGCTTCTAAATGTTCTTTCATTTGTCACTATAAGCCCGCATCTTAGTTCCCATGACATATTCAAAACGGTGCTCATTGATCAAAGCAGGGCATTACTTTCTTAGTCACTGTGTTATATCTTTCTGGTCCTTTGTAATTTCAGGACATGAAAACCAGAACTTGGCGATAAATGTTGGAAAATGTAAGGTTGGTTGGACTTTAAAAAATATTTAAGGGGTTGGACGGACGTATGTAATTTTTTTTTTGCATTTTCACTACAAGGCACAATTTATACAACAAATCCAATATGACAGATAAGGATTGAATCGGTACGAAATCTTTATCTTTATCAGCAATCTTTATATTTACATTAATACTCTCATGAATACAGAAATTATGAAAAAAAATCCTGATTTACGGCTTTTTCCAATGGCTGTTGTAACACTTTTCACTGCCACTGTGACGGCAAAGTGAATGATGGCACGCTTTTTTTCGCAGCAACTCGTGGTAAAAAAATGCGTGCCCGTCGACGTTACACGTCAAAATTGTCCACAGTCCAATAAATCTGAGCGGCTTTTACTGTAACCACACCTCTAAAAGTAATACGCCACAATGCGACCATCAGAAATTAAGGTTCAATGGTTAATAATACATCATCGTAGAGACTGAAGTTGAAGTTAAATATGTTTGGTTACAACGTTTGGTTTTTTTCTGAGCGGTCTTTAAAGAAAAGTTTGACTATATCTGCCTGGGATCTTTGATTGCAAGTGCTCCAAATATCGGTATCATTTTATTTAAAAAAATTTTCAATAAATTACTATTTAACACGTAATTTGAATTAAAACTTACTTTTGATGGTTCGCTGGACAAGGGATCTCGCATCTTGTAGGTAGGTAAAGCGGCACGCTTATGTATGACCTTCTTGCCATTTAGCACTTCCTTTATTTCAATAGATAAATCGTCATGATCTTGTGTATTTCTAAACAAGATATCTTCAGTCTCTATGGAATTATAATGTTGTGTATTGACATGATTTATAAAGGCAGCACTGTCGTCAAACGTACGATATTTGTGGCTGTTTTCGAGAATGTTTATGGATTGCAGCAAGGAACTAGTCGTTTGTTTCAGATCATTTATCTCCACCAAGCAGACCCATAATCCAATAGACGATACAACGAAGAAAATAATTAATAATGTGTTAAATATACACTGAATACTACAAACACTTTTTCTATGTCTAGAAACTGCAAATTTTACTGCTTCGATCTCACCCATTGCACCGTTTGGAAGACGAAATTTGTGCGTTTGTACTTTATATAAATAATTGCAGCACTACTTTTTCATTCGTATGGAACAGTAATATATTTCAATTTGTATTAATATTTACGTTGCTTCACTCTTTTTATAAAAAAAGTTAAATGTACTAAAAACCGTACAAGGTCCTGTCAGTTTATCAATTAATATACTATCAAATGCATTCAATAATGTATAAAACAATCTATTTTTCAAGCGGCACAGGAACAAATAGATAAATCGGTCTGTGCAATATTTAAGATAAATTGCATATTTCCATTAAGCGACGTGTACTCCATAAAAAATCATTTCTTTTAAAAATGTAAAGATCCTGACAATTTATTTACATCACAATTTTCTTCTGTTCGTAAAATGATTGATGCCTGACAGCGGCATCGTAGAACATAATGTGAGTGAACCGATTCAGGTTGTTCTGTTTAGGATATTGGCTATCAATACAGGCGCAGATGCTTATGCTACTCTCGCCCAATCTGATAAAACATCGGAGAACTTAGAAGATGTTTTAATTGATTGTAATTTGTTTACTCAATATTAGATTCGTATACTGTGTATAATGTACATATATTCGTGAGCAGAAAATTTCGTGGTTTTCCGTATAATACTATTTTCGTGTGTTCTTCAATTCGTGGATCTTATATAATAAGTTTCTAAAGTATGTTTAACTTAGATTCCTTATTTCGTGGTAGTTTTAAATTCGTGTTCCGATCTGCCAACGAAATCCGCGAAAACTGGTACACCACGAATTTCAATGATTTCACTGTATACACAATCTTTGATGGAAATATGTTCTGTTAATGTTCCTGATTGTATAAATATTTGTCTCAGATATAAATCGGAGAAACAGTCGGTTTTCTCACCAACAGCGTTACAAAATATCTTCTGTCATTCAAGGAATCTCGACTGTGTTTACTTTATGAACATTTTTTTAAATATAAATCAGGCGGTGGGATATGTTCAGAATTTAAAAAGTACATTATTGTTAGGAAAAACGTATAACTATAAGGTGTTAAGGGGGGCAAACATGCTCATTGGTTGGGATAAAGCAATACTTTGAAGCAGTTTTTCTAAGAAAGTATGACGGATTTAATATTATTACTCTTCATTTGTAAAAGTTGAGTTTCGACCGTCACTGTCAGTTGAAACATACAAAATTTTGATTATGTATAGAATATTAATTGAGAAGTGTCGGCCTATTCCGAACCACTTTGTTATGACGTTTTAAAGCGGCATTACTTCAATTTAACCCGCTCTTGTATGAAATATTACATTTATTTGGAACTATAGGCAAAAATTTGCAGCATTAGTTCGGGCTTATAAAATTTTAATTTACTAAAATAAATTTGGTCCGCGCGACTAAAAGCGAAAGTAGGATTTCCGAAACGTCACAGAAATCGAGATCGCGCATTTAGTGGTCTCTTCGTCGGTGCTAAATATAGCTCCATTATATTTAGGCTTCTTAAAAGTTCGTTAACGATAATATAACAATATCATTGAAAATCCCGTCTATAAGAAAGAATTTGATCGGACATTTTGTGTTCTGTTAGAGAGTTTATATACTGGAGTCTATATAGACAAATATGATTTTTCAATAGTATATTCTTACTTAAGTTTTGGGCTGGGGCTTTAAATGATTTATTAATAATTGTTTCTTGGTTCCGTAAGACGTTTATAACTCGACATTGACATTTATATTTATACGCAGACATACCTCTGGGACAATTAATGTCAATGGCAAATTATGAATTCCGGAATAGAATTACTTCTCGAGATTCATAATCTCAAACAATAAGAACATTATTATTGCAAATTTAATGCATAACTTGCATGAACAAAAAAGGTGAAATATGCATATCAGGAATTGCCACTTTAAAAAATAGCCTCCCCACACAGTCAAGAAGACGTGAGTGGGAGAGAGCATGGTTAATAAAATGATCATTTTCAAAAAATACACCACAAACAATTAACAAAAATGAGAACCCCGGGGATTACCGCCTTGGAGCGGCAAATTGATTCGCCACTGGGGGTTTAAACCAGGTTCTAAGGTGCACCAACCTCACACTTGTCCCAACAGGTTCTCATATCACAAAACAAGTACAAGTTGTCTTGATGAAATAACTCCAACCCACCCATCCGCTCAATAATGTTGCATGCAAACGCACAGAAACATATAAAACATAAGAAGCTAATAGCATTGCAAAGCCAAAGGGCGGGTACTCAATTATCTTTCCGTGACCAGAGCTCCTGGAGCAAAATCAGCAAGAACACGATGACAGGGATAAATGAAACAAATCGAAATAACTTAACAAGAAATAACTTTAAATATTCACAGTTCAGGGTGAGACACTTCAATGTTTCAGAAGTTGTTATTAATTTTATTAATTTTAGTTCATGTAATGCCTATTAGTGACCGAACAGAAGCGAATACCGCCGGCGTTTAAGACTCATATGTACATTTGAGGACCATCTGTGTTTGAGTGTTAATGCTAGTGAGTTAGTAACACAACAACAACCTCTCTTTAAAACTGTGTTAGAATTTTACATCACATTTACATTGTTTACAGTTCTTCTAGTTTAAAGTTGTAAATTTTTATTTGTTTCAAAATGCTTAATATTTTCGTCCTGACACGTGACTAGTGCCCTAGGTTATAAAACTGAGCATGGAAACCGGTCTCAAATCTCAAGCATCTGATTGACTGAAATGGCGACCTTCATGCTCCTGTAAAAAGTAAATGGCGTTAATGAAGTGATTTTCTGATATATAAAATAAATAATGAATAATAGGCTACTTCTCATGTTTGTTAATTGTTAGTGGTGTCTCTTTTGAAACTGATCATTTTATTAACCATGCTCTCTCCCTCTCTTCTTCTTGACTGTGTGGGGAGGCTGTTTTTTCTGATTGTGGCCATTCCTGATATGCATATTTCACCCTTTTGATAACAGGTGATATGGGACAATACTGATATGAAAAATTATGATCCAATTACTTTTACATTAGAATATAAAAATAACAGATACTGACAATTTGATCCAAAGGCATTTGAGAGAAAAAAAGACTATGTTTTTGTCTCTCCAATAGAAGAATTGCTGCCGTTCCTATTCAAATGCAAATTCTTCGCTACATGGAGAACAGGTCTATTCCCTTCATTATATTTTGATAGCTCGTCTATTTTGTTTGCCTAGTCCTGGTAATGTTTGAAAAGATATACACATTGACGTTTTCGATTTCGAAATTGATAAAGCGATATTTCATCGTATCGTATTTATGGCCTTAGATATATTTGCCTATTAGTAGGTTGTTTATTCTTTGAAACTTACCAAAAAGTGAAATACATGTTTACATTTTAGGAATCACCACCCTTACAAAAAACAGCCTCCCCACGCAGCGAGAAGAAAGAAGAGAGGAAGAGAGAGAGAGAGCTGTTATAAGTAAATCAAACCAAATACGACGCCACAAACTATTTAACGACATAGAAAACCTTTGGGGTTACCGCCTTGGAACGGTCAGTGGCAAAACCAATTGCAACTGGGGGTTTTAAACCAGGTTTGCAAGATTGTCTTGCATTTTATAACATCGTTGCTTATAATTATTATTTGTGCCCAAGAGCGTCAAAAGTCATCGGACTCTAGCTTATGATCAGTCATTTAGGACTCCATTTTGGATGCGTCACGTGAAAATATACCTTCGGACAGATAATGTGAATCCTACAAATGTCGTTACTGAGTTGTGCCGACGACATACATTTTGCAAATCACAGTACAAATACCATTTTAGTGTCATGATGTGTAATAACATCAATAATTAGTTATAAGAAAATGATAGATAATTATTTAATAAAGTTCGTTTCAAATAAAGTTTTGTTTAACGAAAATGTCAAAAGTAAGACCGAATAAACATTTTCTCCTGATGTGCCCCATTTCAAGCCAGTCTGCCGCTTGAGACTAGCAATATGTCTCTTCTCTGAGCTTTATGATCGTGGACCCTAAACTTACTCTATAATACTAAGGTTTAATAATTATTTAATAGGTAAACAATAATTTTTAAATAAACCCTTTTAAATTATATTTATCTATTAATTACTAAATCTCAATTCAAACTCCAATTATTTTTATCAAACAATAAAACAAATCTCAGATTTATTCATAAGTTATTTTTATCGAATAATAAATTATCATAAATTTCTCTGAAAATGACAAAACGTGGCCACACACTCCTATAAAAACTAACGACTTATTTTTTTTCGTGGCCAGAAGTATGAAAATGCACGGAAATGTTCAAAACACGTTCAGTTTTCATTTCCAACCACAATTACAAAACACGTTCAGTTTTCATTTCCAACCACAATTACAAAACATGATCAGTTTTCATTTTCAACCAGAATTACAAAACACGTTCATTTTTCATTAGTAACATTCATTTGTGCAAAGTTTCATTGAACGGCATTTTGCCGTTATTGAGATTTCGATAATTTTCTTTAAATTATCGATGAACGTGCTGGGGAGGAGTGTAGCAAGCCCTTAAGCATAGCAAGAATACCATGGGTGCCGGACGGGGAGGAGCAAGCGTTCAAAAAAGAGTTCATATTAAGTTTTGCACTGCCATACATATTCCATGGATTTTCAGGATCAATGAAATCAGGCATAAAAACATCAAAGGCTTGTTGATTCTGTCTGATTTTTTTCGTCTTCGTAGTGTCGTTGTGATGCGTACAGAACAAAAAGACTTGCATACCTTGAATATCCCAGTAAAACATGAAATATGCTTATTATTTATCAGAAAATAGTGATACTAATAATGGATAAGCTCGCAAGAACTTGATGTAGGAATATTCCTTGAATGCTGTAGTACCGGAAAATAATTTAACGGTCTTTCGATTTCCTTATTCAAAAAGTGAAAATGGCAGAAAAAAATAGTCACACACACATTTTCACATAAACCAGTTGCAAACCAAAAATTTTTGCAACGTTTTAAAACCTGCGATAATAAAAATCGGCTATCGACTTCAAAGAAACTATCATGACAAAAAACGATTTGGGTCAGAATATAACACCGCATTGTTACAATCGAATTTAATTCAAAGAAACACATTGTAAGAGATCAGGGTCGTACGACTTTGATAACTTTTACTTCGATCACAGTACTGCGTCAACTTGATTTGCCAAGACGGCTTACGAACCGGCGTTAACCGGTCACCGATCGGCTCGCACCGGTGTGAATTATGAATCAAGTGTTCCGGCTAAACTAAACTGGCGTAAATAGCTACGGCTGTGGTTGTTACACGCTCGCAGCTCAAACGTAACCGGCGTATTCGGCGTGCGCCGGTTAGTGATCCCGGCTTAATCTCGGAAAAAATAAAGTGATTTGCCGGTGCCGTCGTGAGCCGTCTTGGCAGATCAAGTTGGCCCAGAGTGTCTTTCGTACGATATTTGCGGCTGTTTTTGAATATGCTTATTAACTTCGGGAACTGAAATGAATTTGTTTATCCAGATCGTTTATCTCCACTAAAAAGACCAATTATACAACTGAAGACAAAATCGAGAGACTTATTAATAATGTATTAATTATACGGTAAATACTACCAACACTCCCTCTATGTCTAGAAGCTGCAAATTTAGCCGCTTTGCTCCCACCCATTGCACTCTTGTGCAGAAGACATTTGTTACTAAGGTTGTACTCTCTGAGAGTAATTATCGCACTAATTGTTCATTTGTCTGGCACAGTTTGTTGGTCTCCATTCAATTAGTTCGTAACTCCGTCGAATTACTTGTATGACCAACAATTAGACCTACATCTTATTTTCCAATCCAGGAATACAAACTGTTTATATCTGTAATAGTTATTTCATTTATCTTGTTCTTATGGCAAACATGGTAACGTACAATAATTCCTTCAAATTATAAATTCACAAATACATTTTAATTTGTTATTTTGGAAACAAATACCACTGTGACATTATATTATAAGAGGTCGCAAACATTGCAAATGGCGAAAACTAGCTAAAATTTCAAAAATGAATTTTGGGGGAAATACATATTGCCACCTAGATTTTAGTAAAGAAATGTATTTAGCTATGGATGTAGTAAATGTTTGCATGCTCAATTTAGTCTAATTCATGTTCTAATTACCAAGCACATACTAAAACAAAAGAAAAACCGTTTGCATGAGAACTCTGAAATTCATGAACAATATACCAAAGCAACTCATACCTGAAATATGTATATGCTGGTCTACAATGTTTAGTGCCAATTCGTCAAAATAATATTAGGGTTTTCAAGAAATTCAAGGAAATCTTACTTCCTGGTTCAAAGTGAAAGTAGATTTCTACTTTCACTTTAAACCAGGAAGTAAGATTTCCTTGAATTTCTTGAAAACCCTAACATTATTTTAATGAATTGGCACTAAACATTGTAGACCAGCATATACATATTTCAGGTATGAGTTGCTTTGGTATATTGTTCATGAATTTCAGAGTTCTCATGCAAATGGTTTTTCTTTTTTTAGTATGTAATTAGAACATGAATTAGACTAAACTTAGCGTGCATACATTTACTACATCCATAGCAAAATACATTTATTTACTAAAATCTAGGTGGCAATAAGTATTTCCCCCAAAATTCATTTTTTGAAATTTTAGCCTGTTTTCGCCATTTGCAATGTTTGCGATACCTTAAGCTTTTATACTCGTTTGCGTGAAATATCGTGTATTTCTAAAACACAGCAACGGCATTTTCATGGGTTCCTAAATTCATGTGTTTTCAATTTTCTAAATTTAGAATTACGTAAAATTCTATTTTTACTCGGCTTGTAAATTCGTCGTTCGATATTCCCACGAAATCCACGATATTTAGTATCCCTTGAAAAAATAATAAATTCACAAGAGACAAATAGGTAACATGTGCTTTATTTACGATGAATCGCTTATATACCAGTACATAATGTTTCATATTCTTGTTTTAAGTTCATTCCTTTCAACTTATTATTTTGAGCCAATTGCGTGACTTATATTTGAGAAAGTGATCTATACGAAAGCATGACGTATTATATACAATGTTTCTTGCACGTGAAGATTGTGAGCCGCTTCCATCCAGCTCCTGGTATTTTTTCTCTCTTAGTCGTCATTGAAACATGTGCCTTTGTAATTGTATGTCATGTCTGTTTTGCTAATGTTGTTCAAATTTTGAACCTTAGCGTTAAAGAAATAAAAGTTGAAAGTAAGCAAAACAAAGACTCCTTAATTGACAGAAGACAATAAAATTGTGTAAAGCTGTTTGTGAGAAAACCAACTGCTTCTCTAAATCATGTCAAAACAAATATCTACACAACCTTGGTCACTTAACTTACAAACATTCAATCACAGATTTTTTATTTACAAAACCGACATTAAGTAAACATATTACAATCAATTAAAACATCAATGAGCTATCAGATCTGGGGAGAGTTACAGTTTTGAGATGAAAACTGATTCCTTTATTCAGGACTGTCTCTGAGACAATTCTATAAGATAAACAAAATGAAACGATATTAAATGCTTCAAAAGCAATTTATTTATACATATAAGCAACATGATACATGTTTACTAGAATACAATACAATTTTTGTTTTCTTTCTAGAATCTTTTCTTCTCAATGTCATCTGTGTCTTCATATCTGAAAGAGAAGAGTTAAACTGAGTTTACTTGACATGTTTGACTGCCGCAAAAATAAATCTTATTTAAGCTAAGATTGGTAAATGTATGTAAAATACTAGTAATAGATTATGTTTGATTATGTTGTTATTAAACAAAGGTTAACTCCAACGGTTAACGGTCTTAACAAAACTACTAAACTGCTACCACAAAATTTGCAATTTTCCATCCATTTCAACGAAGAGCCGAGTTCTATTGATTTTTATAAAAAAATTACTATGGTGTGATAGAAATATGAATCTCATTTAGCTTTATGTGACTTGGCCCTGGCGCTGTGCGGGTTCGAATCCCATTGTTGACTAAAGTCTGTCCCACCTAACAGTGAAACACGTTTTCTGAAATTATTAAGCATTATTTTTAAAAAAAGAATACCACCAATCGACGCAGAAAAAAAATCCATGGGGGTGGTCTTTCCTTACTTTTTCGATACGATGTCGTTAAAAACAGTTATTTGATAAAGTTTCGTTTTCCCCATAGCCGCTAATGTTATTTGTTTACGTCCATTATTTACCGCGACATCTCACGTGCGACGCATTCACGACGTCATATCGGGGGGCGATTCAACGTTATAGTTTACTTACTCTAAAGTTGGCGTAGTTGTGGTTTGCCTAGGACTTGTTGAAGATAAACATTTTCTCGTACTAAGAAATTCTTGTAGTAACAAAAATATGTTATAAAATGTACAACATACCAGAAACGCTGTGTTTTAAGCAGAATGTAGATACCTTACAAATGTCAATTTAACTTGAAAAAAAAGGTTCGTTTCTTCATGTCAGAGGCGCTAGTTTAACTGTTTATTTTTGTCGACGTGTGACGTCACGATAAATTATAGTCGCACTATTAATATAAATTTATTGACCCAAAAAATTCCAATACTTGATGACGTATCTGGTGCGTAGCAGGTAAGCTTACACACGCATCACCAGTCTCAACTATAAAACGAGGTGCGTGTATTCTGGCGAACCAGGTGCGTTAAAGAGATTCGATGGTTAAGAGATTACCTTCAAAAAAGTAAAATTTAACCCGTTGCGATTAATACGGAGAAAAGGGTTAATACAATTTGGACGAGTCACTACAGTTTTTTGAAATTATCAATGTCAGTGTTTTATAAATGAATCAGTCGAATCTCATTTCAACTTCGAAGAGGAATGAGGAAATCTAAGCAAATCTGATGATTACTTAAGCATTCACAAAGTCTGTTCTAATTATGGTCGAACTATGTTTTTACTTTAAAGGCAACGTTTTTACGGATAGCAAAAATTCTGCTAAACGGAACTCATTGTACATGTACTTGTTATCTTTGATTTTTAAAGCAATGGTAAATGATCGTTTTTCTCGTTCGAGAACCATACTTATTGGCAGTTAGTAATTTTCTTGGTTCTATGGATATCGCCGAAAACATATACCGTAATAGTTCTCGGTGGTAACTGCGATTCCCGGAAGAGAACTAGGGTTTTCACAGGCAATCATGGTTTTAGAAATTGTTGTGCAATTCACAAGTAAATGCAAGTTTTTATAATTTTTATATTTTTTCGCCTCTCGATCTTTTCTTAGCTGTTAGATTTTGATATACTTAATTATAATCAGTCAATGAAGAAATGAAATTTTAACATTCAAATTTCTTTTACAAAGCCATCAAAATTAAATTCAGCGAGTGCATAAAATGTCATATGTTTAAATCAGCGAAAACCACACTTCCCTGGGAATCTGAAAATTATAATTAATTGCCACTAAGTTGATTTTCCTTTGAAGAATTAGTGTACATATGCCTTACAGATCCTTGTTCTCCTTGGGTAACGACTGTGTTATGTTTTTCAAATATCTATGAAATAGAAGAACGGTATCTTCATATCAAGCTTTTCTACAACAAAGACTAATACTACATAAATCTTGAAGAAATCCATGAACTCAATTGTTAAAAAATAAAAACATTTGGTCAGTTCAATTAAATTTGATTTACACAAACAAATGTTAAATAATAGTCTACAAAATGGGTTTAAAGTTTGGATTTATTACAGGTTTAGTGTCAATCCAATTTAAATTATTTTTCTGGGATTTAAGAGACGCATGGTTGCATGATAATAATGCAATAATGCTAAATAAAAAGCTGACAGTCACAAAGTAACGAGAACTGTCTATATATTTGATAATTAAAGACGAGCATCGCAAACTTATTTTTATTATTTAATGAAATATTTACTCCGTTTTACCGCAAGTGCGACCTGTGTACAACAAGACCTGTTAGCACAGCCGAAACGGTCCTTTCATGATCTACACCATTTGATTCTAGGTATAAAGTAACTAAATGAATAAAAAAGCAATCAGATTCTGATAAGGTAGTATGGATCTAGATATAAACCGCCCACACATGGATAACAGCCACATTACACGTAGTAGATCTAAGTGGTATAGGTTTTTAATTAAAACTTATGTGGCTAATAATGTAATTTCTTAGAGAAAGTAAACAATAGTTCGTTGTTACCAGTAAAATTGACACTGGATTGTGATAAAAATAACCATTTGCTGATTTAAATTTAAATTGGTGTATGCCCCCGAAATTGTGACCTCTTGCTCCGCCTCTGGCAAGTAATTTTGTACCTGTCAAGTTGATGAACTACATATTTATTCAGTATAGTGACGAGTATAAATTTGAAATATCAACAACATGCTTTTTGGTCGAATTAATTGATTTTAATAAATGTGTTCAAAATCTTATTCAATATCTTTCGTTTATTTGAAAGATTTGATTAAAATCCCCCTAGAGAACCTCATGACATACATGTGGAAAGCGTTTCCCAGAATTCCTCGTGTCTGTTCCAACCAGTTTGATCAAGTTTAGGACTATATCGGACGCGAAAGTAACTTGGGCGGAATGAATTCAAAATATTGGTGAGGATTATTATTATTATTACCACTAGATTTGAAATAGGGGAATCTACGTATTTGTTTTTAGATAGATTTGCGTCTAAGTGTATAATGTTACTGGCTTCTTCAGTGTCATATGTTTGAAACATACTGTAATAAGTTATGTTTCGATCGTCTATGGCGCCGTTGTTGACTTAAAAATCAACCTAGAAAGTTTACGAACAGTTTTAATTTCACTTCTCAAAGCTCATTATAATGAATTGTTTTATGGAAATTTTCATCAAAGATAAATAAAATAATCGTGCAATTTTATGTGAAATGATAATGAATTCTGGAGACGGTTTGAATGTGTGTGTTTTGAGGAATCATTCATTTGGAATAATAGGATATGTAGAGGATGTGTGATGGAATGTTTGTAAACATGTTCCAGGTAAGAACTTTATTTAATTTTGTTTACCTTTCCGCTCTTCAACAAGCGGTACAACGTAGTCCTTGACAAACCCGTCGCTGTCTCCATTCGTTTGTTAATTTCTTGCAAAAACCACGCTTTCCCCGTTCGTCTTTCTAACTCAAAAAAATCTCGGACATTGACAATAATACTGGCGGCATCCATTTTGATTTCAAACACTTTAGAGATCGCGTGAATTAATTCAATTTAAGTTGTTTCATAATTATGAGACTTTCCCTCAGATGCTGGATTCTTTTTCCAAGGTAATCTCGAGTTATTTGGCGGACTTTCTCCGATGAAGATCACTGAGGAGACTTACCCGGTTACTGTAGACTCCCAGTATGCCATACATAGCGTCGTCGTCATCGCCAACTCTCTCTTCGTTTATGCTAGTGGTTTGTGTAGCAGTATGGCCGACTGTGACGGGTGGAGAAATATCTTCATGGTAGAAGATGCTTTGGACTGCGGTATCGTCGAAGGTCGCTTCTGGTACAGTATCTTCTATGCCGTATGTGAGGTGCACGGCTTTGTCAATGATTGCGATGATTGCCAGACAATCTAAAAGGCCGTAGGTGCGTTGCGCAACTGTGCCGACTTCATGGCAGCAATCTGGTAGGGCAGTGGTATTATCGACAACTTCAGTCCTATGGTGGGTGGGAAGAACATCAGCATCAGTGATGGTTACACTGGGAAATATTTCCTCAAGGTAGCGGGTTGGTTTGGCAGCGAAGTCGCCGACGGTCACCATTGGGAGAATTTCTTCTTCGTAGCTGGTGGGTTTGGTAGATTGTACCTCTTTCTCGCAGCAGCAGCAGTCGCAGCAGTCGACTTGTTGGAACGCAGTGTTGTCTTCATAACTCTTTAAGTCTCTTACTTGCTCAACGTCTTGTCCTTAAACAAAACATGTATCAATGCTTTTAATAGATTTATATACACAGCTTTTATTGGTTAAAACCAAACGTTCAGGAGAATAAACACCGCTGTTTCTAAACTTCAGTGAGATTTGTGCTTAACGCTTACATTGCCCTGGCGATGCTGGTTCGGTTTCTTGCCTATGCTTTTATGCTATGTTTTTAAATTTGTTAAAACCTACAACAATAAGATGAAACATATAAAAATATGGTTAGCTGTTTAAACATACTTATTCTTTCTAGTTCTTTACGCCTGGTGTCATAATTCTTGAAAAATTTTCCAGTTCGCTGGAATTTCCTATCCTCTTTTGCCGTCCATTTGTTCTTGCTGTTGGACCTCGCTGGTCGTCTGTGGCTGTAAATAGCACACACTCTCTGCTGGTCTTGGACTAGCTTTTTGTTTTTAATTTGTTCAATAAAACACAGGCCACACTCGCAGTGGGTTGGATGATGCTTGGTAATGACGGCTGTTTCGCGGCTGTCACCTGCTGAAAGAAGAAACATCCTTAAATATCTAGTTGTTTTTAAAGTGAAATAAATGGGGCGCTTAAAGGGAAATGTGTTTCTCAGAAAATGACGATGAATCGCAACTACTCTGTTGATTTCCGCAATTATTTGATCTCAATCGGGGCTGAAGAGTATAAAAATTATATTTCAGATTGGTTTCTATTCTCAGTTTTATAATCTTGAGGGCTGGTCTCAACACCACGAACAATCATATGCTGAAATTTTTTGTTTTTCATCCGACATATTTATCAAAAGTCTAAGTAGTTGGTTATTTACTTGAAATATTTACAACATCAAGTAAAACCTCCAATTGTAACTCAACAATCTGAGTTTCAAGAAACTCAAATAACACTTTGTCCTGTTGAGATATTCTAGAATAAACGACAGAGTTCAAACTCAGATTTTTTTTGTTTTTTATTCAAACCGGTTTTTTGGAGAGGATTTTTATTAGAATTTACAGATAACGAATGCTCAAATCAGCATTTAAAATAAGAAATATTATTTTAAAGCTTATTAGCGAAGCATAAGTCAATCAATTATAATAAGCAGAGTTTCGACAGAATTTTTAAATAATCACATTGTGTTTAAAATTAAACTCAGTAGTTTTTGTGATATTAGGGTCTGATTTAAATCATCTCTTGAAAATCAATAATTTTGTTAGATCAATTCTGATTTCAATAGATTGCTCCGTTCCAGTAGATGCAGAGAAGATCTTAAGATTATTAGTAATCGACAATGAAATAAATAGCGAGTTGTTATTTTATTTTTAGTTTTATGACAGTTTTACACAAATAGTTTAACAAATAAGAACGGGCCAAATATTTTGGTCATAATATACCGAGACAAAATGAAAACTTGACAAGAATAACATGGAAAACTGCTATTACATAAACGATGCAAGTGAATGCAAAAATAGCGAGTTGTTATTTTCTGTCTGTCTCGCTTCTTTCTTATCGCTTAATTCGCGAAAATTGAAACGTGATTAAAAAGTGGCTTCACAGTTAAATAAACATTACTTCCTTTTTATGATTAATCCTTTAAAACAAATCTGCTAGTATCATTATGCACTTACATAAATACTTATTTTAAAAGTTACATTTTATTTTAGTTTGAATAGGCCTAAATTTAAAAGAGTTCTGAATTAAAATGAATCAAGACAAATTACTTTTAACGTGATCCTCTATTTTAACGTGTCAGAATAAAACGATAAGATAACGTTACCTTTACTGTATTTTCGATAATTATACATTTCAGGTATAATTATTAAATAAATGCAAAAGATGTCTTGCAATAGACGATGGACCTTGGTTGCAAATATTGCGTCTCTATGGAGCTGACGTTTTGGCGTCACAAGCGTTTACGTCATTTCGCTACACTGTGACGTTGTTTCGAAAATTAAATCGGCATCCATGCCTTGCATGGTATAGAGCTCACACTCGTGTTTTTGTGAATGAAAAGCCATCGGCGTTCGTTATAAGTCAGTGAGTATGAACACTTACGCTCAAGTAGACTGTGTTCTATACTTCAGTTTTAAACTTCTACGTCACATATAGCTGGATATGGATGTTGACCCTAATGTAGACCCATACTTTTCTTACTTGCTAGTTTTCTTTTTAGATTAAGATTTTAACGATGTTTTTAAAAGTAATAGAATTCTAAGAGTTTCGTTAGGGTCAACATTCAAGTATCTCTGCATTCAAAAACTACTACTGTTGTATCATTTAATTTCGTGGGAATCAAATTTCACGCAAATGACATAAGTGACAGTTTTGCGAGGGCTTATATTCGCGCATTTGTACTTTTTAGTAAGTCTAGATATTAAATGGTTTGATTCCGCTGGGGTTTGATGTCGCGCTTTAACCCTCGCGCGAAAAACGCGAAAATTAATGATACCACAGTAGAGTAAGTAAGCAACGACAAACTATTCCCTTTTCTACACGAAATCCTTTCAACTTCTGTTCATTATTAGCCAACTGCGTGATTTATATTTGATAAATTGATCTAAACATATGCACAGCCAAGACACCTAAATAGACAGAAAAAAAGATTGTACAGCTTTTTGTGAAAAAAAAACCCGACTGCTTCTATAAATCATATAGCAAACAAATATTTACACAATCTGGACCACCTAAGATACAAACATTCAATCACTGATGTTGTATATACGCCGCCAAAGTTTACAAGTTTATTTTTTACGCCCAGTAGATGAAAACATGTAAACATGAGGCAAAAACATAAACATCATACGTTTATATACGAGGCTCATAGTTGAGAAAATCGTGACATACAATGGTAAGGTAACAGTTAGACTGGCTCCCGTCCCCATGTTCTGTTATATAGTCTCATGCCACTAACTCAATAATCATCAATACCTCCAAGAAAAGCAACTCCTGCAGGTACCTCACTGATATGCATTTTACTAACCTTATCTCCCAGAACATAGGTTCAGCATATCAGTAAAAAGTGGAAAATAAAATGAATAAAAAGAGATGATAAGTATTTCAGTATAAGTATTGTCTTTAATAAACCATCTAGCTGGTGCCAGGCTAGGTAACAGTAAGTAATTTCCGTAAAAGAGAATGTCTATATGCTCTATTCCAAAATAAAGTGCGCACTTTGTTTTCGGTGATTTTGTCATTAGCTGCTTTTCTTCATGCCTACATATTCGGTATGCAAAATTAGATAAGATCATGGATAGTTTTACTATAATAGAATTTAAATGATCTTATCTCAATTTTGTTACCAAATATTCTCGCATTTAGGAAAGCAGTTAATAGAAGTATAAAATGTATACTTCTGTTGATAAAAAATCACCGAAAACAAACTTTTCTTTTGGAATAGAGTATAGAATCATTTTATTTCACTGACGTTAATTGTGCCGCATAATACGAAAATGTGTCCCCTGGGATATTTGATTTTCTTTTCTTTTCTTTTCTTCTTTTTTTCTTGTTTTCCTTCGGTGGAATTTAAAGTATTTTCAGTTTTCTGCTGTTTTTTAGAAAAAAAAACCAACACGTTTATACGCCATTTCTATGAAATATTAAAGCATTAAATATTTTTTGTAACAAATACTGCATTTATTCAATATTTTTCCCGCGAAATGCAAAATCAGTATTGTTGTCTGCTACACTTCCTGCAAGAGGTCACTTTCACGAATCGCGTTTACTTCCCGAATGGCGCGGCTCTGCTCTCTCCGACGCCGCTGCTAAGCTATAATCTCTAAACTGTCTATTCAAAAATCTGTGTGAAATACTTCAATGTCTTAAGGTGGAATGTACCTTTAAAATATTTTCAAGAAAATAGTTGAATTTGGTATCAATTGAAAGTTTGTGATATACCTGATACGACATGGATACTGGTTTTGACAGTTATAAATCCTATCAATGTACATGACGTCGCAAACAACACCATCTACGCACGTTTTTGACCGTCTGTCAATGGCCGTAAAATCGCCGTATTTTTCATTTTTGATCTAAAATAGTGACGCATAGAGACAATTTAACCAAACAGAATGATCATGTTAGTGATTTCCTTCATGCTGATAGGAAAAACATGATAAATTTATTTACAATTGTTAAATTAATAACAAAAATTGGATGTTTTAAAATTTCGAGTTTTCGTCGATTTTTCACATTTAAAGTCCGATTAGATAAAATCGGCCCGAATTTTTTTGCAATTTTTTGATATATTCAGGAACAATATATTTTCAATTCCATAGTCAATTTTCAAAAACTTTTACCGTCGATTTATTTTTCAATCGCGATTTGATGAAGTACACCACACGTCTTATTTTGACGCCGTAAATATCGAAGTTTACGTTTCGTTATGCTGTATATGATTGTTGACGCTAGTCCTTTGGATAAACAACGTTTACAAAAATTCAGATTTGATTTGTAATTTTGAAAATAAAACAACGATACACAAATGAAATTTAAAAGCCAGTTTTCATATCAAAATTGATGAAATAAAAGCTGTATTCCGCGCTAATTAGGTAAAACCTATAAATGTTTTTTAGAACCAGAGCAAATAAATTTTCAAATATATTGCGGCTGAATATGTTCCGTATGATTGTTTTTCATTTTCCAAAATTTAAAATTAATGCTATATACACATCGGATTACATATCTAAAACAATATCAGTAACCTTTTAAAGCTACGATATTATTGAATTTTAGCATACAATGTCACAATTATATTATTATCTTACTTCAAATGTGACATATATTTATTGCTCAAGTTTCCTAAATTAGAAAAAAACACAACCAGCATAAAAGATTGCTCATGTGTTCCTCTTAAAAACGAACGTTACTTAATAATCAAAATAACGGGATCGCGAACGTTAAAATTTACGGCGTCAAAATACGACGTGTGGTGTACTTCATCAAATCGCGATTGAAAAATAAATCGACGGTGAAAGTTTTTGAAAATTGACTATGGAATTGAAAATATATTGTTCCTGAATATATATATATAAATTGCAAAAAAATTTCGGGCCGATTTTTTCTAATTGGACTTTAAATGTGAAAAATCGATGAAAACTCGAAATTTTAAAACATCCCATTTTTGTTATTAATTTAACAATTGTAAAGAAATGTATAATGTTTTTCCTATCAGCATGAAGGAAATCACTAACATGATCATTCTGTTTGGTTAAATTGTCTCTATGCGTCACTATTTTAGATCAAAAATGAAAAATACGGCGATTTTACGGCCATTGACAGACGGTCAAAAACGTGCGTAGATGGTGTTGTTTGCGACGTCATATACAGTGATAGGATTTATAACTGTCAAAACCAATATCCATTTCGTATCAGGAATATCACAAACTTTCATTTGATACCAAATTCAACTATTTTCTTGAAAATATTTTTATAGGTACATTCCACCTTAATTGTGATTAATATTAATTGAATAATTATATAATGTCAATTAATGACTGAACAGCAGAAATTTTAGACTACTAAGTACATTTTAGGATCAGTTGTAATTGCTGTTATTTTCGATTTAATACGTTACCAAGCACATTTAAAACGAATAAAAATGTTGATTTCAATAAACTGTCACGATTGAAACAAATGAGATAGAGAGAGAGAGAGAGAGAGAGAGAGAGAGAGAGAGAGAGAGAGAGAGAGAGAGAGAGAGAGAGAGAGAGACAGACAGAGAGAGAGAGAGAGAGAGAGAGAGCATTGCATGATCCTTATTCATGATCCTTATTACGAATGGCCTGGAAACACGGAAACTTTGGAGTTTCTTGTATACCTTTCACTAAACCAAAATACAACGATTTGATAAAATAGACACACCCTAAGAACAGGATAATGCGGAATAAATTCTAAAAAACGGATGCATTAAAGTTTTGTGCCATAAACACTTTCAAGTCAGTGTACACGGTGAAAACTCCCTAGAAACATTTATTTCTCCGTAAAAAGAGGATCTGCTGTGTACGTGCGCCACAAAAATTGCCTGTCTTTAGCCTACTGTCACAGGAAAAATTATATTCCGTGTTGAGGGTAACTATAGTGAGATACATTGTATTCACTGTAATTTTAACCTGGCATATTCATACATGTAAAAGGCCGTGTCGCAGTAATTTCTACATGATTTTGACATTTAACCCTAAGTATCTTTGTAAAACTACAAGATGTGCGATCTTAAAACTTTGTTCTGATGCAACTCGTACATCAACCCGTATAAATAAATAAATATTAGCTTTAAACAATGCGTGTTTTTAAATATGAATAAATGTGGATTATATACTACCACTGTCGGTTTTTGTTTTCAGCAGATAAGCTGCAACATGTGTGTACTACTGCGACGTGCGCCGGATATGTAGTGTGGGTTTACTCTCCACTACTGATACACTTGTACTGTAGCTTCAAATGACAATTTAACAATCATGTTGCCTTCGTTGGAAGTACCTAATAGTATGACGACAGACTGAAAGCTTTTAGATTTTCAAAACAACGTCACAGTGAGAAGAGATGACGTTAGCGCTTGTGACGTCAAGAGTACAACTCCATAGAGACGCAATATTTGCAATCACGTAAAGACGTATCTTCAATTGCAAGATATTTTTTGCTTCGTATTATACAATAAAATGTATAATTATCGGAAACACATTAGAGGTAACGTTTTCTGACTGTTTTATTAAAAGTGTTAGACATATATTTGTCACGTTGTTAGTAATTTCCATGAATTCATGGTTGAAATATTTTCTAGTAATTTCCATAAATTCATGGTTGAACTGTTTTCTAGTATTTCCCTGAATGCATGTTTGAAATATTATCCAGTAATTTCCCTGTATGCATGTTTGAAATATTTTCTATTAATTTCCCTGAAAGCTTGGTTGAAATATTTTCTATTAATTTCCCTGAAAGCTTGGTTGTAATATTTTCTAGTATTTTCCCTGAATGCATGGTTGAAATATTTTCTAGTAATTTCCCTGAATACATGGTTGAAATATTATCCAGTAATTTCCCTGAATGCATGTTTGAAATATTATCCAGTAATTTCCCTGTATGCATGTTTGAAATATTTTCTATTAATTTCCCTGAAAGCTTGGTTGTAATATTTTCTAGTATTTTCCCTGAATGCATGGTTGAAATATTTTCTAGTAATTTCCCTGAATACATGGTTGAAATATTTTCTAGTATTTTCCCTGGATGCATGGTTGAAATATTTTCTAGTAATTTCCCTGAATGCATGGTTGAAATATTTTCCAGTATTTCCCTGAATGCATGGTTGAAATATTTTCAAGTCAATAACATTGCAGAACATTTATTCTCATGGCGTTGAATGTCTTAATTTTTCTCTAAAGGTTGATTAGCTAAAAATTTTGTTCGAACATTGTATCGTAACAATTATAGTTTATATAGTAGGCCTATTTTTAAGTCTGGAAGTAGGCGTAACATACACAGTCAAAAGGGGAAATGATTTAAATCTTGACTTGAACTTATATTTGTTTGGTGTTAATGAAATCTTTAAAATGGTAACACATGGAACGAACTAATTCCCTGTTGTTGTATATCTCCAACGATGCACTGTCACACAGGTTTTCTCTCTGGGGTTATGTATTGTTCATCGGTGTTTTTAAAGATAAAAAATGCATACTAAGCTTTTAAATAGAATCTAATAAAAGCTATGTAATTCAAAATTGTAAATTGTACAATAATTCAAAACT
Source organism: Corbicula japonica (assembly GCA_038501625.1). Lineage (NCBI taxonomy): Eukaryota > Metazoa > Mollusca > Bivalvia > Venerida > Cyrenidae > Corbicula > Corbicula japonica. Next base: position 1,974,029 of record JAZAYU010000042.1, read on the forward strand.
TGAATTTATATTATTTGGGTGATAATGAAATCTTTAAAATGGCTAGACGTGGAACTTTTGCTGACAAACAAATTCCTTGTTGAGATTTTTTTGTCCGACGATTCACTGTCACACAGGTTTTCTCTGGGTAAGGTATCGTTCCGTTGTGTTTTTCAAGATAAGACATGCATAATAAGCTTTCTTACAAAATATCATAAAAGCTTGGCAAGAGTCGTTTTTTTTAGTTTGACAGTTGATTTGGTGATTTGGTAATTTTGACTGCGACTGTTTTGTCAGTGATAAAAATAATTTCGATCAGTATCACATGACCAGGTGCCCCACACCATGCCAGTTCTTACTAATACACTCTTTTTTCCAAGTAAAAATGGTGTCAAGACGCTGATATTACAGTTCATTCTATCAAAATATGCAAAATCACCGTCAAAATCGTAGTTTAAAAAGGCATATTCTATGTAATTTCAATTATATGCATAGAATATGCATTTTTAACTACGATTTTTACGTCGTATTTTCGCATATTTTGATAGAATGAAATATTATCAGTGACTTGACACCATTTTTACAAGGAAACTAGGGTGAATTAGTAACGACTGGCAGGGGTAGGGCGGCTGCTCAAACGCCAGTGCTGAGATCATTATATACATATGATTGATTTGGAGGCTTGCGTGAGTTTTAAACGGTTGCTCAGCTGTGATACACATGACAGTTTATTTTTCAAGCATTTAAAACGTCAAAAATACATTTCACAACATTTCCTTATATTATGACTGCTGTGAGATTGCAAACACCGTTATATCAACGGCTATATTTCTGGTAACGTATCTCATTTGTGACGTAATCCACACATTATACGTTATGCGTACTTGACGTCAACTCCTTAGCGACGCGTCACTATTTTCAGACAGTGTAGACACATATTGAGTTATCAAAAGAATATTTTGTTGCTTTTTCTTCTTCTTAATATTCACACAAATGGATAAATGTATCTACAGAAGATCCTTTCGAGGTAAACGTGTAATGTTTATTTATTAACTTTTTTCGTGTCTAATTTTTTGGAATACATATAAACCGACAATGGTCCTTCCTTCCTCTTTATGTTTTGGGCCTTAATTAAATCTGCCTATTTACTTGAATGTAATGAAATTAATTTCTATGCGTCTAATTATTGTGGAATGAATATAAACTGACAATGGTTCTTCTTTTCTCTTTATGTTTCGGACCTTAAATAAATCTGCCTATTTACATAAATTTAAATGAACTTAATTTTTATGCGTCTAATTGTTGTCGAATGAATGCAAACCGGCAATTGTTCCTATTTCCTTTTTTATGTTTAGGGCCTTAATTAAAACTGCCTATTAACTTTTGAGGGTGGAATACTTCAGATGTGCTTAATGTTGAATGTACTGCTTTATTATGCCTATACATGACTGAACAGAAGCGTATTTCGCTGAAATTTTGCAATAATCAGTACATACATGATATATGTTTAGTGTAGTGAGTGAATTTTACAGCCCATGTAACTTCAAAGCAACTTTGAGTTTAAACGTATATTTTGTACATGTAAGAAAAATACATTACATTAACTTTGTTAACATTTTATCATATTATGTTAAAATATTTAACGTATATCATCTACCAAAGCTACGGCCGATTTTGCGAATTTTCTTTAAACCTTCACCCGATTGCTAATGTCCATGATTTATGAATGCACAGAGGATTTTAATAGGTCTTTCATATAAATAATTAAAACTGATTATTCTTATCATGCTTAAATTTTGAAGGGTGTACTTCAAGTCCATGCGAAGAAATGTTAGCTTATCGGTTTAATCTGATTGTGGTCGGAGAATCTCGGAAACTGACCGAGAAGTTGCGATTCAGCGCCATGTTCTCGGAGACGCATTTCCCTTTAAGCGACCCATTTATTTCACTTAAGACTTAAAACTAAATTTTTTTTTTCCTTTTAGGTGACAACCGCGACATTGCTGTTGTTCCCTCCTTTCATCCACCACACTGCGAGTGCGGCCTGTGTATATATGCACAAAATAAAAACAAAAAGCAAGTCAAAGACCAGCGGACTTTTTCCGCTATCTACCCCCACAGCCGCCCGAAGAGGTCCAACGGGCAGAGCGCAAAGGAGGACAGCAAATTCCAGCAAAATGGACCATTTTTCAAGAACTTTGGCAAGAGGCGTGAAGAACTTGAAAGAATAAGTATGTTCAAATAGCTACCAATATTCATTTGTTTTATCTTATTGTTGTAGGTTCTAACAAACATTTAATAACATGATATAAGCGTAGGCAAGGAATCAAACAAGCACTGCCAGAGCAATGCTAATGTTAAGCCTCAACCCACTGAAACACATGTCTCACTGAAGTTAGATTTAAAACCAAATGATGACGGTCCACAAACAACGTGTACAAGCCATAGTGGTTTTCCCCGATAACTATATTTAGAAACAGTCAATACAGGAAAAATGATCCGTAACGCTATCGATGAAAGTCGCAAAATGAGGCTTTTGTCGATATGTTAACATTTCATTCTACTGAAGCCAATTAAAGCTTTAAGAAAATGTAAGCTTTAAAAAATAAAGTGGTGTTTAATTCTCCTGAACTTTTGGTTTCAACTAATGAAAGCTTTTATAAATCTAAGAAAAGCATTGATACATGTTTTGTTTAAGGACAAGACGTTGAGCAAGTCAGAGATTTGCAGTGTGTTGAAGACAAAACTTCATTCCAACAAGCCGACTGCTGCTGCTGCTGTTGCTGCGAGGAAAGTATACAATCCACCCAACCTACCAGCTTCCAAGACGAAATTCTCCCAATTGAGACCGTCGGCGACTTCGCTGCCATACCAACCCACTACCATGAAGAAATATTTCCTGATGTAACATTCACTAATGCTGATGTTCGTCCTGCCCACCATATTATTGAAGTTGTCGATAATACCACTGCCCAACCAGATCACTGCCATGAAGTCGGCACAGTTGCGCAACGCACCTATGGCCTTTTAGATTGTCTAGCAATCCTCGCAATCGTTGACACAGCTGTGCACCTCACCTACGGCTTAGAATATACTGTACCAGATGTGACCTCCGACGACTTCGCAGTCCAAAGCATCTTCCATCAAGAAAATATTCCTCCAGCCGCCACTGTCAGCTGTTCTGCTACCCAAACCACTAGCAGCAACGACGATGAAGTTTACTATGACGACGATGCTATGTATGGCATATTGGGAGTATACAGTAACCGGGTGAGTCTCCTAAGTGGTATATGTATGTAAATGATTATACACTGGGAACGGCGACAGTGCCTTGAAAAATGGAGCAGCCACGGGGAAAGGTACCTTTGGTCATATTTTGTGACATTTAAGTTGTTACTATATTTAGAAAGAACTTACAGCTATCTATTATTTTCCCATAACAAAATGTTTTTTGTTACACCTTTTGACGATAAAATAATATTTTACCGCGAAATGCATAATAATGAATGTCGTTTGCTCAACTTTATGACGTCATTTCAATGATTGACATCAACTGTCCGAATGTGTACCTTTTCCCGTGACGTGCCCCAAATAACGTCGACTGAGAATCAAACTTCTGTCGCACTATCCAGCAAATAATTATTGAAAACAAGAGAACTCGGTCCTTTAGTGAAACACAGTTGAAAAATTGCAAGTTTTGTGTTAGCAGATTGGTCAGACCGTTTGACCTTTTGTGTTAGCAGATTGGTCAGACCGTTTGACCGTTGAACCTAACCTTTTTTAATAACAACATGATCGAACATTCCCATACAGTAACCTAGCTTAGCTAAAATAAGATTTAGCTTTCGCGACAGTCAAATGTTCAATGCAGTTCATTTCTTCTCTTTCAGATATGAATACGCCGATGTCATTGACAAAAAAACGATTCTAGAAAGAAAACATATATTTATGTTATATTTTATTGTATCGTATTCTGTTCTGTTATATTATATTTTGTTCTGTTCTATTCTGTTGCTTTATATATAAATAAATTGTTTTTGAATCACTAAATATCGTTTAATTGTGATTTTCTTATAAAAAGTCTCTTCAAAGGGTAGTCCTGAATATAGGAATCAGTTTTTATCTCAAAGAAACTTCAAAGATTTTTGTAATCGGTATTATACTAGTTGTATCTTCAGTTTTGGACCAAATTTAAGCTGATGGTCTATTTTATGGTGACCAGTGACATCATCGGTTTATGTGCACACATCAATACTAGTCTCACACGGAGCACGCTTCGGAGATTCTACGTGTATATCTGAAGCTTGCCGGAGATCGCCGAGTTGATACGATTGAACTATCTATCTATCTATATATACTGCTGAACGCCCCTTTCGGGTATTACTAGCAGGTGCGCGTCAGTGCAAGAATAAAAGTTTTTAATGACAAGAAGACGTCAAAGAAAAACAGGGGTGAAATTGTTAAAAGAGTTAAAATCAGGTTAAAAACAGTGTTTTGCTATCTAGGCAACGTTGAGAGTGTTTAAAGCCTGTTTGAAATGATCAGGATCAGGCTGTAAAACGACGGTAGATGGTAGTTGGTTCCATAATACGACAGTCTGAGGAAAGAAAGAGTATTTAAAAATGTCTATGTTAGTGTGAATCTGCATGTAGGTTAATGGATGCATGTGCCTGGTCCTTCTCAATGGCTGCACGAGATATGGTGGGACTGATATTGCCACAAAACCATGGATTATTTTGAAGAACATTCATAGTCTAGCAGAGGTTCTTCTAGATTCTAATGTTTCCCACTTTAGGTCGCCCAGCATAGTCGTCACACTGTCGTAAGGGGAATATTGACCTTTGACCCAACGGGCTGCTCTCCGTTGGATCATTTCAATTTTGTTTATGTTACACTGTGTGTGTGGTGACCAAACAGTAGACGCATATTCTAGTTGCGGTCTAACTAGGGATTTGTATGAAACTTCACGAATTTTCTGGTTTTTTGAAGGTAGATTTCTTTTTAAGAACCCTAGAGTTTTATTTGCACTTTGAGTGATTCTGTCAATGTAATGATTCCATGACAGGTCACTTGAAATGTCAATACCTAGATATTTTGCACTTGGTACTACCTCTAAAGTGTGAACTAGTCTAGTCATCCATTAATAATTGCTACTACAGCACTAGGTCATAAAAATATCTTAAGCAACACTTCTGTTCGCAAACATGCCAAACTGTTCATGATATTTTATTTATAAATCAATACTATGTGGAGATTTTCTTAATTAAGCATAATACATGTAAACCTGTTCACACAAATTGGTTGTGTCTCTGGTCACCATTCAAAATGGCTGCCTCCATAAGCATAAAATTAAAAACTTTTGACTCATTTTATAACTATCTAGATTTCCAGTTATCTGGAATTTCCCTGATGATTTTCACAATTATTGAAACCTAAACTGTGTTCTTTGAATGCGGCTTAATGCTGATATGCCCATTTCCCTATTTTCAAGTAAAGTTATAATAAGTAAAGAATCGGTTTCGCATTTTCCGTTGTTTTGGTTTGACACAGCTGATGCAGCTAAGTCGGTCGGAATCATGCTCGGTATTAAATAGCTGAGCTGTCTCCGTCGATGTACGGGTACTGGTTCGTGCATGCTCGGTGTAAAATAACTAAGCTGTCTCCTCGTTACCCAGTATGCGCAATACCATTACATATAACCAAAATTGTATCACGATACGAAATCATCATACCGGTATGGCTGGAGATATTGTGACAGCTTAAAGAGCTAATCTGTCATCTGACACTTAAGATATAAAAATTATTTATAAATCTAGTTAAAAAATCATGTTGAGAGCCCATGAGTTGAAATGTGTTCTAATATGATAGTATTGAAAGACATTTAGACATCATTCAAAACATTCAAATCATGGCATTGGAAATCTCATTTTTATTACACATCATATTATACATACTTGATATTACTAGTAAAAAATATAATTGATATTTTAACAATATTAATTTGTTTATGTTGTGTGTTCATTGTGTGTTACATAATGGAACAGTTAAGTCAAATTAAAAGGTTTGAAGTCAGAATTAATATGCAGCCATACTTTTTGTTCATATAGCAATAAATCGTGGTACGTATCGGAATACAGTGTTGGCGTATTGCAGTATATCATGGTATACTTCAGGCAATACCATTACATGTATCTATAACCAAAGCTTATGGTTTTCTGAAGTTGATGACCACTGGAAACTTCTGCTATACCAGTGAAAATATGCAGAGCAAATGAATTAACATTACAATTTAGAAGATTTAGGAGAAGTATGTACAAACATTAACATGTAACTGACTTAAGGATTGAATCGATAGTTGATGGTTTCCATTTGGGTATGGAAAACAGTTGGGTTGTTTAAAGTGTGTGAAGCCCGAAGGGCTTCACGCGTACTTTAAACAATCCAACTGTTTTTCATACCCAAATGGAAACCATCAAATATTGATTCAATCCTTATATTTACACTCATTAATAATCTCATTAATACAGAAATAACTAGAATAATTCGTAATATTACGGCTTTTTCGAACGGCTGATGGAACAGCTACGTTGACGACAAAGTGAATGACGGCACGCTTTTTCGCAGCAACTCGTGGCAAAACGTGCGTGCAAGGCGACGTCACACGTCAAAACATCGTGCAACGTCCAATAAATTGTGAACGGCTCTATTGTAGCCACGCCTTTTAAATAATACGTCACACTGTTTACCATCAGAACTTATGATTCGTTAGATGAATAAGACTTCATCGTAGAGGATGAAGTTGAAGTGTAAATATTGACATTTAAAAAATTCAAGGTTTATTTGCGCATTTGCAAACTTTGATCAACATGGAAGTGTTTTAACAAAATAATGGCATTAACTGGGCTTCAGTTATTACAGTGTAATCTTGATTGATATCATTGATATATCTGAAGATATTTGCCTGTTTGAAGATGGGCAATTTCGTAATGACATTACTGATAAAATTACGCCTGTGATAATTAAAGGCTACAAACATGGAGAACAATCACGCACTTCGAGAGGTTAAACTCCTCCATTTTTATTATATTTTTTTTATCAGGGAGGATAAATTTATATTTCGACTTAAATCATAAAAAATCTTAAATTAATTTAAAAAATTATTCAGAAGATATTGTTTATAAACAAATTCGATAAGATGATTTTGTTAAGTATAAAAGATACAATTTCGTCAAATATTTACTGTAAAAATGTGTTTGGTTTAGTTAAGTTTCACAAAATAAGCGGAAAAACTTTCGAAATTGTCACTGAAAACATCAGTTTAATTAGTTTTTGAGATACATGGATAGACCCCTTTAAACGGTGAATTTCGCTACTGTTTGAGTCAATAAAAAAGAACAGCATTCTAATCATCTTATTTAAAAAACAGTCGAGCATTTTATATTTTATTTGTGTTGTTCTAAATAAAGAAGAACGTAAAATCTTTCAAATTCAGAATTCAAACAGTTTTCAAATAGTTTTCGTTTTCCCGCGCAGGAAGTAGAACTAATCCCATTTATTACACATGCTCAATGCTCCTTAACCGACCGTCAGAATGCACTGCATGTACAGTTTTCGGCTACGTTGTTGTTTTAATCTAATAAATGTGGCCTTTTTGTTGTAGTTTTGATGAATAAAATAGTTTGGTTGAATAAAACTTAACATGGCAGGAAGGATTTTATTAAAAATGTGCCGCATACCTTGTGCAATAAAAATGTAAGTTTGTTTATCATCTTTCTGTGATTTCACACTTATGTATATGCTACGCGACATTATTGTTGTGCTGGTTTTTGTAATTGTCATGATTGAAATTGAGCTGAAATCATTAAAACATAACAGACTACGAATACGTTTTAACAACTTGATGTGCAATTTCATTTTTTTTTTCAAGACGACAAGTTAGAACAGCTACAGGAATTACCATACGATATTCAAAACCTGATGAAGTAAAAGAGCTTGTCCGACTTATGAGAGAAGAGAAGGGCTGGGACAACACTGAATTTGATTGCAACGCTGCACTAGCCATAAGTCCAAATGCCATTCTTGTAGCCGCAGACCACAACGACAATGCCGTTGGTACAGTTTTAGGTTGCTTTTAGAGCTTAGCCATCGGGGCCCAAAATCATAAAACTAAATCTTGAGACCAATCTCAAATATTAAGCATCTGATTGGCTGAAATGGCGATTGGTCGTTATTTCAGCCAGCATGCAGATGCTTGAGTTTGAGGCTGGTCTCCAATCCTAGTTTTATGATCTTTGGCCCGTGATTACTCTCTGGCATTCTGTGTCACGTGTTGCGTGTGTAGTATAGATCGTATCAGCGACCTCTGTAGCTCGATCGGTAGTGCGCCGGCACGGTAAGCTGGAGGTCCGAGGTTCGAATCCTGGTTGAGGCTACTCTTTCTAGCCCAAATCTGCCATGTTTGTGTCTTCTCTAAACTGTTCTTCTGTTTCTTTAAACAAATTGTTAAATGAGTTATTGCCCTTGCGATTTGAAAACTTGACTACTCTGAACCAAACATTAACGAATTTATTGTTTTATTTAAAAACTTTAAATTTTTGATAAATAACTGATATTTTGATTTGGTATTTCTGATATTTCAAAACAACATCGATTTCTTACAGGTCTTTAATTAGAAAAATAGAATTTGTATTTTTCGATTAAGTTAATTAAAACATAATTTAAGAATACTATTTTTAGGCTTTGATTATTTCAGGTTTTCTTGGCGTGTGTCCTGCTGTAAAAGATACGATTTATCTAGCACACTGGATCGTGCACAAAAGTGTACGCGGAAAAGGTGTTGGAGGAAAACTGTGGTCGGCCATGATGGATCACACCGGAAGAACAAATATTTGTCTCGATGGCGTGGAAGACATGGTGGATTGGTACAAAGCCAGGGGCTATGGCATCGAATCATTTAAATTAAGAAATTTTACAGGGGTGATAACTGCCGTAATGAAACAAACAGATCATACTGATATGAAATATCAAATTATTCCCCTTTGTGATAACCTTTGGCCTGCGCTTCTAAACTACGACAACGATGTTTATAATGGAGTAAATAGGGAGAAGATTCTACGGGCTTGGTTTACGGGAGACTGTGTTTATGCAGTTGTCGCCCTTGCCAACAATACCGTTGTAGGATTTGGTTCTGTTATAAATGCAAATGTAAACGAATATTGTATTCAGACTTTATCGGCCGATGATGACCAAGTAGTCGATGAGATTCTTTGCAATATGATCAGTAAAATGCCAGTTGGGGCTCGAGTTACCTTTTCCTTATTAGCCGATAAGAAAATCCCTGCTTGTTTTCGCGAATTTAAAGAAACTGTAGGGGAGCAAAGGTTGTTTTCTCATTATGAGCTAAAAACTAAACGAGAGAAGATGTTTTTAATAAACCATCATACAATTTAGATGCACTGTTCATTTGTTGTTTGAAATGAAATACCGTTGTCTTTTTCAACATTCTCGAGTTACACAGAACCATTGATCTGCAGCAGGTTATGAAAATTAAGCTTTTCCATTTCACAGGTGTTGCTTGAATTGGATAACAAATTAAATGAAAATAAAATGATTGGAATGAAGTCCTTTTTGTAGAAAATTAGAAAGCCTATCTACTGATATTATGTTTTATGGTTAAGGATACAGGAATAAGATGTAGTTCATTGGGGTTGCCCGAACCGGGGGCCCTTAATGAGCTGCAATATTTAATTTTCATTCCTTTTCGGCCAGTAAGTCGGAATCTATCATGTAACTACTATAAGAAGGACCCTAAAATACCCCCGTTATGGAAATTCTGCATCCGACCCTGAGAAAAATCACTCATCTTCTTGATTGATAAATAATGACTCTCTGACACACGAATTGTTATGGATCTATATCTAGATGTTTCTTGAATCGAGGCAAAACATGGGGCATCGACTCATCTCAATCATGATGCGCTAAATCTATACTGGCCTGATAACTGGTACATTAGAAGTGCCCATATCCCAAGATTATTAAACCGAGAATGGAAACCAGTCTCAAATCTCAAGGATCTGATTGGCTGAAATGGCGACTGGTAAAATAAATGTGGAAACACAGCTACTGTTTTACTATTTACAAGATTTGGACACTCTTAAAGATACATGTATTAATTAATTTTTGTTGCACCTTTAAAGTTCTTAAAAGTCCAACAAAAATCCAAAACCAATTTCTCAAAAATATGTTGACAACTTTTCCGATTAATCATAGCACTGAAATATTTCTCATAAATTTAAGTGTCACCAGAATCGTTTTGTGGAAATCGACGTGTTTTAATAAATAATATATTTTTTACGAAATCGGAAGAAATCTGATTGTAAATTACCCTACAGTGTTATGATTAATGCAATGAATTCTTAACACATTTTTGAGAAATTGCTTTAGGATTTTTGTTGGACATTTAAAGGTGCTTGGTTACGTATCAAAACAAAAATAATCATTGTATTTAAATATCAAAATTTATTATTTAAACTGTAGAAGACCTGTAAACAAAGTTTATGCGATGCAGGCCTTTGCCCAAGATCACAAAACTAAATCTGGAGATCAGTCTCAAATCTCAAGCATCTGATTGGCTGAAATGGCGACCAGTCGCCATTTCAGCCAATCAAATCCTTGAGATTTGAGACTGATCTCAAAACTTAGTTTTATGATCTTGGGCCCCGTAGACAATGTTTAACAATTAGTAAACACATATTTTTCAAACATTTCTAAATGTCTTTTTGTTATTTACCAAACTAGCGCACAGTCTTCTGGTTTGTTTTGTTTTACGATTAATCTCAGCCCTGGGTTGCTCGCTTGCGTATTTAAACAGTCACATTTCACGCCGTAACAAGCTTACCGATGGTGCTTTCGCTTTGTTGGGAGTGGCGTCGGATCAGAAGGCGATAGCAAAAACGTGATGTATTTAGGCAACAATAATAATATTTATTTATTTGGCATCGTGCATTCCCCGCGCATGTTAATTATTACCGTGCCTTCTGCCTAATAGCGACAGAATGATAAAAAATGATGAGAACACAATCATAACTATAATACTTCAATACACAATTTATTTCGGTAAAATTAAAAAATATTCGTGCTAAAACAAAAAAAGTAGGGTTAACAGAGATCTTTTTAAACTTGGCCTTGTTCTAAGGCGCTCTTGGGTTTTCTTATAACACAGATCATGGCGGCATTTCACATCGGTCAGTTATTCTTTGACATTAGCACAATTAAAGCATAATTGATAAATATTATTTTATTATTTTTCTAAATGGCATAGATCTCAAGCCGTTGGTTCTTTGTTTAAACTGTTTCTGGAACATGTATGCAGTTTTAAATCAAAATAAATAAGTGTATCTTGTGTTAAATGGATCATGTGGATTTATTATATTTTTAATAGTACATGATAATAATTTAACTGTTATCATGTGGTGAAGAGTAACGTTGTATAAAAGAAGAATTATCCTGTTTGTTAGTAATATAAAGCGAGTTTTGTCGGCGGGTGGATAAAATGTGTTTAGGGGTAGAGCAAGTAAATAAATCCACTCCGTTGTAAGGCTCGCAATAATATTTAATGTGAATTAACAAAAACACAAAGTTCAAAAGAAAAGGTAAATTCAAGTTATTAAATATTCACTAAGTAAGAAACGCTTAGTCACGAAGTTATCACAGTAAGCAGTTATCATAGTTTACAAGAGAATTAAATAGTCACTAAGCTATAGAGTCACTTAGTTGAATGTTGTATGTTAATGTTGTATAAGATGATTTCAATGAAATGAAATAAACCTTTAAGAAAATAAAGACATATATATAACAGTTGTGGCCACTGGTGGTTTTGGTGCTTTTTTATGACCAATCCCCGAGTTACAGATTACGGCTAACTCGTTACAGTCCGCATAAATTTATTCTATAAGAGAATATGTGTCACGATAACAGCTATGGTTCAATAACATTATTATATATGTCCATTCAGATGTCCATAGTAATAACAATATGAAGATGTACACAAGTGTACAGAAAAACACAAAAACATGTGTACTAAAGAACCTGAAAACATATGTACCGAAGAACACAAGTACACTGACGAACACAGGTACTTGGGACCTGCAAATAAACAATTAAGGATGCTTAGAACATTAATATTCATTACAAACAATATAGAACTATAATTCTAAGCATTTCGTTCTCTCAGGATGTTTGTTTATCATAATAAAAATGTATGCTTCCATAGACATCTAAAATACATAATTATTTATATCTCGGTTGCTAAATTAAAATACATGTACAATATACGCCTTTCCAATAATTCGATGAATTTATTTGGTTACCTCCCCTGTCCAGTCACGTGACTGCTTTACAGGATAAATGATTGCTCGCTGTAATAACGTAATAGGGAATATGTACCTACAACTTTCTTTTTTATCATAAAATTCTTTTTTTTTAAATATATTCTCTCTTTGAATTAGTAATAATACATCAGCGTCATGATATTTTTGAAAATAATTTATAAAACAATCAGGTTTCTGACTAAAAGTGTCAATTCATTATTCCTCGCATTAGACACTAAACGACTTCAACTAACAGACAGTCGCAGTGTTCTCTTCACGGCTTAATTGAGTCTCGTTTCCGGATTAGCGTGTCTATTCAACTACTGACATCATGTTGTGATTATGTCGGCGGCGATTGATTTTGAAGGCGGCATGCCATAAACATGTCAAACTGTCTCGCACACGGGGTCATCTGTCAATTACTTAAAGGGGCAGATATCATTGACCAATAGAGATCGTGTAATTTCTATTTGCAAGGTATCTACACCTCCCAATTCTTAAGTATTTCGGAGTCCTTTAACTACTGGATGTGCCATCAAATATATTCGATTTAGCACTTAAATGGATTCTTAATCAACATTATGACACGTATAGAAACAAAAGCCGTCAATAAGAAACAAATCTTGTCAAAACATGTTATATATGTTTAATTAAGAGTTTGGGCTTTTATGCCAAAATTACAATCTGTCAAACCTAAGAAATCTAAATTGGATATGCAACCATAATGTGATATAAATATTCTCATCTTTTTGGAAGCCGGCATCTAAATCCTTGGATTTTATCCTACGAATGATACTTCTACAACAAACAACTAGATTACCGATCCTGTTTTATTTCAAGACAGAATCAATCATATTTGGTTGTGAAGTATACGTAACATTTTAAATATTCAAATTATTTACACGTTGACCATAAACGCCTTAATTTTTTAGGACAATTCTATTGTTCAAATGTGTAAGTATCAACAAATTCAGATTGTATTTTTTCAATTTTTTTTGTCTACAGATCATGTAACCAGATGTTGACATATCACGATTTCCGGATAATAGCGCATTACTAGCCTTAGCAATTTGCAACATTTACACCAGTACAATATATTAAAATATATAAAAGATATTAAGAAGAAATTGTTGTACATAATTGGTAAAATTAATGCTTATGTTTGTCCAAATTGCGTTTCATACTGCCTACTATCAACAAGAATGGTACATGTTCTTATATCATTAAAAATCTAAATATCTAACAAATAGTAAACATAAAAGGTCTGGCTAGAATAACAGACCAGCAACTTATTTTTTTCACCGCCGGCGACGAACGCAGACCTGCAATATAGCGGATAAGGTTAGCTATTATGTGCTTAAGCCATTAGCCCGATCGTTCAGCTATCCTGCAGAGCCTCGTTTTGTATTGATTTTCGGTCGCGGGAAGTAACTCGTACAGGACTGCGAAACTGTTTATTGGAAAGGCGTATAACTTACAGATTTGTGACATCAATCCCTGCTCAACTGTTCGTACAAAGTCTCACGCTTCATTCCAAAAATCATCAGAGTCTCTGTGCTCACAAGTGATGAGGTTAGCAAACTACATCCTAAAATTCCTCCCAAAGTAATAGAAATAATAAATTTCTAGCTAAGACACAACATACAAGAACCTTCTTCTAAAAAAATCTACATGCGCACTGAGACCAGCTGCCTATTTCCCGCCAAATACAAGAATAGCGTAAAAACATCTCACACCCCATGTTCTAAAAATAGTAACAACAATATCAACAGATTAATTAAAGAGGCTTGCAAATAGATATATTAAAGTCTGGTCCCGTTACATTCTACCCCTCTTCGAAAAAAATTGGTGTCCCCATCATTTCCTATAATAAATAGAAAAGAACTTGTCAACATCTTGTCGATGACGACTCCGCCATCATCCTAAAAAGTAAATGATAACTTTGTATTATCATTTCCATTACAAAAAAAACAAAACAGTTTTCTCCTCAGCCAATCACCTTGAATCCGAAACCTAAAAGACAAAATGATTGATAAGACTTCAACATCTAATTATCAAATCTCCACATTCAACATAAGAATGTAACAAACCTATTACCAAAGCGTTTAAGCTTTTTCTCATAGTAAATAGCCACGTCTTATAACCGAGTATTTACGGTAACTAAGACATGCTATAATACAAATTTTTTTTTGCCTCTTTTTCTGTTTTTCAGTGTCAGTGGAGTGTCAATATCTTAATTGAACTTATATCTGTAATCAGCAATAGATCTTTTAAATGGCGTTATCAATTGATATGAAATAGATGCTTTAAGAAATCAAAATTTAAAAATAAATTCTTGTATTTTACTATTTAAAACTAGTAAATGGCAGAGCATAGTTGCTTCTGAATGATAGTTATCTATTCCATTTATGAGATTCGTTGGTAGATTTAATCACATTGAGTATGAGGTTAAGAGCAACCAGTCAGAGACTTCTTCTTATAAATGGGTTTTCAACAGTTGTCTTTTTTTGGATAGAAACTATGTGAGAGTCGCAGTCACAATGGTGGTACGAATTAAATGAGGGCGAATACCAAGGTACGCATAAATTGATGACGTAAACAACATCGACCTTTGGACGTTCTAAATTTCAGTCAGTTGTGCAATAATAAAAGTTATTTTTAAACAAAGACATAACCAAAAAAGTGTATTTAAGCCAGCGATCCTGATCACTTAGCATTCCCCTTCGCGGGATTGTGAAATCGAACCGAGACTTTGTCAATCTGTGTCTGTAAGTGTGTTTGAAACTTTGACAATTTCGTGTCTACCTTCACTGGGCTTCAGACATCAGTTGCAAAACAGTCGTTAGACATAGAAAAACAACACACAAAGTGAATAAATCATTGTTGACAACAAGTTCATCAACATATAACACGCTGTCAGTGGGTGTTGTGTCTGAATCTGTTGTTGTGCAGTGTGTTATGCTAAAGCGTCCCTGTCATTATTTCAATACAACAGGAAAGTGTCGATTTGGTAAACATTGTAAATTTGAACACAGTATAGAAATTTTACAGGAAAGAAGTGCTTCTCAACCGAATGAAAATGAAGCAGTAAATCAAGTCAAAGACGATAAGCTGAAGGAGCTGTCGGAGATTTTTAAATTTGATTCTAATACCAACTCGGTTTCAAGAAGTCAAGATGCAAGCCTAAACAGTACAAGTGAAGAACTTCTCGTTGGAAAGGAGGGGAGTAACATTTGTAGCAGTTACGCAAAATCACGGTTTTGTCGATATGGAAAGAGATGTCGTTACCAGCACATTTTGCCAGGCAAACAAGAGGGATCCAAAACTTTTTCAGAAATCAAAGAGAGCAATGTAGCATCCACAGATCAATATGGGACTGAAAAAGATAAAGTGCAAAATGAAGAAAGTTTGCAGAATCAGGAATCTGTAAATAAAGATAATGCTGTAAAAAGTTTACCTTCTCAGAAGGTTTGTAAGTTCTTCAAACGTGGCTTCTGCCACTTTGGTAAAAGATGTTATTTTTATCACCCGTCGGGAACTGCAGTCAGCAAACCAGAGGATGTTGATAGTGAGTCACAAACACCTGATATAAATGCACAGCCTCCTGCTGCAGACAAAACAAATGAAAGCAAAGAATGGACACAAGTTTCACGAGCCCCAAAAATCATTAATGTCATTAAAAGGTCAGAAGTAGATAGCACAAAATTAAAAGAACTGAGAGACACTGAAATCAAACAACTGAAGCGCCGATTTCCAGCCGACAAGTTACAGATATTAAATGAGACAGACGAAAATGCCACCTTTGTCTTCTCATTTATTCCTTCGGACCCAGATTGGGTAATGTATTGTTTTAACTTTTTGTTTTACTGCTACTTAAAATTTTGATCTTCAATTATAATTATTCAGAGCTGGTGTTTGTCACTTATTCAGTATTTACCACTACCTAGTCATTATTTTTTAGATTGAATTAGTCTTAATTAAGGTTCTAATACCTTAAAAATTGAAACAACACTCAGTTAATACAAAATAAACCTTTATCATCAAATGACTGAATAACCTAGTTCTAAATTCTTACCTTGATGTATGCTATATTTAGCCTGTATTATTAGTGTATATATGTATCTATAAATTATCAAGCGACAAAGTAAGATAAAAAGTTAATTGGTTAAGGGTCAAATAAATTCTTGTTTTCACTTAAAGTTGAATAATGCAGTTACTGTATTCTGGCATGTGAACTTGTTTTAAAGTAAATAATTTAACTAAATTAATGTTCTTTATTTCTAGCCCTTTGATGTAAAGTCTTTTGACATCCAAGTCAGCTTCGATGAAAACTATCCATTAAAGGTAAGACATAAATTGGCAAAAATGAAACAGTAAATAATTTTTAAGTAGAATAGTCCTGAGACTAGTTAGGGAAATTTATTTTGATAAGCAGTAAAATATTTGAGAATAAATTAAAAAAAAAATGTGTTAAATTGCGTTTATATTGAATAAAGAGTTAATAGTGGGGGTTAATTATTCTGAGGTAGAAATAAGGACCAAACTGTTAACAGGGACATTGAAATATTAATAATGATCTTTAACCCTTTTCCTGAGTTTCCTGCATGGATTTGATGGCTGATCTGTATTTACACTTTTCACCAATGTGATAAAGACATACCGTATCTATGGAGTTTAGGAGTTAACTCTACTTCATGTACATGTATACAGCTTATACCCATGTGCTATTACTGTTAGTGAAGATCCTGAGCCCAAGAACATGAAACTGAGATTGAAGACCAGTCTTAAATCTCAAGTACATGTATCTGATGTGACCAGTCATCATTTCAGCCAGTCAGATGTTTGAAATTTGAGACTGGTCTCCAATCTGTTTTATTATCTTGGGCCCTGCACAGACTGATCTGGATTTACACTAATCAGAATGAATAATCACTGTCTTATTAGAGCAGAGGAATTACTTGGTAATTTTCAATTATGGTAAAATGTATTACTTATTCCTAAAGTTATTATTTATTTCTTACAGCTGTTCAGTGTAGACATTCCTCTTGATCAGGATCTGCCAGCAACAGTTCAGAGGTAAACTTAGCTTGTTAACTTTGTCATTATTTGTTTTGTACACTGGGGTTTGTCAGTAGTGTCTGTGCGGGGATGTTCCCAAAACATTAGATCGTTATTTCAATGATATTCAGTTGACATTTTTCCAGAATTTTGCAAAAAAATCACATAAAAAGTAACAAAATAAACAGTAAACATCTGTAGTGACTTTCCTTCATCTCGGGAATGCAAGTGTTTTGTGATCCCAATTAAAGCATGTTTGTTTTTCGGACCTTCTTTCGAATGTAACGGCACATCTGGATCTACTTTGGTCGTACTTGCAATAAAATGCGTATGGAGTAGAGTTAACTGGAACAATTGTTTGCAGATATACAAAAGTCTCTCTGCAAGAATGGGTGTCAAAAAAGGAAGAGGAATGTGTGAAGAAGGATGTTGTAGAGTTACTGTTCCGCCCCTTCCTGCGCTGGATGGACAGAAGTATGGAAAACATTGTCACAGAGGGACTTAAACAGGTTAGTAAGTTTACACTTAACCCTTTCCTCCATAGACACACCTTTATTTGGAAGGCAAACTGTGTAGATCCAGATCAGCTGGCACATCCATGCTGTCTGATCAGGATCTGCACAGTTCGCTTTTTGAATTGTTAGGTTATTTCTGACCTAAATGTGACCAGTGCAGAACCTGATCAGACGGCACGGATGTGCCGGCTGATCTGGATCTACAGTGGTTGCACAAGCCATAAAATGTGTATACAGTGTATATGAAGAAAAGGGTTAAAGTTATACACAGGTTTTCATCTCATTATCTTTCAGTCTTTAGGGTGATGACCAAAAAAAAAAGAAATATTTTTTATTTTGCTCAGTATTTTTCCCCACTATTTTGGAAAATGGTGGCATGGTCTTTAAGGTTTTGAAAAATGTGTTTTACTTAAATTTGGATCTGAAGCTTTCTTAACGAAAACATTGATTTCTGTCTGCATTTTACTTTTTATTAACTTACCTACATGTGGAAAATAAACCAACATGTAATGAGTTAAGACATTAATTATATGTGATAGTGTAACATTTAGCAAGTTAAATGATATAAAAATCACTTTGGGAATTTGTTATGACACTGTGATGTAAAACATAATTAGTCAATTATTAATTTACATTTAAAATTTACATGATTTCATATGACAGATGATGATATTCATTCCTTCCCTTTCAGCTACGTAGAGAATTGACAGCTAAGGCAGCTGGTCTGCAATTCATCCCGGCAAATGAGCTGAAAAGAGAGCACAGTCCTGAAGCGTCTGGTGATGCAGACTTTACTGAAGACTCTTCAGAGTTGGTGGCAGAAAAGGACACAAGGAGTCCTGTTGCTTACAGGAAAGTAAGTGAATTGCGGCTCATCTGACTGATTTGTAAACAAAAGTCATGGATGAGTTTTGAATGCATTTTTTTTAGCAGTTTTCTAACTTCTTTAAGGAAAATTATAGTGCAGAGGATTTAGATTGGTTTGAAATGACTCCTGCAAGGTGATTTTTTCTTCTTTAGAAGTGGCCTTGTAACTTTAAATCAGGTTTTTTCAGTCACCTTCAGAGAAATGAGTCGTGCTATTTTAATAATATATGGCTTGGGCTCCTTCAATTGTCAGTGAAAAGAAGCCCTGTCCAGTGGTCTCAGAGGCAGGAAAAAAGGATTTTCCCGCGTTAATAATGACCATAAAATCCGGCTGTTATAGTGAAGCAGCTGTTATTTTGTTTGTTTAAAGCCATGAATTCATTTCTGTTTTTATTATAGCCCCTTCTACTTTTTAAGATAATGAAACCACAGTGACTCGCACCTTTTAGTATATCCTTTGGGTATGTTTAATTAACGCTCTCCTCCGTGTGTATGCCTTAATGCCATTTATCCAGATCAGGATCTGCACTACCTGCTTTTTGATTGATAAGGTTAATTCTCAAATTCTGACCAATAAGCAAACAGTGCAGATCCTGATTAGACGATATCATGTGCTGGTAGATCTGGATCTACACTGTTCGCAAATGCTATAAAAAGGTGTATGAATGGAGGAAAAAGTTTTAAAATACAAGCTTGAGAAGTTTACAATTATATTGTTGCGGTATCCACAGAGGAATTTATCATTGATTTGTTTTCGCAGTTTGACCATAATGAGGATGAAGTGTACACTGGTCCAGAAAATGACCCCCATGATAGCGGTGCATGTGTCGACAACCTTGGCTCTGATGACAGCAACGATGATGATAGTG
This sequence comes from Corbicula japonica, assembly GCA_038501625.1. NCBI lineage: Eukaryota > Metazoa > Mollusca > Bivalvia > Venerida > Cyrenidae > Corbicula > Corbicula japonica. The sequence continues at coordinate 1,993,685 of JAZAYU010000042.1, forward strand.
ATGACGATGATGATGATGGAAGCGGGGATGATGGTAATACTGAAGACGCAGATAACAAAGTTCATCAGAGACCTAAAATTGACCCGGATACCGAGCGCCGTGGGACAGAGGTGTCATTCCGTAACATGCAGATCTGGTATTGCACCACAATCATGATGGAGAAACTTCGTCTCACTGTACAGTGTGAGAGGTGTAAGAACACCACTGATTTCAACACGCCCCCTAATCGGGTGAATTCAATAGCCTGCAGCAAGTGTAACAATACACAGCTAGCTGTGTTCCGACCGGTACTGGCTCATGCCTACTCCAGCACATTTGGCTACCTGGACCTTGATGGGTGTGTTGCGTTTGACGTGATTCTACAAGATTGTCACTTTTCCATGGGCTGTGTCCAGTGTTCCAGGGATATTCTTGTCAAGGTGATCCTTAATTCATTCAGCTTACTTCAGTACAGTCCAACCTGTGCTTACAACCACCTGTGATGTAACTTAAGTCATAACAAATTCTATATTTTTTGCTTGAAAAAGGACAAGTGTCCGAAAATTTGAAATTAAAAGAGTATAAAATTTACGTAATAATGAAGACTTTAATAAATTATCTACGATGAAGCATTTAGGCAGAAGCCTTGCCAAATGATCCTGGAAGTTCATTTTTTAACATGCTTCATGTAGATTGTTGCCCTGATTGTTTATTTTTATGCCCCCAGAAAGTGGGAGGCATATAGACAGCGTTTTTTTTTCCCAAAGGGGAAAGGTTCCCCTTCCCCTACAATTGGGAAATTTTCGCGTCGTAAAATCTCGAAATTGAGAAAAAAATCAGTCGCAGATCAGCCAAATTGGGATTTTTCTTTATTCATGTAAATAAACACTAGGGATTTTATTCAGCTTTACCAAGCATCATAAGCTCTGGTTTTTTAACAGGAAACCCTTTAGTGATGTAACTGTTAAGCCAGAACTAAGTTACAGCCAATCCAATGACTGCCTGTCTATGGAAAAATAATTTCCATTGGCAGGAAAAGTTTCATTGAGGTTGCAATTAATGTGAAATAATAATGGAAGGAGTGGGGGCTGGAGTCAGTGTAAGGTTGAGGCAATGTGTCTTTGAGCTACATCTAGCTCAAGGATAGCTTCTGAGTGGGACTCAGTTTGGTATCCAAATACGTCGGAAGGTTGGATTCAAGTTTAGTTTCAGTCCAATTTTCGGGGGAAAGTACGGGAGGTTGCTCGATACCGATACCTACATTCATTGGTTCAAATCGCTCAGACTCGGGACTCGTCGCCAATAGCATGGGATCGGTCGATATATACCCAAAATCTTGCAACAAAAGAGTGCCAGTGTTCGTATTTAATGGCTTCCTTTGAATAATCACTCATTCTAAACGTTGTTGTGAAGTTTGTTAACTACTTTCAGTTTCTGGAGACTTGTCATTGCGCTTCAATTTTATACGTAAGAATCAGTCAACTTGCAATTATTTACCATAAGCCAGTCTGAAAAAAGGAAGTGTATAAAACGCGGACCAGATCAATGACGTCACATGTCTATTTTATTTAATGATAACTGAGTAAGAGTCTAACTGGAGCGTTGATAAGAGTTACTCCGTTTTTGAACGGTACGTTTTTTTTTACGCGGAAAGACATTTCTTGTAAAAAACTCTTTGGTCAATTGGGAAACAGCACTGTTTGTTGTTGGAAATATAGCTTTGGGGATTGGGAATGTCCGGTACTTTAAATTGGGAAGACTCCTGTCAGCTTTGGGAATGGTACCGTTTTGCGGAGGTAGTTAAAGAAGGAAAAAAAACGCTGATAGAGTTGCACTCGTCTGTCCGTACATGCCTAAATCTTGTGGCATCAACTCCTCCTAAACTTCAAGGCGGATTTTTTTCAAACTTGCACAGATGATCAAGCAGGATGTTTAAATGATTGTAAGGAATGGATTTTTTTCTGTGACTAATATTACCAGAGTTATGGCCCTTTGTTATTACAAATTTTGTTGCAGCAGTGGGTGCATCAGTGTCCAAGGACACATTCTAGTTTGTAATTCATATGTGCTTGGTACCCACTATCTGTGTTAGTTCTAAATGGGGCGCAGCACGGGAATATGTGTCTTTTGACATTTTCGATGTTACTATATTTAGAAAGAACTTACAATAATCTGTTGTTTCTCATAACTAAAATTTTAAAGAGGTTTTTTTTTACACATTTTGACAATGTTTTTATTATCGCGAAATGCAATACAAGCAATGTTATCTGCTCATTTTTAAGACGCCATTCCAAGGACTAACGACAACAGTCCAAAGACACGTTTTCCTATGACGCACCCCATATCATTTAAAGGGGTAGATTCATGAAGGCTCAAAATTGGCCTAAAATTATCTCAAATTTTCAAATTGCATTTACAAGGCTGAAAGTGTGCTTTTGATAATCTATTATGGCTGTTTTCTTGAAAAGATAAAAAGTGAAGACGAAACCATAAGCAAAAATAAAGTAAAGTATGTCAAATGTGTCTGAAATTTGAAAATGTTTGCCAAAATGCAATTTTTTGTTAATTTTTCATCATGTTTTGGTGATTTTCATATTGGGCACAGGCTTCGACCAAACTAATTTAAAGAATTTTTTCTGTATAAATGTGTGCTGAATTCATGGTCAAAATTTGATTTTGGTCGAAAAGTGTGCCCTTATCGAAATCCTCTAAAATCTGCTGTGAAAATGGACAAAAATATGAATTTTAGCACATTTTTCTCTTTTTTAGCAATTTTGATGACCCCTTGTCAAACTCTTTTAGCAGTGATCAATATTAAATTTTAAAATATGAAAAGTATAACCATTTATGTATTCAATGGCATTAAAATTTAAGATATAAAACAAAATTAAAAATTTTACATATTTTTAGGCCGATATTTGGCCTTCGTGAACCTACTCCTTTGTTTATTTATCAAGACGTTTGTTTGTTACAGTCATTCATTGCTGGCCGAGTGATGGAGATCAGATGTCGCGGCTGTCATTCTATGATGAAGTTTTCAGCAGACTCGGTTAAATTGACAACGCTCACTGCAGATGGGGTGGACAGTGCTAAATGTAAGTGACGTTTGTGCTGGATTAGGTTTAAGAGAAACTTGGCGGAGTCCACAGATAATCTGAAACCATTTGTGAATATCATGGTTTTAATGAAGATTTCTTATTAGTATGTACTAATTTTGATATAATTGTGTTCTTTGTGTCTTTAGGGAATGGCTTAGAAGTTAGAGGGAGACATGGGAGAAATAGTCTCTCAAATGTTTAGAACTTCTCGCTCTTCTAAGCCAAGGGAGAAGTTTTCCCTATATGTTTCATACAGAAATCCAAACTCCTAGTTGACTTCTCCCTAAAATTGGAAAAACTTCTTCCTGTTCTGACAGCCCAAGCCAATCCCTGATCTTATCAAATCTATAAAATTAAGTAAAGTGTATGTTTTAAATGTTTTTTTTTCTTGAACATGCACAAAATTGAATTTATTGTTTATGAAGTAAATTGTTTAGGAACTATAAATATCTACTAGTTAATATATGGGGGAAGTATAAAGAGTTTGGATGTAATGATATATCAAAAGAGGTGTTTTCCATGTAATATATAAGTGCAAATCTGAATGATGCTAATGCTATGTTTGATAATTTTTCTCTGGCAGATATTTATTATTTCAATCTAACACAAATATGCTTTATAGAGTGTTTAAAATAATGGTAACACTTCAGTGAGTCTGTTTGTCAGGTGGTTTATGATGTCAAAACTTAAAATGAGTGATGTCAAAAAAGGAATAAGGGTGTATAGCAGTTGTTGATTTAATTACCTTTGTTTCAATGCATTGCCTATTGGGAATTTTTGCTGTTGTGTCAGAATTTATGGTAGAATCTGGAAACAATTTTTAATTAATTGATTTTTACAGTTTCAGGAAAGATCTACACTGTGAAGGTGCGTAAGAATCAGCGTGTGCTTAAGGACCCAGCTATACAAGAGGGGAAACCGTTACCTGATAATGGAGCATGTAAACACTACAAGAAAAGCTTCCGTTGGCTCAGGTAATACCATATGTCATAATAGATGAAATTCTGCAAACAGAGAATGGGTTGCAGGGAGACTTGAGAGAAATAGTCTTCCGATTGGCTTAAACTTCTCCCTAAACTCAGCCAAGGGAAACATCTTCCCTATATGCTTGATACAGAAAGTCAAAATCCAAGTTGACTTCTCCCCAAAATTGGAAAACCTTCTTCCTGTTCTAAAAACCTTTAATAGCTAATCCCTGAGTAAATGCTTTAAATAGGTTCATCATAGTTCAAAGAGATATTTTCTGTAATTGCATCACAGGATAGTAAAAAGTGAAAAAAATTGAGCTAATTTGAAAGATAAGTTTGACAACTGAACCAAATTAAGTGATCAGATTAAATGTGTTATTAAAGCAAAACACTGGACTAGTATGGGGCACGTCTAGGGAAAACCTTTCTTCAGAAAGCTAAGCTCATGTCCTATGGGTGAACAATGTAGATCCAGATCTGCCATCACATCTGATCAGGATCTGCACTTTTCACTTTTAGTTTCATTATTTTAGTTATTTCTGACCAAGAAGTAAAAAAACAGTGTATATCAAGATCAGCCATCATACCTGATCAGGATCAACATTGTTTACTTTTAGATACATGAAGTTATTTCTGGCCAAGAAGTAAAAAAACAGTGTATATCAAGATCAGCCATCATACCTGATCAGGATCAACATTGTTTACTTTTAGATGCATGAAGTTATTTCTGGCCAAGAAGTAAACAGTGTAGATACAGAGCATACAGCACAATTGAGCCTTTTGATAATATTAAGCCTAGGGGTAGAGTGTCCGACTCTAGATCCGGAGACTATAGGTTCAAATCCCACCAGGGATGAGATTCTTCTGCAGTTTCCCCAATCCACATTTAGCGCGAGTACTGGTTGGAAACCCTAGATTCTCATCCAAAATTTGGGAAAAAATGGGGCGGGTGGGCGGGTTTTATGTTTTATTTATCATTCTCACTGTTTCTAACGATGCTTGTGTACTGCAAAGGTTAATAAATGTCTAGCCCACTATGAATTGCTGCTTTGCACTTAAATTTTTCATAATGCATTTTCATACTCGACCGATTCTTACTTGTAATGTTAATTTTAAGTTACACATTTTTCTTTTCAAGTTAAAAAACGTTCGGAGGGAGTGATTTTTGAGGGTTGGGCGGGGATGAGAATCTGGAAATTAATTTTCTATTGCCTAAAATAAATAAGTTTAAACTAAATATATATAATCTATAGAGTTAAAGGGAAATTAAGTTCTTTTAACTTGTGCAGGTTTCCTTGTTGTGGAAAGACATACCCCTGTGACTTGTGCCATGATGATAAGGAGGACCATGAGATGAAGTTTGCTAACAGGATGATCTGTGGTTTCTGCTGCAGGGAACAGGTAGGATTAATTCCAATCAAGGATTGAAGCATCAATAGTTTGTTGTGTTCATCAGGGTGTGAAAAACATTTGGGATATTTTTAGTTTGTTAGACTTGAAAAATAAATGCTTTTTTTTATCTCACAATAAATTATCTATTTAGTTCTTATATTTATACTCAAAAGAAGTAAAAACTATTCCAAAAACGATTAAAATTTCAAGTAGATGTATTTAAACGCAGCATTAGGGTAATAAAACAAACAATAACTTAAAATGGATATTATGTTAACATTTAATGTGCCTAACGCCATTCGGCGGAAAATTTATATAGTATATAGTTGATAATCCTAATGCAGAAAGAAGCCGATTGGTCAATTTAAATACATCTACTTGAAATTCTAATTGTGTTTGGAATATTTTTATTCCTTTTTTTATTTATGCTCCTAATTACTCTAAATTCTTACCAATGGGTAGAACTTGTGATAATCTGGCCTTTTTGAAATGGCTATCAGAGCCAAATTGTTGACACAACAACAAAAGTTGACTCTTATAATACACGTTTTTGTGCAAAGAAATATGATTACTATCTTGGATGAATGAAAACAATTTCATATGAAAGGTTTAGAAGGATAAAATCAATATTATTGAATGCTCCAATGTTCTTTTGTGTGACTCAGACTTATTGAATAGCAGGACAGTTTGTTTCATCATTTATTTTTATTTCTATATACAGGCTTTTGCCGCTGACAGACCTTGTGCAGGATGTAGCAGTGCTCTTACCAAAGTACGGACAGCTCACTGGGAGGGAGGTCGAGGCTGTCGGGACAAGATCTCCATGAGCAGGTAAGCTAGGATGGAGTTTACTGTCTACCATTGTAAATATGATGTTCATTGTGTTATCCTATCCTACCAATAAGAATTACATATCAATAACATAGTGTTTGAACTGAAGTGTTCATCTTTATTAAACAAACAGGCAGTATATTATTATCTCCAGGTTTGTGGTTCTTCGAAGTTAAAATGTTTCCAGCTGGCAGTTGAAAAGATGTGTATGACTTTAAAAGATTGCCCACCAAACCTTTAATTGTCTAAAAACACTGAATTTAAGAAAGATATGCCTAAATGAAATTAAATACATTATCTAAACACTTCCTATCAGCTTGGATCTTTAAAACAAACTACTTAGTTCTGTTTAGTTGTGATAATGGTTTTAGGAATCTTTCATTCTCTCCACTTCCCTTCATAAAATCCATGTGATATGACTTTCACTGCACAAACAAACTGTAGATCTAGATTAGCAGGCACATTTGTGCTGTCTTATAAGATCCATACTATTCACTTTAATAGATTTATTAGACCAAGAAGTCTGATCAAGATTCGGTCCACACTGTTTGGTTTTAGATTCAGTAGGTCATTATAGACAAAGAGGCCAACAATGTAGATTGCTGATCTGGATCTAAACCTGTACACTATTTGGCCATGTGATAAAAGACTTATCTGTGGAGTAAAGGGTAAAAATATGTGAATTTGTATTTGCAGGTTTGATGGTAAGAAGTACACTAATCTGAACAAGACAGTGTCTAACAAAGCCAAGAACCAACAAGAGAAAAAACAAGGGAAGAAAAACACAAAACTGAGACATACCTAATTAGCTAGTGACATCAAGACAAAAGTGATAACATGTTGATTAAAATCCTTTATCAGCCTACTGTATTATATCATATTTACTACAAATATCGACTTCAGTAAGATATTAACCCAGTGACAGACTTCAGTAAATTTTTGTTGCACTGCAACTCTTCATATGATGCCAATCAGATTTTTTCTCATGTGACTACTGTTAGAACTGACGCTCCTATCATTAAATGCTGCGTTTTACTTCCAAATAAGGTTTTGCTGTCAATCAGATGTTTGTTGCTATGGGTCCTTGCTGATGTTGAACTGAAAACTTCTTTTCCGAAAGACACTGGCAGTTGTAGCCCCGAAGTAATAACAAAAGGTGTGTCTTAAGGTAAAGCAACCCTAAGTCATGATTAAATAAGAACAGCGGTGTGTCAATTAAACTTTCACACTACTTCTCAACGGAAATATTCTGTCACCATGCCACAACTTTTGATGTTTTGGTTGCAAGCCAAAATCTAGCTGAAATCGAAATTTGTAATACCTAACTTTAACCCTTTCCTCCATAGATACACCTTTATTGCGTGGGCTAACAGTTTAGATCCAGATCAGCCAGCACATCAGTGCCATCTGATCAGGATCTCAACTGTTTGCTTTTTGATTTGTTAGGTTATTTCTGACAAAAATGGAACCAGTGCAGATCCAGATCATATGGCACAAAAGTGCCAGCTGATCCGGATCTACACTGGTCCCACATGCGAAAAATATGTATATATGGTGGAAAGGGTTTAACTCAATAAGTGCAAATGAATGTAATTAAATTTTAACCCTTTAATCCATATGTAAACATTTTATTGTTTGTGCTACCAGTGTAGATCTGGATCAGCCAGCATATCTGCAATCTGATCTGGATCATCGCTATTTGCTACTTGGTCAGAAATAGGCTAATGTATCTAAGTGTACAGTGTACATGTAGATCCTGATGAGATGGCCTGCAAGATAAAGGCATATGTATGGACTAAAGGTTTATATTATATTTACTTATAAAATAAACTTTGCATCCAACACTTGCAAAAGTTTCCAGTATGAATTTAATAAAAAGGTCAAGATTGAACCCACTACTCATTATATACCCGTTTTAACAGGTGTGTGACCAGTGCAGAATCAAGATCAGCCAGCACATTCATGTTGGCTGATCTGGATCTACACATGTCACATCTTGGTCAGAAATGACCTAATGAGTAAGAAAGCAAACAATTTTGATCCTGATAAGAAGGCACAGGTATGCTAGCTGATCTGGATTTACACCAAATAAAGGTATTTATATCTAGAGTAAATGGTTAAAAAGTTAAAAACGTGTTATTCGGAATAAAAACATACATTAGAACATGTAAAATAAAGCTGTATTGATGGTTTTGAATAAAAGAACTTGTTTGCAATAAACTCAAACTTTTGTACTGTTTTGTCCAGGTGGGGAAATAGCTAAAGAAAACCTTTAACGGTGCGTGTTGCAAGAAATTTTTCTTCGGTGAAAACATTTTACTTAAGTACTTAAAATTATAAATAAATTCTCGTGTGAATGTAGGATTATGTTACATATTTTGACAATTATACCGAGCAATTCATTATAACCAATGTTGTCTGCTCAAGTTTATGACGTCAACAAACTGTCCGAAGACACATTTTCCCGTGACTATGACGTCAACAAACTGTCCGAAGACACATTTTCCCGTGACTATGACGTCAACAAACTGTCCGAAGACACATTCTCCCGTGACTATGACGTCAACAAACTGTCCGAAGACGCATTTTCCCGTGACTATGACGTCAACAAACTGTCCGAAGACACATTCTCCCGTGACTATGACGTCAACAAACTGTCCGAAACAACATTTTCCCGTGACTATGACGTCAACAAACTGTCCGAATACACATTTTCCCGTGACTATGACGTCAACAAACTGTCCGAAGATACATTTTCCAGTGACTTTGACGTCAACAAACTGTCCGAAACAACATTTTCCCGTGACTATTACATCAACAAACTGTCCGAAGACACATTGTCCCGTGTAAAATATGAGCCGTTCTGAGAGCAAGGTGAACATGTCTTCAATTACCCCTTCTGACAGCAAGGTGAACATGTCTTCAATTGCTTACTCAAACCATAGCAACCGTTATATGACCCCTTCTGTCTCCTTCTGGTCAATGACACCATCTGGAGATTTAGTGTACAGCTTCTTGCGGATGATCCGGTCGATCCCAACTGTTAAAGGATTAATTTGTCAGCCACCGTTCACAGTCCTTTACTGCTGCTTATTGTCCGGTCTATGAACGCATTGAGATCCGGTAAATTCACCTAAAATTCTCTCTAGAAATCTGGTCTATGGCAGCATTCAGGAAATTCTGTAAACTTGTCTCTTGAAACCGGTTAACAATTGAATTTAGAAGGTCCTGCTAACTGCTTTCCGGAAAACCGGTTTACAACAGCATTAAGAAGGTCCTGCAAACTTCTCTCCGGAAAACCGGTTTACGAAAGTATTAAGGAGATCCTGCAAACTTCTCTCCGTAAACCCGTCTTATATGTACGACAACATTTTAAAGATCCTACAAACTTCTCCCCCGAAAAAAAGGTTAACGACAGCATTAAGGAGGTCCGTCAAATTTCTTTCAGGAAAATTAGTTTACGATAGCATTAAGGAGATCCTGCAAACTTCTCTCCGGAAAACCGATTTACGAAAGCATAAATAGTTCTGGAATCCAAAAAAAAACCCGGACTACGGCAGTATGAATGAGATTGATAAAATGATGTCTTAGGAAAGTCTGCAACTGCTTTCGGGATATTCGATCTACAACCTCTTTCTGAAATGAAGTGTATTATTCATTTTGTGATGTCCAGTTTTTAACCGCTCCAGTCATGATAAAAAAAAAATCACGAAAAAGGTGGGGCGATGACAATTCGACATGCCACAAAAACAATACAGTTACAGTAATAGTCACAACTGTATTAAGCAGCCATACAAGGGAGAGGCAAAAAGTGTCTGCTTTACACAGGCTGTTTAAGATAGGTAACTTTAAGAAAAAAATGTCGGTTAAGGGCGTATTTACTCTCAGACTGGCTATTTAAGACAAGTGTTTGCTGAATGCATGCGGCTGCTAAGAAAGGTTCATGTGTATATTGAAACAGATAAAAAAATATTATGATTTTCTTTTCACTTTAATGTTATTAAATAGCGAATGGAAAAAAAACGTCATTATTCGGACAAACATTGATAATCACGTGGCTTTTTTATATACACGTTAATAAGTAACTATATACTGCTTTTGTCGTTTTTTTTTCGACATAAGTTTAAAATCATTTACTTCTGCCCGAATGCATGTATTTCTACATAAAGAAACGAACTATAGATCGTTATCGGTGTCATGACAGTCATGTGATGAAATAATTTTAAAATACGGTTTATCGGCAAGAAGTTTTACAGTTTTGATATTTCCAAGCTCCCTCAACGTGTAATGATCACTGTTAAATACCTAATTCACCCATATATGCCACAGCATCGTGCTTGGTTATATAGAAGTGGTATCACGTGACTGTCTACTTAACCATACCCGGTTATAGTTGAATGTATCAAACATCCTTAAAATATTTTGACGCTTGAATAACTACAATAGAGGCACGTCAAGGGAAAATGTATTTTTGACCGTTCAGATTCTTCTATCTTTGGAAATACCTTACACTTAATTATCTAATTATTTTTTTCAAACTTTAAAATGAAGATTTTATTGAACAATTTGACTATATACTGTAAATGCAAGTAGCAGTGTCGTCTGCTCAACTTTATTATGCCAATTGATCAACATACCCCCAAGCGTTCATTGACACATTTGCCCATGACGCGCCCCATTATTAGTGCTCGAGTGAACACACGGAAATCCCGTGCATGAATTTAGTTGAATACGCGACTTTCGCCAGCAACGCGGGACTACAGTGTTTGGTTTGTGAAAATGAGAGAACATTCGAGAATGATGAAATCTTCGTGCTTGTACAAGGTAAGCGTTTTTCTTTTATGTGAACAACATGTAGACTGTGTATATTCTTATTTTTTAGTCAGAGATATGGTCCGTTAAACCAGGAAGTTCAGTTGGACCGACGTCTGATCTAGGAAATGGCTGTTTATAGACATATATGAACAAGTGTTTATGCGAAGGGCGGTTCTTTAAATATTGTTACATTATTGACGACCATGTTACAGCAAAATAGTAAGTGGAAACAAACTTCCAAGAGCGTAAGCCCTTGGGTTCATATTTTCGTTGATTTTTTGGGGTGTCTTTTTTGAATTTATCAGGTCTTGGAAACGGCTGTTTTTACGGACTGTCTGTAAATTTACAGACTGTCAGTTTATTTATAGATAAATGTGTCCGTAAATTTATGGACAAAGGTCGATACAAAAGTTAACACATTTTAGAAATTTACAAACCTAAAGCATTTTTGTTAATTCTGATAGCAAAGAGCATGACATAGGGCATAAACAAAAAGAACAGAAGTTATTTTACACTGCTATTTCTTCTCCAACATGATCATCAATGATCTAACAACATTTCACACAATCATCTGAACATAAAAATGATCTTTAAAAAAAGTTATGTTGATATACAATATTTAATACTAATTTATTTGTAGAGTTTCATTCATTTTTATCCCAATGTGGTGTAGAACCAAGATTTACACTTTTGACAACTTTTGTGACCTCCCTTGTCCATAAATTTACAGACACATTTATCTACTAAATAAACAGTCAGTCTGTAAATTTACAAACAGTCCGTAAAAACAGCCGTTTCCTAGACCTCTTTATCAGTTTATCATTTTATTACCCATGCTCACTTTTCCTTTCTACTTTTGGCTGTGTGACTATTCCTGAAATGCTTATTTCACTTTTGTCAACTATTTTTGTTTATCAATATACACATGTACATGTACCATTATGCAACTCTCTGATCAGCATCAAATAAAAAGTGCTTAAGATTTGTGAAGTATCTATTTTAAGTTTGAGAACATAATTGATTTGGACATGAATTTTTTTTTATAATCACCGGGCCAGACGCCGGAGATTTGACACTGTTTGAGACTGGTTTCCATTCTCAGTTTTATAATCTTGGGGCCAGGAAGCATCCAGTTTACTTGCATATCTTACTTGTAAGATCATAATCATTATTAATAAATGATATTTTACTGTATTAATTGTATATTTTTTTAAATTTCAGGAAGTGCACGAGTTGCCACTCGTACAGTCTATCGGAGATTGGTACACGAGCACTAAGAAAAGTTCGCCTGTACTCAGCACTGGTTTAGCGGCTGTCGAAGGCAGCATATCTAGTGTGTGGGAGCGAATCTTCATGGGTTCCAAACTAGGTAAAAATTCAAGACCAGGGCCCAAGAGCATCAAACTGAGATAGGAGACCAGTCTCAAATCTCAAGCAATCTCTGGCTGAAATGTAGATGGAGAGAAGCCAGCCAATCGAATGCTTGAGAACCGGGACTGGTCTACAATCTGTTCTTGATTTTAGGCACTTTATGTTAAAATTTGTTGAGTAAAATTCGCAAACTATATACACTCAGTCTGATTAAGAAATATGTTAAAGAAAACGTTTTTCCCTTGGAGATGTTTGTACATGTACTTTATGAAAACCAGGGTAAATGAACCATCTTTTCAAATTGACGGTGATGAAGTATTTTGTAAAGGAATGGTGGTGTGCACAGTCTGACAAGCGCTGAACATTGCGGTTTAGAAAGGACCATTCGATTTAGCTCTTCTATAGAATCATTAAACTTAAATGTGACGAATTTCGCGCCAAAACCACAGAAGATATATTTGCGCATTTACCCTTGTGTGAAATTGAAATCCAAGCGGAATGAAATAACATCACACTATTACCCTTCCTTTTATGTACTAGTTAGCCTTACGGTGCTAAACGTTTATGACCAGCACTTTCAATATTTCACAACAATGACATTGAAATAAGGTTTTTAGTTGGGAACGGCAATAGTTTTATGCACCATTTAAAGTTTCCCAGGGCCCATCATAATACATAAGCAGGACACAAGTTTCAAATCAAAAGCATCTGATTGGCTGAAATGGCGACTGGTCGCCATTTCAGCCAATCAGATGTTTGAAATTTGAGACCAGTCACCATTTATAGCCATTACAATAAGATACTTGAGATATGAAACCTGCAGCCATTTCAGTTAATCAGATGCTTGACATTTGAGACTGGCTTCCAGTCTCAGTTACATGATCTTTTGGCCAAGTACAAGTATATGCGGCGTCATTTGGACTATTTCAGCTGATCGAGTTGACGACATGGCAGGCGATGGGATATCAAAACTGAAGGAGCGGTTTCCAATTATGCAGTCGTCATCAGAAGAAGTGAGATATATTTTATAAATATTGAGCAAAACTGAAGTTCTTCCATGGGCGGAAAGTTCTTTTTCAATGCAAACTTTTTAATTTTTTAATTAAGTTTAAGTTAAGTAACTTATTTTGATAACAGTTCATACTAATAGTACGTTTGGGTCCGAAAAATGAGAAGCTAGATTTTGTTCTTTCCTTAATTACAAGTGGAGTAATTTGGCTGCTGTTAGGCGCCTAGTATCAGAGCCATACCTAATAGTCGTCGACTTGCTCTAACATTATCCTAACTCCATATTTTGAAAAAATGAGAAAATCACTCTGCCGCATTTGTATGACATTAATCTATCTCCAAAATCATTCTGGCGGGAATATGACGTCGATAACACAGATTTAGAGGGAATTGCATTCTCCTATCTCCACTGAGATTATATTAATGTTTAACGTTAGGACGTCATTTTTTGCGAAAACCTGAATTTCGTAGTTAGGATATTGTTAGAACAAAGCGACGCTATGATATGCAGGAGTGATAGCAGTAAAACAACTCGAATAATAACCAGAACATAATATGCGTCACACACAAAGCCGTGACTGCAGCTTTAAGGTCTAGGTCACTGTTACTTAGAATAGACATTTGCCTGTCATGTGCGTGTCCGGAACATAGGCCTAACCACAGGGGCTCGTCACATGATGGGTTTTATTTTTATAGCTAAATAACACTAAACTGAAGCATTTTCTAAAACAAATTTGGGTCTCTATATATAAATATATGCCTATATTTATATATAGAGACCCAAATTTTTTTTAGAAAATGCTTCAGTTTAGTGTTATTTAGCTATAAAAATAAAACCCATCATGTGACGAGCCCCTGTGGGCCTAACTATGGGGTTCATATATAATTATTTAAATGACACGAAGTCCCACAACAAATATGCACTTGTAAGATAACTATTAATCGCGCACAACGACGTTTCTATGGCATCTGCATTAACAACTGGTAGGCATTGTTTACATGTTTTGAAATTGTTACTTCAGCTGAAAGATCTCACATCTCAGACTCTCAAGAGTTCTATTCGTGCTGCAATGAAGACCGTACCGGGGAAGATAGTTCTAGCCGGCTTGGACCGGACACTTGACTCTGCCGAACGCTTTCTGACGCGCATTAGACCCCGAGATGCAAGCCCAAGAAAGCGAAAAGTTACAAGAGCTGCTGCGAAGAAGGTTTGTGATTTTCAAACAAAACATCAGTGTAATGTTAAGGATATTGTGGCGGAAAGGGTGCGGATTTAAATTGTTATTATTTACATCCGTCGTCGGGGTAACAATTTCTTACGACCATCCTATTTTAAGACATTATTAGACATCGTAAGTCAACAGCAACTTTGATCCAAGTTTTCACTATATACATTCGCGTATTTCTGAAAACACATCAGTTTCAGGGTATTCGAAAGCTTTTAATTCTAGACATCATTTTAGTATTCCATTTGGTGTTACTTATAAATTAAATAATATGGGGTATTGTTATTCTCTTAAGCAATACACTTACTTCCAGCGAAAGGGGTGCTGTTGCTCACATTACATAATGTCATAAAGTGTTCTTTGCTAACACTCTTGACGTTTTGTAGGCCTTGAAGGAGAACGTTGACGCTTCTGAAGACAGCGGGGCCTGTGAAGGAACTGCTCACAAAAGCCAACAAACATTACCCATGGGTAGATCAACGGTTAGTATTGTCCGTATACTATAACTTGACCTTAAGAATAGCACAACCGTCTTAGAAATGTGTCTGTTAGTTATGCTTATGGTATTAGCATCTTGGTAAATAATAATGTATGAGCTCAAGTTCCATGTTAAAGTGTATTCAGAAAAGTTTCTTTTTATAAGCTGCCTAACTGTGGTCTTTCTGTGTTTGAGATAATGAAGCCAAATTGTTGACCAGCTTCTGATAAAAAAAATTGTCAGTTGTAAGACTGGTCTTCATTTCAATAAACCATACACTTCAGCTTGACAAATAATCTGCAGTCTCGGTTATAAATAGATGTTTTTAGTTTGGAGTCTGGACTCGAATCCAACCAGTTTTGCTTGAATTTTAAGACTGTTCTCCGGTCCTCAGTTTTGGTATATTGGGTCCTGGGCAAATTATAAACTGAGAATGGTGACCGGTTGTAAAAACCTCGAGCACCTGGATGGCTGATAAGGAGAACCCGTCAAAAAACTCTCGCATATGATTGGATGGTTTTGGAGCTGAGCTCAGTTTCAACCAATCAGCGATTACAGTTTGATCTTGAGCTATTGGTTTGTAATATTGAAACTGGTGTGCCTGGAAGACTAGTTTGTATCTCGGTCTTTGTCCTCCTTTATCACAAAATTTCTTAGCGTTATCAGTTTTGATAACCTCCCTTGAATATATGCTTATTTCAAACCATGCGGAATTTCAAACATGTTAGGTGACTATATATGCATGTAGGTATAATTGCAGTGTCCTTTG
The DNA here is from genome assembly GCA_038501625.1 of Corbicula japonica. Taxonomy (NCBI): domain Eukaryota; kingdom Metazoa; phylum Mollusca; class Bivalvia; order Venerida; family Cyrenidae; genus Corbicula; species Corbicula japonica. Next base: position 2,009,620 of record JAZAYU010000042.1, read on the forward strand.
GGGGCGTCCGTGGCCGAGTGGTTAAGGTTTCCGACTGAGAATCACTTGCCCCTCACCGCTGTGAGTTCGAGACCTACCAGGGTCAAGATCTTTCATGTGAGGAAGCTAACCAGCTAGCTTGCGGAACGTCGGTGGTTCTATCAGGTGCCCGCTCGTGCCTGAAAATTGCCCGGAGGGGCACCTGGGGTCTTCCTCCACCATGGAAAGCTGGTATGTCCACACCATAATGTTCTCGTTCAGAGGCGGGAGGGACATAAAACTGGGAAGTAACAACAACAACAACATGCAGTGTCCTTTATTTTGGGCATAAAGGTGAAGTGTCCTGTGTTTGTCTCTTGCTAAGTTGGCTAGGCGCTGCCGCCTGGGGGATTTTTTTTAAATAAATTTATTGATTACAGAAGTCTGCTGAGCTTACGTTGCTGCAAAAGGCATTCAGACTGGGATTTGTATTTCCCGTGGAAGTTTTGGTAAGCTTTTTGTTTTTTTAGAGAATAATATATCATCACTTTAGTGCAATAATGGTTTATCTTCTTGATATTTCAATGGTACTTATACCGTAATTGCAATAAGGTGAGGATATTTTTGTGGGAAAACTTATTAAAATGCAATTTTGTATAAACATCCCACAATTTGATACAGAATTTAGTCTAAAAATCGAGCAATCAAGACCCGATTTCTGTGCCTCGTCTTAAAGCTCGTTTTTATGAGAACGTTCACACTGGACACTAGGGTTCATACGTAAAATGTACAAACTGTCCTCCATAATTCTGTATCCGAAGCTTACCGGAGATCGCCGAGTTCTCCGTAGTTCTGTTTCCGAAGCTTACCGGAGATCGCCGAATAGGTACATTTGTTTTGCGGTACACTGACACCCGACATTAGTTTTGATAGATGGATAAATTGCCTGAAACGAACTATGGGTATCAAATATAGACCGGGGTATATACTACTTGAAGCACCAAGTTAACCACAAATCATTCTGAAGCCTACATTATTATATATTTACATTGAAATCGTTAGCGATGTTTTGAGAATGTCCCCAACGTACACATAACCTTGAATGACAGTCCTGAAATTGAGATGTCCCATGTTTTTTTCATTGTGCTAAATGTACGTTGCTTGCAAGTACCCGACATTTGTAGGGCACTCAATCTTAACCTTTACTAGAAAACTGAACATTTTTTAATGATCTATCGCAAAAGCGAATGAAAGAAGGCATTTTTTTCGGATGCAGATATCGATAGTTGTTTTATTTCGAAAATAGCTTTTTTTTTTCACAACCACCTGCATACCATCTTTAATTCTTTTCCATCAAATTCTAAAAAAAAACCCGAAAACGCTTTAATTTTTTGAAAAATTTGTCAATGCTCTTTTATAAATCTTAGTTGAAGTGCATACAAAGACTTTAAACTTATAACTGGCATACAGCAAAAGATATGTATAAAAATATATTTGGTGCTAAGCAAACTTTGAGTAGTATCAAAAATAAAATATATCAAAAAAGTACCACAGTTTGTCTTACAATGGTTAATAAGTGGTGGTGTTATTACACGTGTCTAGGTGCAGGTGTTGAAGACATTTCGTCGGTACATTGGCGGCAAACGAAGGAAGTATTCGGTCAGATCTACCCTGTCACCAGAAAAGGAGAAAGAAATTGATAGTCGTCGTAAGGTATATATTGTTATATTTCAATTTCTAATTGGTCACTTTTTGTCCGAATTTTTTAATTAGAATAAAACATTGATTCAGAATTAGCCTCCGAATTCGTGGTCATTTGCCAATAACAGTTTTTCATTAAAGGTATTGCGCCTTTCGCCATTGTTTTGTCATAGACAAAAAAAGAAAAATATAAAAATCTCTCAAACGGCACGATGCACTGTCTTTAGACAGTTGACATCATTCCACGTCATTCCCATTGAAAGACGTCATGTCATTCCCATTGAATGACGTCACAAAGTTGAGCTAACGACATTGATTATTATAAAATATCATTATTATGTCAAAAATGGTAAAAAATTCTTTAAAGTTATAAATAATAATGGATAATTGTAAATGCTTTCGAAATGTACAAATTAGTACCAAATTAATGTCAAAATATGACGAAATTCTCGAGACGTATCCCATGTTGTTGAAATTCTCGTGACGTACCCCATGTTGTTGAAATTCTCGTGACGTACCCCATGTTGTTGAAATTCCCGTGACGTACCCATGCTATTGAAATACAGGTGACGTACCACATGTAGACCTAATTGAAATTCTCTTGACATACCCTATGTTGTTGAAATTCTCGTGACGTAACCCATGTTATTGAAATTTTCATGACGTACACCGTGTTATTGAAATTCTCGTGACGTACCCCATGTTGTTGAAATTCTCGTGACGTACCCCATGTTGTTGAAATTCTCGTGACGTACCCCATGTTGTTGAAATTCTCGTGACGTACACCATGTTGTTGAAATTCTCGTGACGTACACCATGTTGTTGAAATTCTCGTGACGTACCCCATGTTGTTGAAATTCTCGTGACGTACCCCATGTTGTTGAAATTCTCGTGACGTACACCGTGTTATTGAAATTCTCGTGACGTACCCCATGTTGTTGAAATTCTCGTGACGTACCCCATGTTGTTGAAATTCTCGTGACGTACACCATGTTGTTGAAATTCTTGTGACGTACCCCATGTTGTTGAAATTCTCGTGACGTTCACCGTGTTGTTGAAATTCTCGTGACGTACCCCATGTTGTTGAAATTCTCGTGACGTACCCCATGTTGTTGAAATTCTCGTGACGTACCCCATGTTGTTGAAATTCTCGTGACGTACCCCATGTTGTTGAAATTCTCGTGACGTACCCCATGTTGTTGAAATTCTCGTGACGTACCCCATGTTGTTGAACTGAAGATACAGAATATAACAATTATCTTTGTTCTTTAATTCGAGCATAAAGGGTATGAAAAACATTTCTGAAATCAGTCCCTTTCGTGAAGTATGTGAATATTACTGAATTGAGTGTTAATTTAAAGAGGTAGTACGGAATATTGAAATCATTTATCTCTACAATAACATTCTGAAACTGAACAAAACTAAAAGAATTTTAAAATCGATCCACTGGTTGCTAATACGGTCATTTCAGTATCGATCTCAATGTATGCCGGCGGCCATTTTAAAGTCACCAGTAATGTCATCAATTGATGTGCGCAAATAATTCTTAATTTATAATTTTATTTTACGGATTTGATTTCTAATAGAAATTCACAGGAAACACTTAAAATGACAATAAATAAAAATTTCGAATAGTGTTTCATGGCAACGTATTGTTATATTGAGATTTGCTATAAAATCCCAAGCATCTGATTGGCTGAAATGGCCACCAGATTTGAAATTGGTCTCCTGATTTAGTTTTATGTTTTTCGACCCAGGTCTCTCCGCGGAAAAAGGTCTCGACAACATTACTGGGTCGGATCACGGAACGAACCTACAGATTGCTGGGCTACAAACATGTTCGGGCACTGGATCTTAGAAACGGTAAGTTGGCGTTGAGAGTGAAAATGTTGTCTTGATAAATTGGCATGTCATGTACAAAGTGGGGTCTTATTAATTGTTTAACAACGCTCAAAATAATTTTGTGGATTAAAAGAAAACGGGCTTAACTTCATATTGAAAATGTTGATGTTCCAGAAAATAAAATGTTACTGCATCAGTTACACGTATCCATCCATTATGTTGTTGTAGCGGAAGCTGGTGAAAGTCCAGAACGAGGCGATGCGGGAAAGCGTAAACACGACGAGATCGTGACCGACGAGGGATCGGAAGAAGAGGATGATATGGCCAACTTTGATTTCGACAATTATGACTCAGAAGACGATCCAGACTATGAGGTGGGCTCTTTTCTGCCGGAAGTCCGAAAAGTCCAATTCGTAGAATCAAACGAATCTTTCGTAGCATAGCGGAAATTGCCGTAGTTTGCCGAATAGCATATATTATTTTTGAGTAGGCCAAGGGGAAGATAGGTTTTCATGAGATGAATTTAATCAGATTGGATGGAATGATTATGTGAGATAATTATCAATAATAATATTGGATTTATGTTGGGTATTTTCGTGTATTAGTTAAATAATTTGCCAAGCACCATCTCAAAGTAAACAGACGCCGTATTTTGTTTTAGAGTCCTTGGTAAGCAATACCAGTCTTACGTTAAACATGTTAAACAAATAACAAAATCGTATGACTCGTATAAAAAAGGCAATATGTTAAATTCTTATTACTATATCTATTGTCAGTACAAATTAAATTTACAAATATTGGAGATAAACCGCGAACACCCAGAAAACCCACCAGGCCGTGGTTAACCCACGAGAACCCTTCGCCACTCGAACAACCTTAAACCCGTCCGACCTACAATTTTACTCGTGTTGTGCACATTTCAGCCGGACAGCATGGAGGAGGAAGACAGCTCGGACTCGGATGACACCGGAGAAGCAGAGAGCGATCTGGAACCGGAAGTAGCCAGTCAAACCCCTGGGGCGAAATACCTACAGCTAAAGGATAAGGTCGGTGTCTAACAAAATTCTACGTTATACAGATCTGATTTTAGTGGGGGTTCACTTCCGGGGTGCGACTTGGAATTTGCGCTCTTTCAAAATATAGCTGAAAATAACGTCTTAAAACTCAGTCAAAAGCAACATACTGCTATTGTTACTATAAAAATAAGTGTTGTTTGGTTAATATTTAAATACTTCTTTAATTATCGACATTGAAAATTTACTAGTCCACTTAAGAGGGTGTGCCTGGATGCGCACAGCAGCGAACCGCTGGTGTCGGACTGGTTTTTTTTCGAGTGGTTAATACAATAAAAATTCAGATAATAGAAGCTTGTTTCAATTTATTTAACATTAATATGAAAATTAACCAATTTAAAAGTGTTGATAAAATTAAGTAGAATTTTGCTAAATTCTGTGGATGCACATATATTCCCACGCATAGAATTTCATGTACGCCATTTTCAATAGGATTCTTCCTTATTTCGTGGTGGGTTTGAATTCGTGTCCAAGAAATAAACAAAAGTTAGTACCCTTAGGATATTACTGCTATCACTATAATATTTACTGTGGATTTCAGGTCACAGAGGCTAAGCAGAATGAAGCCAAAGTATTGCCGAATAAAGGCTCCGAAATTGTTAGCAGCGGCTACAAGGATGCAGTTGCAAATTCGAGCCCTAAAGTTGGAACCGACAACAAACACGCCATCTTGAAAAAGGATCCCGCCTCCGAAAATAAGCAGAATGAAGCCAAAGTATTGCCGAATAAAGGCCCCGAAATTGTTAGCAGCGACAACAAAGACGCCATCTTGAAAAAGAGTCCCGATAGTATTACACCAGGAGATGTGGCTTTGAAACCGCAGTGGCAGAAGTCCTAGTTTATACACTTCTGTTCATGGACTTGGGCTGTTTTTTCGAAATTGTCCGAGGTTAAATTATGAAGCGTTTACTATATGTGCTAACTGCATTATCTTGAATTATTTTCCTAAAGGTTATCTAGTGTACCTTTGCCAGAATGTTGCTTATACTAAAATAATGCTTGATAAAAATTATTGTTTGAATGTATTTTACCAAAATATAAATGGTAAACTTTTTGTCAAATACATGTAATATATGTTCATCAACAAGTGCTTATCTCTCGTCGTCAATTATTGAAAAAAAAACACTGAAACTACTCCAGAATTAATTTGTATTTTTTATTTCGGTACAAACATTTACGCATTATAGGCCTACAAAAAGTCCATACATATAATTCTGCAACTTTGCAATTCTAGCAGCCAGGTAGCCTTTAACAGAGATTACTGACTGTAATGATATACATGAACATTGTTTGCATTATAAATTTCCTTGGTGTGAAAATAGTATGACGATTCATCTCTCAAGATGTACATTGAAGCAAATCGGATTACATGTATTTCGTAAAAATAAATCATCTGCATCTGTAATATATTGTTTTCACTCATTGTTTCCAAAGGTCTAGCGTAGTTGTAACTGTTTATATTTACGCTTCAACTTCATCCTCTACGATAAAGTCTTATTCATCTAACGAATCATAATTTCTGATGGTGAACAGTGTGACGTATTACTTTAAAAGGCGTGGTTACTGTAGAGCCGTTCACAATTTATTGGACGTTGCACGATGTTTTGACGTGAGACGTCGCCGTGCACGCACGTTTTGCCACGAGTTGCTGCGAAAAAGCGTGCCGTCATTCACTTTGTCGTCAACGTAGCTGTTCCAACAGCCATTCGAAAAAGCCGTAATATCACGAATTCTTCTAGTTATTTCTGTATTAATGAAATTATTTATGAGTGTAAATATAAGGATTGAATCAATATTTGATAGTTTCCATTTGGGTATGAAAAACAGTTGGATTGTTTAAAGTACGCGTGAAGCCCTTCGGGCTTCACACACTTTAAACAACCCAACTGTTTTCCATACCCAAATGAAAACCATCAACTATCGATTCAATCCTTAAATATACTTGACAAAATTTAATAAGGGATCGCTTTCCGTTTATCCCGAATTCTTGCTCCAACCAACTTTCAACCTCTGTTCCGCTTCAATAGTGTTTCGGCCCATTCATTTTTTGGCACAAAGCTGATGTCAAAAAACAAATTTTCAGAAACTTAGTAAATATTTTATCGTTTCAAGCTTGTGTAAGGAATAAACACGATCTTTTAAGTAAGCCCTTTTAAACTTTGAGTAGTATACTTGTAGATAGACATTATTATGGAAAAAGTCATGTGATTGCCTTTTTATGGAAGCAGTCACGTGATCGCCTTTTTATGGAGACACAGTCACGTGATTGCCTTTTTTTAAGGAAACAGTCCCGTGATTGCCTCTTTATGGAAACACAGGCACGTGATTGCCTTTTTATGGAAACACAAATGGTCATACAAAGATTTAAGAGAATTTTGTTTTATTTATTTAACTAAAATCTCGTAAACGGAAAATAACACGGTCGCTTGACCAGCCGCCCCACCCCCGCCAACCCTTACTAATTGTTTTTTTTTATAGAAAATGTGTTGAACCATCTGATATTTCATTCTATCGAAATATGCGAAAAGTCTTTATAAACAGTAACACATTCTATTATACTTGAAACCAATATAATATACAAGAAACCAATATATACTGAACCAAAAAAGAAACTTTCGCAAAGTATGTGCCAGTTGTTCAAGGGTACCACTTAGATGTACACACACACATACATGTAGTAGCTTGTAAAACTCGTTGATTTACAAAATCATAACGTTGATTTCATCGACGACTGGCCCTCAAAAAGTCCGGATTTGAACCCAATTGAACATCTTTGGGATAATCTGGATAGACGCGTACGTCGACATCCGAACCCTCCAAACAACGTCAACGACCTTCGAGCAGCATTGCTTGAAGAATGGAATAATATTCCACAGAATGACATTAACAAACTTGTGCTCTCACTGCGACGTCGCTGTCAGGCAGTCAGCATCGCACACGGCGGTCACACTGATTGTTAACTTTAGAAACGACCCCTACCTTACTTTAATTTAAAATTCAACAACCAATCTGATCTTTTCCTCCAAAATGACGATTTTAAAAGAACCACAATACATTATTTTACAAAAATGTAAGCTTTCAGCCAAAAGGATTGAAACTGTACTAACATATCTACAATCAAAATTGGCGAAAGTTTCTGTTTTGGTTCAGTATACAAGTGATCTAATTGATCACTGTATTTTGTCTTGAATATGACTGAGATACTGTTGTAAAGGACGTTAAACTCAACAAAGCAAACAACCATAAACACACCCTGGTACGGCTCTCCCAAGTACAGGTGGCTTTCCCACATACAGCTCACGGTAAATAATTTAAGAGGAGAGGTGGTGTAAGTATTTCGGTTGTATCTCCGGAAATTCAAAATCTTCTAAAAAAATGAAACATACCAGCGCTCTGGTGAATAAACAATGAATATTTTCTGCAAGCGTCAACAACATTTTCTCTTGAAATAAACAAACTACGGCGAGTTAAACGTGAAAGTTCGACTCAAAAATGCAAAATGTAAAAATAAAACTAAAAATGCTCAGTAAATACTGCAAGTTTATTCATTTTTGATACGGTATCGTATTGTCCTATCTTCCTACAACAACCAGTTCAAATTCCAAGCCTAGATCTGTTTTATTTAATGAATGACTCTTTTTAAAGATGATCAGTGGTTTCAAAACGGCACTCCCATCGCACAGGTGTGTAAATGTTTGGCACTCACCAAGTACCGCTACAGGAAAGTCTAAAAGTCTTTAAAAAATTAATGTGAAAAAAATCGTCAGTTATTTTGTTTTTATAATTGTGGCAGGTCAATACACTCAAAGCAAATGTGTTTTGTTTTAGTATATGTGGACCTCCCACATACAATAAAACAAAATAACTGACCATTTTTTCGGCGTTAGCTGTCTAAGCTCACTTTTGACCTAGTTTTTCGACCAATGAAATGTTGTAAATAATACTCGTATTCTATTATTATGCAGAGGGAAAATGAAATAAACTATTTCGATTGGTAGCTATTTACACCAGAGAGGCATCTAGCAGGGTGGAGAGGTATCTAGTGGGATTTTTATTATTATGCAGCGGAAAAATCAAATAGATTATTTCGATTGGTTGTTAGTGGGTGTTGTATTGGAGAAAAACATATTTACGATTTAAATAACCAGTTAAGTCAATATTGATAGCTTAAATACAATTTTATATGGAATATTCTTGGGTGTCATGTAAAAACTTGCGTACAGTACACAGTGTAAAACGAAAAGGAAGTGTAGATATTTCTAGTTCTTACTGGTTCCTTTCTAGTTCTTTTGATACTGATTGTTAATTTCAAGTTCAAAATACAAGTTTATTGTAGTGTAGCGGCTAACACTCTCGCCTCGCAAGCGTGAGGCCCCGGGTTCAATACTCAGTACTGACACTTTTTTTAAAGTTAATTTACGTAAAAGTTGGTAGATTTCGCTCTTGTAACAGGATGTTTTTATTAAATTATATTATATTAAATTTCAATGACATTTATTCATCTTGAGTTCTAACTCTACAAGAGGTATTTTATTGAAACTGAATAAATGTAGATCAAGACTAAATGTAATACATTGCTTCTTTAATAGGCTTGTTATCACTGTATGAAATTGTTTCAACAGCTTCAACATTTTTTTGAAAGACACTTTAAATGAATTTATAAGTTGTCATGATTCGGTCGCTTAATCTCTTGGTCATGCTAAGAAGGCAGGAGGGTTCGTCAACAGCTATAACAAGTAAAATAAACTAACTAAACTGTGTCTGCTTCGCCTCTCTGTATTTCTTTCTTTCTTATATACATGTATATATAAATCTTTTCCATCAACGCCGTTTATCTTTTTTAAAGATATTTCTTGTTCAAGATGTTATAACACATTCAAATGCAACTCTAACATGAAACTTAATGTTGCCAATAACTTTGAAAGTACTTGTCATATTCAGTTAACACTTGGAATATATCATCAGTAAAACAAAGCCATCCATGACAACAAGAATGATAACTCCTGTTTGACTATTTTTGAGTTTTCCCCTTTTCATATGCAAGTTACATTTAACTTTACGTTACCTTTAACTTTAAAAGTACTTGTCCTATTCACTTTGTATTTGGAATATATCATCTGCATGAACAAAGCCATACGTGACAACAAGATGAAGATAACATCTTGTTCTCTATTTTTATTTTATGCCCCTTTTTAATGCACTTTTAGGCGACACATGTGTTCCGATGAACACCTAATTCTAGTTTAAAAATAATACAGAGCGTCTTGATAGATCCGATGTTGACTGCAGTATATCTCTTAGATGTTTCTACAAAAGTCAGGCAATCACAGTTACTGATGTAACAAAAAAAGCGCTTTAACCGTCATGAACACTAGTGTCGAATATGTGAAAGGTTTATTAACGTGAGGCCAATGCCCAAGGTTATAAAACTGAGCATGGAAACCAGTCTTAAATCTCAAGCATCTGATTGGCTGAAATGGCGACTGGTCGCCATTTCAACCAATCAGATGCTTGAGATTTGAGACTGGTTTCTAATCTCAGTTTTATAACCATGGCACCAGTTTTACCAGACATGAAGAATCGCCAATAACATGCATTTTGTCTAAATCTACCATGTTCTTTGACAATATAAAACTTTTGGCTAAACATGATAATCAAAAGCATGCTGGCAATTATTTATGTGGGCAGTGCTGGGAATGCTATTTTCCAAACAGGTTATAGAGCGAAACGCCGCAACACATTACCTCCAACTGTGACCTTGACCTTTGACATAGAATCTTGGCTTTGCAAACGACATTCCGTCTCAACGGGTTAAACATTCATGCGAACATATGAACACGATTGCAGGGATGGGTACCGCGGCGCAAAGCGTATCACAATATATCGCGGAACGGGCGTGCGATATTACAATACGTACCGCGATATATCGCAGTGTCTTACACATGCATTCGAAGTTAACCATTGGTTCATGAACGTAATTAACTATGTTTGAGTATTGTAGAACAGTTGTCACAGTACTGTTATTTTCAAAACAAGTTGGAGTTTAAATGACTAGATTTTAATAGCCTAAAGATTACATGACTTATAGTTGGCTGAACTTCCAGCTTACGTTCAAGAGAAACAGTTTCCTCCACAGGGGGTCTACATTCCACCTTTTTTGCAGACAACAACATTGGGTTGGTTTTCGAAAATGAGTTTAAGATTTGTAGTTAAGCCCGAGCATTTGAACCGTCATTTCACACGCAAAACAACTAGCTAGACGTTTTTATATTCTTATATAGTATAAGCGGATTTGGAGTTTCAAACTGGAGCCTAATCCTTATTTTACGCCCGACGTGTCCTCTAGTTTGCGATGGTTAATTTTCAAGAAAGTTATACCGGCATTGCCATACTATTCCGGGTTCGGGTACATTCGCTGATAATAATTGACATTTAAACGTATCAAAAGCAAGAAAAACAGTGCAATTTACTTTTTTATTACTTTGGCTACAATTTACGGACTCTTACGAACTTTCTCGAGCATTGTTGAGACAATACTGAATAAAAACACAAAAAACAAATTCAGGAAATTCGAGAAAAACACCCTCATGTCTACTTTCGGTTTCAAAGGCAAATCATTTTAATATATCGTTTCAAAACTCGACTGCAATTCTCACTTGCAGACCAATGAAAGTGAAGAAATAGAGTGTCATGTAGCTGTATTAAAGTTCGGATGCTCAAGTTATTTGATAAAAAGCTTTATTTAAACATAAAACAGACACTCGCAAAGAAAAAATGTCGTTTGGACGGGAATCGCTGTTTAAAACGTCAAGAAAATGTACTAACATATATCGTGTTAACTCTAATTTACAAAATGTTTGGTCTATCAAAAAATAGCAGACATTTAAAGTAATACATCAACTTTTTTGACGTTGAAACTGAAAGTAGACAGGAAGAGAGTCTTTCTCGAATTTCTTAATATAAAACCCTTACAATTTTGACGAATAGCCACAACTTTTTGTAGAACAGCATAATACTTATTTCAGGTAGGCGTTATTTTAGTATATTGTCCATGAATTTATAATTTCTCATGCAAAAGGTTTTTCTTTTGTTTTAGTAAGTGTTTATATCAGGTAGGAGTTTTTTAGTATATTGTCAATGAATTTATTATTTCTTATCAAACGGGTTTTCTTTCGTTTTAGTAAGTGCTTGGTAATTATAACATGAATTAGTATATAGTTATTTCATATGTGATTTGGGAACAGTCAAAATGTTGGCCCGAGGTGGAGGAGATAGTGTTTTGAACTGTTGCCCGAGGCCACCTGTGTAGCGTAGTAGTTAATTAACCCAGGTGTATATTAAACGAACACTGATTAAAGTTTCTAAATGGTTTTACTTTTCCACTTCTAAAGTTACTAGATCAAATATTTAAGTTCTAAACAGTTTCTCTTGCAAGTAAATAAACTAACAATAATTTCTGCACCAAAATCGCTCTTGTAGCGTAGTAGTTAATTAATCCCAGGTGTATAACAAACGAACACTGACTAAAGTTTCTAAATAGATTTACTTTTCGACTTCTTAACGTTTCTAGATCAAATATTAAAGTTCTAAACAGTTTCTCTTGTAAGTAAATAAACTAACAATAATTTCTAGCATATATCTTGACTGACATAAGTTCCCCTTAAAATAATTTAGTAATTTAGAATTCCCCGTGCCAAAAGAGTTCCAAAGTGAATTGTCAATCTGCCTTCCTTAGCCTAGCTTTTATTCGAAATCCCCGACATAGGCGTATAGTACCCGAATGAATCATTTTGACAAGATAATAGCGTTTTGGGAGTACTTTCTGTCATTTACTCAAGATTTATGCGTATATACATGGTTTATAATAATAATAAAATGACATAAAAGCAATTAGCAAGTCATGAATGCATGACAACGACCTCCGACCAAAAGTGATTTGACAGTTTGATGAATGAAGGATACATGTACATTTTATACAACCTTATAGATGGACACTTTTAAGCTTTTTAAAAGAAACCTAATAAAATAAAATCCTAAAACCTTTTAAGAATATTACGAAATAACTTTTAAATTTTTGAGTACATAAATAAAATATAATATGATGCGGCAAATTATAACTATACTTTCCCCATTACATTACACCTGTATCAAGCAGCCATTTTTCACTCCCTTAGGTAGCTGCCTGATACAGGTTTGACTATACATGTACATGTGCTAAGTAGTTTGTTCTTACCTTCACATAGTAACAAGAAATATCTTTAAAAAAGATAAACGGCGTTGATGGAAAAGATTTATATATACATGTATATAAGAAAGAAAGAAATACAGAGAGGCAAAGCAGACACAGTTTAGTTATTTTATTTTATTTGTTATAGCTGTTGACGAACCCTCCCTGCCTTCTTAGTATGACTTAGAGATTAAGCGACCGAATCATGACAACTCATAAATTTATTGAAAGTGTCTTTCAAAAAAATGTTGAAGCTGTTGCAACAATTTCATACAGTGATAAAAAGTCGATTAAAGAAGCAAAATATTCAGTTTCAATAAAATACCTCGTGTAGAGTGAGAAAACAAGGTTAATAAATGTCCTTGAAATTTAATCAATATAAATAATAACAGCCTGTTACAAGAGCGAAATCTACCAACTTTTACGTATATTAAGTTTAAAAAAAAGTGTCCGTCCTGAGTATTGAACCCGGGGCCTCCGCTATAGAGGCTAAAGTGTTAGCCACTACACTACAATGAAATTGTCTTACGAACTTGAAATTAACAATCACTATCAAAGGAACTAGAAAAGAACCAGAAAGAACTAGGAATATCTACACTTCTCTTTCGTTTTACACTGTGTATTGTATGCAAGTGACACCCAAGAATATTCCATATAATATTGTATTTAAGCCATCAATATTGACTTAACTTGTTACTTAAATCGTAAATATGTTTTCCTCCAATGCAACACCCATTAACAACCAATCAAATTAATCTATTTGATTTTTCCGCTGCATAATAATAAAATCCCACTAGATACCTCTCCAGCCTGCTAGATGCCTCTCTGGTGTAAATAGCTACCAATCGAAATAGTTTATTTCATTTTCCCTCTGCATTATAAGAGAATACGAGTATTATTTACAACATTTCATTGGTCGAAAAACTAGGTCATAGTGAGCTTAGACAGCTAACGCCGAACAAATGAAATCATCTAAGTACAAGAAAAATTTTGATGCAAGGCATCAAAGTGGGCGGGAGAAGGATTTTCTTGTAATTACAACAATGTAATCACACTGCTCTGGAAATCTGAATGACTGAGATTATTACGTTCTATTACTACAAAAATCAGAACATCCCGATAGTACGGGCTTCTGTCGTTTTCACAAATCGTCACATAAAAAAAATCAAAGCACTGAAAGGGCTGCAAGCCAGCGGAGCGTAAACATAATCAAAATAAACGAACACATAATATTCAATGTAACAGGAATTCCAGTTTTATTCCAGTTATAAAGATTTATAATAACTATACAGAATGAAGAAACTCCTATAGAAGACATGTTATGTGCTTGCAACATTGTGGGTTGCCTATGTTGAATGACATATAGATATGTGATATAAGTTAAATTGCAGTAAAATTTTCACTGTAAATAAACAAAACAAAAAAACACACACACAAAAGAAGCTGTGTTTGGACAACACATATGCCCCGGTAGCGAAGTTTGTCATGATACAAATTTAAAATGATAGCACAATGTTAAAACAGCAAGAAATCACAAGTTAGTTCTAAATAGAGGAAAAAAGAACTTTCTTGCGCCAGAACCTGAGCATAAAAAGAATTTTACATGAAAATCAATTAATGTAACATATTTACATGTATAACCTAAGATAATAATGTAAAGATTATTCATGACAAAATTGGGAAAGTTACAGAATTTTATGTTATTAATGCTTAGGCATTATTACAAACACTGATGATGCAAGTATTTGGAGGGTGGGCATTTATTAGAGGCACATGATTGAAATCGAGAAATATTCAACATGCTGAAACAGATAAACCATTTCTCTAAGTACACAATGGGAAGATAACCTCAGAAATAAGGTAGCTGGAGTTATTTAACTTGCCAGGGTCATGACCTGTGCACTGTTAAGCAAGTGTGTTAAATTCATTTTACTGTTCTTTGCAGACAATGAGAAATATCCAACTTTCATAAACAGGTTAACCATTTATCTCTTAGTATAAATTGGGGAGATAACCACAGGAATAAGCTAGCCAATAATATGTAACTTGTAAGCGTCATAAACTATGCACTGTTAAGTGAGTGTGAGAACTTTCATGCCAATGCCCTTCGTAGAAATTGAGAAATATCCAACTTGCCGAAACAGGTTAACAGTTTATCTCCAAGTACAAAATGGGGAGATAATCCCAGAAAAAAAGTTACACAGAGTTATGTTTCTTGCCAATGCTCTTTGTAGAAATCGTAGGGGGGGGGGGGGGGGGGGGGGGTTGCATAAAAATAAATACATGTACCAATAACTCAGATACAAAAATCATTGAAAATTATCTAATTCAATAGTTGCTAGAAATGGGAGTATTCAACAAAATATAACTGGTCAAAATATTGACAAAAGTAATTTTTGGGGAACTGTTTCTAATAAATGAGAAAGGGGACATTAAAAGCAACTGAACAGGACAAATACAAAAACATTACAGGACACATGTATGTTTGTTTGTGCAATACCAGGATCAAAATACATCACTGCCCAAAATGCCTAGCCCTGGGTTTATACAACTCAATATTTACCCAAGTACCAATTTTGATGATAATTTTATATTCATGCTTTATAGCAACACATCACAACTTAAAGCAATGCCATTAGCCTTATAAATGTCATTTAGTAAATGAAAGAGGCACAACAAATTTTTTGTGTTAGTCATATAGTATGGAAATTCTTGGGTTAGCAAAATTGTATTAATTTCATATATTATTATAGCTTATTTCTTTACCTTGTACTATGTCTCTTGATTATTTCCACTTTCAACGTAAATACACAGGGACCCCGTGAAAGGCTATTTGATCTTGGTTTCATATATAACAATGTGTCAGAGGGAGCCAGAGTTATATTAATTTAACCATATTTTTAAGAAGTGTCAAACCTTATAAATCAGATAAAAAGGCTCTTTATATTCATTTCATTAGCTAACGCCTTTAACAGACACCCTTTCCCCACTGTTATTTGTCAACTCTATTTAGACCCTTTTAATGCATGCACCACATCTATCTGATCTATATATACACTCTTTGAATCTTGACCAGGAAGTACATGTACCTTGAGTTTTGCACAGAAAATCCATTTCTAACTCCAACCCTTAACTCTATATATACACCTTTACGGCATAGGCAAACAGTGTAGATCTAGATCACCCTGCATCTCTTTGCTGTTTGGTCAGAATCTGCACTATTCACTTTCAGATTCTTAAAGTTATTTCTGAACAAGACATGACCAATGTAAATCTGATCAGATGGCACAAATGTTCAATCTGATCTGGATCTACGCTAGAAACACATGCAATGAAAGGCACATTTATATAGCAGAAAGGTGCTCTTGATCAATAATTTTTAGTTTTGCCCCTTAGAATAACATGAACAATCTTTCTTAGTGAATATTATCATCTTCAACTAAAATTTTAGAAATTATTCTACATGTACATCATAAAGCTATTACAGTTACTATAACTAAGTTTGTGTTAATGCATATAAATATCTATGTTCTTTCAATGCCAATTAGTTAACAAATTATTTGATTAGAAGATATCATTTAGGGATTTCAAAAGATGCAGATTCTTGCATGTTGATGCAAGCATAAAGTTTGAATTTTTTCACTTTTGACCCCTGGCTAAGTTCTTTTAAATATGTTTTTATTCACAAATTTATCACATCTAATGAGCCAGTGACTGTTCTTTGCTAGTTTAAAAAATCTCTTCAGAGGTGCAGGGATTTCGGATTTCAATAGCTTTTGAAAACCAGGGGTTGTTTGTCCCTGTTGAGAGTTTTTAAGAAGTCATAATCAAATAGTTGCAAGCAGGGATTCTAAAATTTCAAAATCCCAATCGGACATTGGCGCCAAAATAGACATTTCGCGGACTTCCGGTCCGAACGAACAGCGACTTCCGGTCCCCGCGTTCGGCGTATTTCACTTTCCCGACCCCCAGTCCATTACTCTTTTCCGGCATATTTTCTCGTCGGCGATATCCTACAACCTCTCAACATATTAATGGTTTTCGAGCTGTATACCGAAAAATTCTTTGATCGATTTATAAGAGCGGCGGCACGCGACGTTTGATGTTTACCGCGATCGGCGTCTTTGTTGTAATAAACAAGCATTCAATGCATTTAAAACGTGACGTAATGGTTCAAAACAGTTATCTTCAGCAGTGTTCATAGCGATTGTGAAGTGGATTATTTAGTTATTAAAAATGTTTTATCTCTCGGAATTTCGGGAGGCAGGTATTCGCTTTACGTTAATATACGTCGATCACACCATGCTTTGTAACACTATATTATAGTTGTTTGAAATATTATTCTTTTCTTTACCGGATGTAGTAATGTTTGAATCTACGAACTTACAAGAGTCAGCGTATGCAACATTACTCGGAGTCGGAAATAAATGTTCATGACGTAGATTTTTGTCAATTTGAAATTTATTTGAATCGTTATATTCGTAAGTAACCAAGCCGGTTACTCGATTTTATATCACATTTAATTATATATTCATTTGAGCCATTTCAAATATGTTGTGAAATGCTAACAGTTTAAGTAAACTTCGCATGATATTAGTTTTCTTTAAATTTGATAAACAACAATTTTCGGTCGTCGGTCTTTTAGAATTGTAACGCGCATATCGGATTAACACGTGTGTCAATAAAATGCAAATTGTTTCATTGTTTACGTTAATGAATACAGGAATCTAGAACTAACGTTAGTTCAACATTCCTGATGAATACAACCATTTGTATTGCTATCTTAAATTCTGACGTCAAACAGCCTTTGACTAGCGCAGTCCATTTTTGGAAATTAAATAACCCGCCCGATATTAAAATGAGACCGACCACATCCCGTTTCATCTATGCCGCAGGCTATTCACGGAACGTGTAGGCGTGGTAGTCATGGTAGCAGACTTGTGAATTCGCTAATTGACAGGTTAATAGCTGATTAAGCTGTGAAAAAATGTACATGTAGGTAATTTTGTAACAGTTTGTAGGCCAATATTAATGACCGATTTTTTTAACCAGTTTTGAAATTTCAATCGGACATTTTTTTCGAAAATCGGTCAATGACCGGCCTGCCGACGATTTTAGAATCCCTGGTTGCAAGTTATATCTTGTGTTCAACTTCAACTTAACTACTGATAAAAGTGCTTTAACTTCGTTTAAATATATGTTCAGTGGTCTAATAAGTATAGATTTTATAATTAAAATGCAATAGACACAATATTTATCTTTATTCTTGCAATATTCGACCATGATTTCTTCATCAAAAGAACCCAAGCTCAAAATTAGGAACGGTCAAATGTCGAAAAAACTAATTTGCTTGCATCAAAATGCAAGAAACTGCATCTATTGAAATCCCTAGGGCAGAAAAAATAAGTCTGACATTGTTAATTTTCAAGTTTAATCCAAACTGATCGTCATAATTTTTTCCTGTTGATGCGATAATTACCTGGCAAAAACTAGATATTTTAAAAATTTAAAAAACCAATTTCTTTAATCCATGTTTGAAGTGGTCATATTGAAAAAACAAATATCATCGAGACTTAGGAAGCTAGTTTAAGCTATTCTAGTAAAATAAAACTATTTACCTTGTTAAGACTATTTACCTTGTTAAGACTTGTAAACCTGGACGGTGTTTAACTGCCAGTGTGATACAGAACTTTGTTTTGCAAAGTGCTTGAAGTGTCTATCTTTAGTAAGACTACATCCTCACCAGAAAATGTAACAATAATCAGACGTGTTTCAATGCAGCTGGTTTTATACAAATCATTATATGCAAAATATGCCAAACTGTTTTAGTGAAGTTGATTGCACATTTATGCATACAATGACTGCACATATGCAATATGTGAGATAGTTTTAAACAGTTAAAACACTCATGCCATGACCTTTCGAAATCACTGTAATAAATTTCTTGTCCATGTCTGTGTTTATTTGTAATCCTCTCAGGATTTCACGTACATGTACTATCTGTCATGTTAATTCCACTTCCTAAAAACTCATTTTGCATCATTTTCGTAACTTTCACAATTTAAATTTTAAATTCGCACAAAACAATAGAAATTTGTTCTAACGAAAGTGTTCAATATTTTTGGGAAACACAATTAAGGGGAGATCACCGGTGTTGTGTGTAGTTCGGGCTAAACGCCGTCTGTGTTACGCAACAATGCCAATCCCATAAAACAACCGACGCGGTATACAACAAACATTAATAAACAGATTAAAAAGATTAAAAAAGCAACGTACCTAAATTTTATAGTATTATTACGTTTTGTCCGAAAAACAATCTCACCAATTATGTTCCACAAGATCACAAATAGGTATAAACACGCTGCAAAGGTCAACATCCCTGACCGATTATACGGAAACTACGTCTTGCAATGTACAATAAACAATGGATGACCAGTATCGCAATTGTACATTTATTCACACCTTTGTTTCCGAACAAAACTCTCACGAATTATGTTCCACAACTTCCAATAGGTACATCTACAGTGCAACAGTCAACATCCCTGACCGATTATACGGAAGGACCGGCTACCGTTGTTTACAAAAAATAGTCACGTGCTCAGGAGAACTTATTATTTGAAAATTTTAAAAAAATCAAAGAAATCCTACAAAGCGATGTCAACCAGTTCCAATGGTGCAATTCGTTAACAATTTGTGAATACGTTTTTTTGCAAAACATCTCTCATTAATATATATCTGAACAAAAATACAAACATTTATGAAATTATGCTGGTATCCTTCCACATTAAATTCTCAAAGTAAGCACAAAGATAGTGGGCGGCTTCTGCCGCCCACTTATAATACTTAAACAAGTTATAAACTTGCTCTAAACAATCATTAAACTAACTTTCATATTGTCTACTTAACGCATGGGTTGTGGGAGTGGGGAAGGGGAAATAGGTACAGTTGAACCTGCCTTAGCAGCCACCTGCATCATCAACAACCTGTCTTAAACAGCCAGTATAAAAATTAACTGACATTTTATTCTAATTTATAACCTGTCTTAAACAGCCACCTGTATCAAGCAGCCATTTTTCACTCCCTTAGGTAGCTGCCTGATACAGGTTTGACTATACATGTACATGTGTAAAGTAGTTTGTTCTAACCTTCGAATAGTAAAAATAGTTACAACTCGTTCATAAACCCTATCTTAACAATGTCATAAATATAAATAAGTTACTAAACCGGTTTGTTAAACCTGTTAGCGACCCAACAAATAAATATACATTAATAAACGAATGTTGATATATATATATAATAGTCATAGGGACTTGATTGAGGACAAAATGAGCTTCAATATTCGGTATTTGAATTTTATTCGTACTGTAATGCATCAATGATAACGATTGCCATTGCACTGCCATTGAATAAAAAGTAAATTATCGAAGCCTCTCTAACTGCAAAAAGCAGTTCAATAATATAAAACTTTGCACAAATCAATGTTATTGATGTGTGTTTATTTAATATACGTTAAGAAAAGTTAGAACAGTACAGAAAGCTAGTTAGTCCTTAAAATCCCTTAATGTTCTCTCGTCTAGCAAATGTTTACATTAAGATATTTTTGTTAAAGTGTGTTTTGGCCTTCAATTTCCTGTTCGCGAAAATGGATGACAAAAATTGTTGATTGCTCTTTTCTTAATTTAAAGTTCTTTTAAAGGACCTTAGGTATTGTTGTCAATATAATTTTACTCACGTGGGCATTTGAATTGTTGTATTCATGTTGCGAAGTTTTTGTGTTTGATTGCAAATAGAATTTTAGAGATTTTTTAAGGGCTAACAACATTTTTTACTGTTCTTACTAGTTTCACTTATGCAAAAATAAAACATAAACTAATTATTGATTTGTGCAAAGTTTAATTGATAGTTTTCTTTTTTGTCTATGAAACAACAATGACGAAAAAGATTAACGCCTCTATCCAACGGATATAGGTGATTGGCTGTTTTTTTTATCTGGCCTAAATGTTGTACTGGTACCATACCGCACAGATCATTTCCGTACCTGGATATATATTGTGAATGCTATTTATAGAACTGCGACGAGGATGTCGAGGATTCCCGACTGTGCCTTTGTAGAGACGCATGGTGCTGTACAGTTTGCGATGCCCCTAAAAACCAGTCACCTAAACGGATTTCCGTAGGATTAACAGTTGCTGCGTTGTTTTTTGTAATACAAGAGTAGATCCGCTATTTGGTTGTGGTTTTTGTCAAATTCAAGCCCCTGTGGATTTAATGGCGCTTACTATCATATCAGGCGACGACCAATCGCGTGCTTGCGATACGCTTCACTAAGCTTTATTGGATATTTCATACTGTGTTGAAATAATGTGCCTCATTCCGAAAGCAGCGGTCAGTCGGAGAGAGTTGAAATTAGTAGAGGCGTCTTCGTTTCACGACAGAGAATGCTGAGGCTCTTGCTTGGTGTTTGTTTCTGCGTCCAGGTTTGCAGGTAACCAGTTTGAATTAATTTTCATACTTGCTTTACACATACAGTCGGCGCTAAGGCAAAACTAGGCTTAATCAAGTTAATGGTTTAGTTGTCATCTACTAATTTCCAAATTCTTACTCGAAATTTTTTATCAACAATAACGCTTTACGGAAGTGTTGTTTTTTTTATTTCATGAATTATATCAGTGTATTTCATGAATTATATCAGTGATTGTATTTTGTAGCAAAGTAGACTATAGCTTTTGCGGTAAAACTGTTGAAAATTGCTGAAGGGATTACCACACAAATTTTCTTTTTATCTATAAACATGATTGAGAGGAGTGTGGCAAGCCCTTCAAGGTAAATCAAAATAAAAAAACATCTATTTTCCACGTGGTCTGATACAGATACCACATATGACGTTTTTTCCTAGCAAAGAAGTACCCTCATCCTCTAACCCGTAACAAAAATCAATTATCCAGCTGCTTCGTTGACGCAGGGTTTTCGCTGCTCAAGCATTTCAAAGAAACAAATTTGCTTTTAACAATCAATACGCCACATAAACTATACCTCTGGATTTAGCTATTAAGCGTATTTTCAACGTAATTTTGGTGGTTTGGTACGTTTTTATTTCTTTAGTCAACTTTATGTTATGTGGATCTCGGGGAAATCAGGTGAAGAACGGGTGTCGCGAATCTTGAATCAGGTTTTCTTTATTAATCAGGTTTTCTTGGAGATCTTTTTTTTATATTGAGGTATGTCTTTGGATGGGCTTGCGGGCGTTAACATTACATTAAGCTTTTGTTTAAGTTTACTTTTTCTCAATTAACATTATCTTAAGGTAGAGCGTTTGTGTCTTATCATAGCTGTCAAATAAACAAATACAGTTATCAGCGCAAGTTTCGCAATCTTTCATTGTATTTGTCATAGTTATTCCGCCCTTTTCACTTTTAATGTAAGAACGACTGGGCTGAAGATTGTAAAACTGATCAGAAAGAAGTCTCAATTCCTTTAGCATTTGATTGGCCGAAATGGCGACTGAAATTCGATAAATATGAGCCAAATATTTGAATGCAATTTTTTTTTCATTCTGGGCATCTCAAGTTATATTGAATGTTATTAAATATAAAATTGTCATTTTAGGTCTACAATCCCGTTGTCCGAAATTACCTGCATAAAGTCACTG
This sequence comes from Corbicula japonica, assembly GCA_038501625.1. Taxonomy (NCBI): domain Eukaryota; kingdom Metazoa; phylum Mollusca; class Bivalvia; order Venerida; family Cyrenidae; genus Corbicula; species Corbicula japonica. The sequence continues at coordinate 2,032,070 of JAZAYU010000042.1, forward strand.
GAGGGTGACGGTTGGGAGATGGTTTTTCTGGCACATGCCGGAAACAATCGCAGTGTCTACGCTGCCTGGACAACAGGTTCAAATATAAAATTGTTATTTTCTTTGCGTAAAAGAAACCGATTTAAGAAAAGTAATTTCTTAGTTGAATGTAATAGTGGCGTTGTAAGATATGCACGAGGATTTTGTGTTTAAGGGCCCACTACACTCCTCCCCAGCACATTCATCGATAAAAAGAAAATTATCGATCTCAATTACGGTAAAATGTCGTTCAATGATACTTTGCACAAATAATGTAACTAATGTATCTTTATCCTGCATACATGTACATAGTGACACGTTAGTAAAGAAAAAAAAGCTAGAACTAAAAATTCCCTAAAATTCTATTGACATAAATTCACAAAAACTAAGCAATACGAAACATAATTTTAAATTCCCACATGAGTGTAATGATACGGACAAGAAAATGTGTACTTTGTAAAGAACTTTAACTTCTAGAAGAGAAATCAATGATTGTTATCCGTTTACGCGACCAGGTAGCGACCAGGAAATTGAAGGTCAAATACACTCAATATTATCTCATATAATGTTTTCATATTTAATTCACGAGGACACAAGAACTTGTCAGTATCATATTTCTCAAGTGGGCATTTAAAAATAATGTTTTGTGTTTAGTTTTTGTGAATTTATGTAAATAGAATTTTAGGGAGTTTTTAGATCTCGCTATTTTTCTCAACTGTTCTCAAGTGTTTAATCATATGCAAAACAATTAAGTTAGACCATATTAAACCCGAATCGACCAATCGCAAGCAAGTATAGCCGTTTACAAAATCGTGTAGACAACGGTTAGGCCGATAATCCATTGTTCCGTGATGCGTGATCCGTGTCCGTGTCCGCGTCCGCGTCCGCGATTTTTCACTTACCAAAGATATCATCGGGTATATTCCATACCTCCTCGTCCTTGTCCGTGTCTGCGACGTGCATACATTGCATCAGTTTTATGAAAAATAAACACAAACCAGTCATTATATTCTTTATATCAGAGAAAGTACTCAAATCTCAAACATTAACTTGCTCAGCTATTGTACTTGTACGACCGTTTTTTACAGTTATAACTGTGTGGATAGATGATGGAATAACGATTTCTAAGCACCCTGGATCTTGACCTGTGCCAGATGGTTGTGCATTGCCGGTGGTTATTTCCGGTTTCATTTCCGGTTCCTGTGGAGAGGTGGTGTAGAAACAGCCTATCGGCTTGGTCGCGGTTGGAGTTCTTTAAGACCTCACAAGGTCGCTTATAATCGTGAACAGCAATAACTCTGTGCCCGCTACGTGCCTTTATTGCCTGCTCGTCGAATTGTTTATCATATAGACGGGTGCACAGAGTTACTTAACCCAAAAGGTTGCGTATGGTTCTGTTCTCAAGGTCAATCCCAGTATCGAGAAACATGGTTTTCATATACTTCCATAAACTATTGAGCCCTATTGTCTGTGAGGAAAATAAAAAAAAATATGGATGGGCTTACTGGGTAGAGGTCTGAGGTAAAAATCCCCTTGTGGAATGTGGCGTTAATAGGTCTCGAATAATCTTACAACACATCTGTCGTTAGTTGGATCCTCGTGTTGACGAATTATCTTAGGCTCTTCTCTCCGTTGTTTCAGACCGCCCTGCACAGTTTTTAGAGTTTCTACCATAGAAAGTAAAAACTTTCTGACCGTTTTCCTCAGTCAAACGAAATTGGTCTGTATGCAAGTCCCTGTGCTCGTCCCCGCACCGAAACTCAAATATTTTGCAGTTGTAAAAGGCCCCATAACTTAAAGCCTTGGCGTAGTTCATGCCGATGACCTCACTCTCCCAAAGGAGGTCGTCGTCTTCATCAGTGATCAGGTCAGCACGCTGTCGACGGATTCCCCCACCTGGCAGGAATAATGAGTAGGCCTATGATTATGACGACGATGGTAACAACGATGTTGGTGTTGGTAGTGCTGGTAAAAAATGTGTTGGTGGTTGCGGAAATAAATTTAGTTGATAAGATTAAAAATGATAGTGGTAATGGTCATGGTGACGACGACTACGACTATGATTGTTGGTTGAAGATGGTAATGTTTGCACCGGTAATGTTGATGGTACTGTAAAACTCTTTAATTTCGCGAGGTCAAATTTTCGCGATTATTGTTTACAATAGGTTATTTTCCTTATTCGCGTATATATGAATACGCGAAATCGTCAGTCGTTTATTTTTTGCCATTTTTTCAATTACAAAATCAAATGACTGGTGCCCAAAATGGAAATATATGTGGCGTTTCAAGTGATTAATAGTTCTATTTTAAGGAGCTTATTTTCGGGTATACGCATTGTCGGATATATGGTGGAAACTCGTCGTAATTATAATCGCGGTATTTATACCTCCACTAACGCAGTTTGAGGGGATATATAAGAGTGAGCTTGTCGGTCGGTCGGTCCGTCGGTCGGATTCTTTGTTTCCGGATGATAACTCATGAAAGGCTTGACAGATATAAATAATATTTGGAACACAGGTGAAAGGACTCATGAAATACTTCATAGATTAAATCCTTTTTGGGACATGGATGTAACATCAGAAAATACAGGTCGAGTACGACTTTGGGGCCTATGGAGTCAATGTCAAGGTCACTGTTATATAAAATAGAAATTGTTTCTGGAAGATAACTCATGAAATACTTCATAGGTTTAATTATTTTTGGGACACAAATGTAACATAACAAGCTACAGGTAAAGTTTGACTTTGGGGCCTGAAAGTCAGGTCAAGGTCACTGTTATTTTAACTTCCACTCAGCAACTATAGCTTGGAATGAAATTTGGTGTATTGGTGGTTTCTGTGAAGACGACTTTTGGGATTAAAATTAAGGCCTGTGGGGTCAAGGTCACTGTTACTAAAAATAGAAAAAAATATATATGCTCAAAAACTGTAGTTGGGAATGAGATATTTTGAAGACAACACTTGGTGTCAAAAATGGGCCTGGTGTGGTCAAGGTCACTGTTCGCTGTTAGTAAAAATATAAAAAAAAGGTTTGTGGATGATTTCTTATGAATGGCTTCACATACTTAAACAATTTTTGGCAGACAATTGTCCGATAAAAGTTAAGTAAAGGTCACTGTTACTAATTTATTCAAAATGTTCTTGCTTAATAAATTTAAAAAGAACGAGATATTGTAATGAAATTCGCAGTACATGTGGCTACTGTGAAGACGACACTTTGGTTTGAAAGTGGGACCACTGTGGTAAAGGTCACTGTTAGTAAATATAGAAAACTTTGCACGCTAAATTACTTAGTGGGGAATGAGATTTTGTGGTGAAACTTACTGTTTAGGTTGCTTCTTTGAAGACTGCTTGGGATTGAAGGTAGGTGTGAGGGTCAAGGTCACTACTACGTGTCCATATTTCTAGTGTTTCTAGTGTCGGCTTCATAAAACATGCTTACTTCGTTTCTGCTGTATATATCCCGTAGATATATGAATGCTGAATGCTAGCAGATGTAATTATTATAGTGTTAGGCGGGTACGGTATCGTCCTTTCGGCAACATTCGATGATGAATCGAGACATCCAGAAATTCATACATAAGGCCATAGAAAATTAATTACTAGATTCTCATCCCGCCCGCCCCTCGAAAATCACTCCGCCCGAACGTTTTTTATTTTGAAAAAAAATACGTACATCAAAATTTACGATCATTTTTATTCAACGTTATTTTAATAATAGGATTCTGTACAACGTATTTCACATCAAAGACGCCTACGTCAACTTGAGACGGCGCGCACAGCTCGAAAATCGATTGACGCTCTTGTACAAAAGAATTTCAAACCGTCGACTAACTGGGATGATTTCATTTCTTAATCAGCTGATTGTTTGTTGACAGCGTATGTGTGATAATTATAGCTTATTTCTGATCAGGTTGTGTTTTATCTGCAGTACCGGCATTTCACCGAATTAGCAGTTTGCAACTAATCTATTGCACATTTTTTCGGCAATGTTGATTATACAACAATAGGATGTTTATTTAACAACGATGGAGTTAATTGCTTGACAAAGGTAAGCAGAAATTTCAAAGGAAGAAACATCTGGCATGTGTTGACGTATTCTGGGCTTACAATTACGGATGTGTCAATAAATGTAAATGTTTCTAAATTTTCGGTCGATCTTTTTATGCCCCCGGCATCTAGTGATTGAACCGTCCGTCCTTCTGTCCGTCCATACGTCCGTCCGTCCGGTTAACATTTTTCGGCAAGTTGGATATTTCTCAATTTCTACAAAGAGCATTGGCATGAAAGTTTACACACTTAACAGTTTACAGGTCATGACCCTGACAAGGTACATAACTCTGGGTACCTTATTTCTGGTGTTATCTCCCCTTTTTGTACTTAAAAATATGGTTAACCTGTTTCGGCAAGTTGGATATTTTTCCTTTTCTACAAAGATCATTAGCATGAAAGTTTACAAACTTACTATACAGTGCACAGGGTATGACTCTTAACAAGTTACATAACTCTGGCTATCTTTATTCGGGGTTTTCTCCCCAATTTGTACTTAGAGATAAATGGTTAACATTTTTCGGCAAGTTGGATATTTCTGAATTTCTACAAAGAGCATTGGCATGAAAGTTTACACACTTACTTAACAGTTCACAGGTCATGACCCTGACAAGTTAGAAAACTCTGGGTACCTTATTTCTGGTGTTATCTCCCCTTTTTGTACTTAGAAAAATGGTTAACCTGTTTCGGCAAGTTGGGTATTTTTCCATTTCTACAAAGATCATTAGCATGAAAGTTTACAAACTTAATATACAGTGCACAGGGTATGACTCACTCTTAACAAGTTACATAACTCTGGCTTTCTTAATTCGGGGTTTTCTCCCCAATTTGTACTTAGAGATAAATGGTCAACATTTTTCGGCAAGTTGGATATTTCTGAATTTCTACAAAGAGCATTGGCATGAAAGTTTACACACTTACTTAACAGTTCACAGGTCATGACACTGACAAGTTACATAACTCTGGGTACCTTATTTCTGGTGTTATCTCCCCTTTTTGTACTTAGAAAAATGGTTAACTTATTTCGGCATGTTGGATATTTCGCATTATCCACAAAGAGATCTGGCATTAAAGTTTACATACATACTTAACAGTGCACAGATGATGATCCTTACAAGTTACGTAAGTCTGGCTACCATTTTTCTGGGATTATCTCCCCATTTTATACTAGGATATAAATGGTTAACTTGTTTTATTTGATTTTTGCCCTTTTTCGCTTAGAACTTAGAATTAAGACTTGGAAATTTTGGTTAAAGTTTCAATGTTAGTGTTTTTCTAAGGTAATGCTATAGAAAAAGTTTAAAACAGATGTACTTAACATACTTTGGTGAAAGTGTTGAGTGGTTACTATACTAGTACTGTACTGTACTGTACTGTACCGTGCCGTGCCGTGCCGTGCCGTGCCGCGCCGTGCCGCACCGCACCGCACCGCACCGCACCGCCACGCCACGCCACGCCACGCCACACCACACACCACCCCCACACCACCACCACCCCCACACCACCACTATCCCCACCACACCACCCCACCACACCACCAACAATAATACCGTCAACAACACCACCAATAACACCGTCAACAACACCACCAACAACTCCGTCAACAACAGCACCAACAACACCGTCAACAACAGCACCAACAACAACACCACCACCAACAACAATAGCATCACCAACAACCAACAACAATAGCATCAACAACACCAACAACTGACAACACCAACAACAACACTGACAACTGACAACACCAACAACAACACTGACAACTGACAACACCAACAACAACACTGACAACTAGACCAACAACAAAACCAACACCACCAACAACACCAACATTACCAACACTAGTGATGTGCCGATGATCGGAAGACATCGATTAGCGACGTGTAAATGCTTCTCGGTGTCGATGATCGATGTCGTTCTCTCATAATCGATTAACAGTTCAGACATGCGCAGTGTTACGAGTCAAAATATAAAGGTACGGGTTCCGGCTTTTACACCGGTCATAAAGGGAAATCACTTTGAAAAATTGAAAATTAAAATGGCGACCCGACCCGAGAGATTTACGAGAACCCAGGCAAAAAAACTTAATCAGAAGTGTGGATGCACTTTAGATTCTACAAGATAAACAAAGAACTTTGACCTAACAAAGACATTTGCAGAATTTGTTGTAAAGAGAACACAAACTTAACAAACATAAACGCAAATAGGCGCCGATTTTGACGAGCGTCTGAGTTGCGAAGCTATATGACGATGGTAAAAATTCTTCGAATAAATGTTTTGCATTAACTAGACATCTAAAATTAGTTTCTTGCGTCTTCAGCCTTAAAATTAGTAAATTATTCATAGGAAAACGTAACAATTTTGCTGTTGAAAATTCAGTGGCAGATCTAGAGGGGTTCAGTGCAGTTGCACAAACAACCTCTTTGGGCAGCAATGATAATTTGATTAGGATTTCGGTCAGAAAGTTGGAAATTATTAGTATCCAGTACTTATGAAAGCTACTGATCTAAGACGATTTGTAATCCTAACACTGAGTAAATTTAGAAACCGATTATAATCGTGAAATCGCATCGGAAGAGGCAACCGATTCCAACCGATGATCGATTATGATTCGCAACCGATTTCCCAACACTAACCAACACCAACAACAATACCAACAACAGCAAAAACACCCACACCACCACCGACAACAACCAGCATACCATACCTTACTATACTACACCACACCCCACCACATCACTATAGGTGGGCAGGGATAGTGGGTTGATGGGTGTGGGATCAGGGGTGTATGGACTGGGTTGTGTAAACCCTCTAAAAAAACTACAATAATAAAGTAACTTGTATGGTGTATTTTGTCACTGTAGCCCATATCTGCAAACTAACCTGACTATCTCCATTTTGCCCAGTCCTCGTAGGCGCTCATTGCCCAACAGTTTTGTTTGCGGGTGCTTTTTGGTACGCGCTCTATTTTTCGGCGCTCTAAGTCCTCTTATGTTGTCGGCATTATCTCGGCCTAGCGACCACCACTGCCTACTTCTTGAATGGAGAACAACTCTGTGTCGGTAGGCTATCAAGCTGTGTAATAGATACTTCTTGGCTTATTTCTCCTGTATATCGGGACTGAGTATATTGTTATTTCTATCCATTTTTGAAAGAACCACACATACAACACATTGAAGACAGATACATTGGTATGGGCTTTGATATTCATGAAATCCAGGAGCAAAAGTTGGAACAAATTGCTTTAATTTACAAGCTATATAGCATCGATCAATTGGAAGAAGTCGCGTATATACATAACTAACTGTGGTCTAAGTCGCTCGCCTCTAAATTTTCGTAAACAACGGTTGGCCTTGATTCCATAGTTCTGTGATGCGTGATCCGTGTCCGCGATTTTTTACTCACCAAAGATATCGCTGCGTATATTTCATACCTCCGTGTCCGGAGACGGACACGGAATACGCATCACTGAACTATGGAATACCGGCCTTACTCGTTGTCTATCCTATCATTAATAACATTCATTTGTGCAAAGTTTCATTGAACGGCATATTGCCGTTAAAGAGATTTTGATTATTTTCTTTTTATCGATGAACGTGCTGATGAGTGCAGTAGACTCTAAGCCCTTAAATATATTTCGGGCGTCCTCCAGCAAATCGTGTCGGATTTTGAGGTTAGAATTTTGTCACAAAAATTCTTTATGGTTGTGGAAAGGATATAACCATTTACAAGTTAATTTTAGCCCAAGGTCTTTAAACTCAAACTGCAGACCAGTCTCAAATCTCAGTTTTATGATTTTGAGTCCTCATATATGTGCCAGTCCGGTACGGATTTCCATAATATCTTTTAATCAACCATGATAAGTTTTCATCGCACTCTGGTACAATTTGGTACCGATGGAAAGAGGACATTTATATGCATTCAACGAAATAAAGAATTCTGGAATTTTAGCCACTACTGCCGGTAGAGTAATTTGTTGCGAAGTGTAAACCGGAAAAAGACTTTAAGGCTTTAGAGTTTGTTCATAAGCATAATTGCAAATGGAGAAATTGGAATCACAATGACGTAGTTAGATTTTTTTATGCTTTTCAGTGAATTAGAGAAATTTCCCGGTGAAATAGAAGTGGTATTTCATTGTTTTCAAACAGTGAAATAACATTTTTATTTTTACTGATTTTTTTTCACGTTGGTACCCGAACTCGGATAACATACGATATGAGAACGTCAAGAAAATGGGCTCAAATTTGTATATTTGACGTCATGACGTCACGTCATAAACAAGCGGTTTTGGCGCCATTTCTTGCAATTTTTCTGTCAAATTCACGCAAATTTTGCAATTAAAAGCATAAAATAAAAAGAAAATTTGTTTTTACCTGTGAAAGATAGAAATATATTTCGCTCGTGAACTCCAAAATTAAGTATTTACATTCGTGGCTAAGCCAGTCCTGAATGTACGAATTCCGGAGCTCACTCGGTGAAATATATTTCTATCTTACACTGGTAAAAACAAATAAACTCTATATCTTGTTACGCTTTATTACTCTGTAAACCTCAGCCAACCTTTATTTATTAACAAAATTATGTCTTTTTTTACAAAGGAACCGATGCAACTGATGTCAAACCGATAGCAATAGAAAGGTCGTGTTCACGCCACTACAGAGACCCTCGGGTTGGTCAATGGAGCTCTCTAAATATACGTCAGGTCAAGTTGGCCATATACCAGCAGAAAAGTGAAGTTGCCTTCTTCATCTTTGACGCAGCAGAATCTAATTATATGGACTGGTTTCATCCCTATCGGGTCATTGCTGCTTCTTATTCTGACACGGGCAAAGCATATAGAGTATTTAGTATTGGAGGCATAACGATGCTAGTAGACAACTTTTATTATAGACGTTTTTTCATCAATGACAATTTTGATTTTGGATCGAATTGTAAGGATTTATTTGGATTGTTAGCTGTAACAGATGTCAATACAGCAGACGCGTGTAATTTAGACCCACAGCGTCCGCTCCCGCAGATCCACTTTCGACTGAAACCACATCATCTCTACCAACAGGTTATGCGGATTTCATGGCAATATTTATAAAAACAACTTAAGACAAGCATGTTTTGCAGCTTTCTACATTTTCCTACTCGTTTACAGATAAGTTAGCTAAACATCTAGTGTTTGAATAGTCGGTTGTGTGATTACATGTAGTAACTTGCGGAGATGCAGTTATAAAAATTTGAAACGAAGCACGAATGTAAAATTATATACTGATTTTATAAGTATTTTTTGGGAATTAGTTGTCTGTTACTTTGTTAAAATATAACTGAAAGTTTGCTATGCGTCAAGTTAATCAAACAATTTATGTTTTACGTTAATTAATACTCCTAAAGTTCTTATTGGTCATCCATTGTATATTACCAATATAGGCCTATGCTAGTTTTAAAATATTGTATATGATTCTTCCTTATGTCGAGAAAAGTTGTGAAAAGAACGGTTTTGTCTTGAAAACAATTATTAAATGTCTTTCAATCATTACGATGCTATCCGGTCTTTTTGTGCAGCTTTATTATTATCGCCCATTTTTTTACCAAACGATCATGGACGAAATTGTCATTTTGTGCCTGTATTCAAGAAAGCATTCAAACATGTAATGAGACGGAACGTTAAAAAAAATTAACAATGATTACCCTTACCACTATGTTTAATCATAGCATTAAAGCATCCGGTCATCTTGCGCACCTGCATCCGGTCATCTTGCGCACCTAAGAGAAATGACGTATGTCCAATACCAATTACTTTTACCGCAGTATAAATATAAGCATTAAAGCACATTTTTAATTTGAAGAGGTGCTTAGAAGTTGGGTTCTTTGAAGGGGATTTCTTTATTCAAAAATGCTGATTAAAAGGTTTTATCTTCTTATTTAAGGGCCATATTAAAAGAAAACAATAATTTAGAGCAAGTTTCTGGTTGCTTGATCTTAAATTTATTTCAGCAAAATTAAGGATAACTCCCTCTAAACTGTTCAAAAGGCACTGATTACAAGATTAGTTTTAATAAGACTGTTGTTGGAAACCGATTACAGTTTTTTTTCATTTTGGCATTTTCATTCATATGAAAAAAATAAGTACAAAAAATGACCAATTAGAATTTTGGGCGAGTGTATATCGACAAATTTAATAACCCAGAATGACAATTTCTTGTTAAAACAGAATAGGTTGTCTACAAAGTTGTAACAGTAATTTTAGTTTTTGTTTTTTAAATTAGTTATTTCAATCTTTTAGGTCTTATATTGTTACAGTTATTGTCCAACAACATTGACCTGGCACTCTTGCATTTGACCCTGTATTCGTTAAATTTCTTAAATGTTACGATCTACTTCGACTCGGTAGTCCGGCATCTACACATCACTGACGTGTAAATGGAATAAATATATCGGTGTATTCGCTGATACCCGTGTTTATCCAATGACCTTTACGAAAATTAATGAAGTGCCAGGTCAATGTTGTTGGACAATACTAAAGTTTATTAATGTTATTACAATGAGGTTTACCAAATTGAATATTACAGTTATTGCATGTATCTATTACAGTTTCATGCTGCTTTTACACTTTGTTTATGTTAGTACAGTTTGTTAAGGTGCTATTGCATTAAACATTGCACTGTTATTGATAAAAGAGAAAATATTATCAAAATTTCTCTAACGTCACAGTGTAGTTCCATCAAACTTTGCACAAACCAATGTAACAGTTATAAATGTTTATCATAGCTTAGAAAGTGAAGATCAAGAGTAAGATAAAAGCCCAAATGTTCTAACTTTTCTTAAAGTATGTTAAATATACACTAAAAGCATTGATTTGTTCAAAGTTTGATGGAACTGCGTTGTGCCGTTAGAGATTTATTTTTTTTTCTTTTTTGTCAATGACAGCAATGACGAACGGTGCAATGCCTCAATGTTATTACAGTTTGTTAATGTTATTATGGTTTGATGCTGTTATTTAGTTTTGTAAATGTTAAGATTTCTTAAGGTTAAGAATTCTTAAGGTTAAGATTCCTTAAGGGTATTAAGATTTGTTAAGGTTGTTAAGATTTGTTACGTTTATTACACGGTTTACTTCGGTTATTACGTTTTGTTACGGTTATTATGGCTTGTAACTGTAATTTAGGTTTGTTACTGTTATTAAAGCTATCTACATAACTGTAAGTTTATTCTTTCTTGATGGAAAGTACGATTCGCATGCTTGTAGGAATGAGGTAACACCTTAAAATATTTAACGTATGTATGATAATGTTAACGTCATTAGGAAAATTTTCTGTAAACGAAATAATAAACAAATCACGATGAAAAATTCATAACAGAAAATTGAAACATTCATAAAACACAGCCTCAATATACAGCCAAACAATGAGAGATGGAAAGATCACAATTACTAATTTCCAAAACGAACCATATCCGATTAACATAGAACACTCCCAGGAGTTATATATTGCTTAGCAACTATCGGGTTATATCAAGCACCAACATCGTACTTTCCCTGCTAAGTTCTCTTATAAACGAACATGTACGAGTTGTCCAGCTGAACAACTGAGAGGTCTAAAGCCTGTTAATAAATATTTCACTTTGCATTCTAATATTAGTCTTTTGTCCGAAAGTTCATTCGGACAGTTAACGTCAAACCTTGAAATGACGTTGAGCAGACGACATTGCTTATAATGCATATTTCGGTTAAAATAACCATACGAATGTCAAAATGTATAACAAAACTTTCAAATTATGAATAAATAATAGATAATTCTTAATTCTTTCCAAATAATGTAACAACTAAAATGTCGAAAAAAGTCTGAAGACACCTTTTCCTGTGGCGTGCTTCAAATGATAATTTTAGCTCGACTATTCGAGAATATTTTGAGCTATTGTACTCATTCAGTTGTTGGCGTCGGCGTCGATGTCCCGTTTGGTTAAAATTTGCGTGCAACGTATTATACCTTAAAAATCTACTATAGCTCCAGCTTTTAAATTTGTCACGTTTGTCCATCATTATATCCAGAGTGTGTATTCCAAGAACCATAACTCATACTTTCATTTTGATCAAATTATGGTCCTTTTTATGCCCCCGGCATCTAGTGATTGAACCGTCCGTCCGTCTGTCCGTCCGTCCGTCCGTACGTCCGTCCGGTTCGGGAAGTTGGATATTTCTCAATTTCTACAAAGAGCATTGGCATGCCAGGATATTTGTAATCTGATTTTAGGTTCAAAAATCAAACATTTTTCATAACGTTCGTCCCCTTTCCAGAGTTGAAGAGATCTCAGTAAAATCACTCAGCATTGTGTTTATTTTTAATAACAATGATTTGCTTTTCAATTTATGCAAAGATCCTTCCCTCTAATGAAATATGCCATGTGATTGCAGCGTTTGAAACTGCATCGCACTTTATTAAGGAATAACTTTTCAATAGTACATTTATCGGAAATGTCTTTCCTACCTTAGTTTGTTTGATAATATTTATATTAATTTGTGATTTTATAACCATTCATAACCATTCGTATGCATTAAACGCACAGTATACACACATAATATTCTGTTCCCGACCGATGTGTTTCGTGTCCATTCAATACCCTTATATGGTCGGAGCTCTAACCATCACATGGTTACACAGTGAAACTAATTTACTGACATTAACATTGCGTTTTTTTTTTACTTTTCGTCTCTGATTATACATGTAACTCGAACAACAAATGTTGGCACCGACAAAAACAATACATTGATCACAGTTTTTTAGAGATACGTATCAGTAGAAACGTTGTTTTTCGGCCACCTGAACTAATTCTACATTTCTTAATTATTTTATATTATATACTGTCTAACCTCATTCCGATGTACAATAACAAAACAATTTTTAAATGAATGCCCGACAAACGAAAGGTCAAAAATATAATGAAATGATACAGATGTTTTGTAATGATCATAGTGGATAACAAAAAGGACTATATACAAGAATTATTAAAATAAAATAATTTAATCTGAACATTTAAATTAAGAGCAACACGAAAACTCCACCATTATCCATTTAATAAATATTTGAATTTCCCATCATCAACCGAGCGAATCCCCGTTATCCAATTTGCTTCAGGTGCCTCAAAAAAGATGTTTATTAAGGAATACACTCATAATACTGGCTCAAGCGGGGTGGCGTATTGATTGTCGATGTTCGGGCTTTGATAACAGCAGTGTAGTGTACAAAAATATGTATAAATATATTTTTAATGGGCATAATATGAAGTTTTTTGGAAGAAATCTAGGATGTTGCTTGATCATTTTTACTGTTTTTGTTTACTTTATCTGACGGCCGATTCCAAATCTATGGGTATCAGAGGAAGGGTAGGACATCGCTTGATTGTTATCTATCGCAAAAGATAAGTATACGATCACAATAACATGAAATTCATACAATAACTAACCTCTCCATGCTGTTTTCTCCGACCTGCTGATCTAGTATTAAACTCACAATCTATCGTGATCTCCGATTCTCATTATCTGGGTACATACCGTGAGGTAGCCGATGTCAGCAGTCTGGCAGCGTAAATTTGACTGCCTGTCAGCGTGATGTTGGAAGCAAAGCAACTTGATGTCAGCATAATTGCAGAGTAAAGTTAGCAGCATTGCAGAGTAGAGTTGACAGCGTGGAACCGTTATGTCAGCGCCCTTTCAGCGTGCATTAGGCAGCATAGCAGCTTGGTGTCAGTAGTCTGGCTGGTTGGATTGGCAGCATAGCTAGGTGAAGTTGAGTGCCTTGCACCGCAATCCGGCAGCCTCATATTGACAGCCTGGCAAGGTATAGTTGACTGTCTGGCAGTGTGATGTCAGCACCCTTTCAGTATTACTGCGTGGAGTTGGCAGCCAGGAAGCGTGAAGTCAGCAGCCTGGCATTTTGGCAGTCTGGCAGTATATGGTGGAGATGTCCGAAAGCCTTACAGAAGTTTAAGGCTTTCCGGATAAAAATCGATCGGACATAAATGAGTAACCTCAATACAGTTCATAAGAGTTCGTACACTTTCATGACTCGTGTATCACTTTAAGCCATTTTATTCGAAAATCTCATATAACGAGATGTTTTATCTTTGCGGTACTTCGAAAATAAAAAAAAACCCTGAAAATAAATGGTTTTGATGAAATCATGACACAGAACGAAGTATGTTTTCTCAGGACCAAGCATTAGCAAGGCTTCGACTTTGCAGCCTGACTTCCTGAAGTTGATGAGTTGAAGGCCTGATACATGAAGCAAGAGGTTGACAGTATTGCATCCTGACAGCAGCATGGCATCCTGACAGCTTGAAGTTGGCAGTATGGCATCCCGACAGCCTGAAGTTGGCAGTATGGCATCCTAAAAGCCTGAAATTGGCAGTCTAGGATCCTGTCAGCCTGAAGTTGGCAGTATGGCATCCTAACAGCCTGAAGTTGGCAGTCTAGGATCCTGACAGCCTGAAGTTGGCAGCGTGGCATCCTAACAGCCTGAAGTTGGCAGTCTAGGATCCTGACAGCCTGAAGTTGGCAGCGTGGCATCCTAAGCCTGAAGTTGGCAGTCTAGGATCCTGTTAGCCTGAAGTTTGCAGTATAGCATCCTAACAGCCAGAAGTTGGCAGTCTAGGATCCTGTCAGCCTGAAGTTGGCAGTATGGCATCTGACAGCCTGAAGTTGGCAGTATGGCATCCTGACAGCCTGAAGTTGGCAGTCTAGCAGTCTAACAGCCTGAAGTTGGCAGTCTAGGATCCTGACAGCCTGAAGTTGGCAGCGTGGCAACCTTGGCATCATGAAGTTAAAGGCTATATTGATGTAAAATTATAACGCGATCCGAAACTATCGTATCAAAAACGTATTATAGTTATATTTCTTGATTAATATTTTAAACAATACGTTAACTTTTATTAGTAATGAATTTTCCTATACAAAGAGATCAAAAATACAAAAATGCCAAAATTTATTCCACATATATTATCAGTTTAAATGCATACACATACAAGTAGTATGTATTGAAATAAGAAGAAGTTAAGAATATGAGAACAAAAGAACAAAGTTACATGTATTTATTTTCAAGATAAACTAGAATTTGGTGTTTCACAGAACACATGTTCTTAAACTGCATTTGAACGGGGTTTAACTCAAAAAATTAAAAACAGAGGGTTAACATTCTTGTTATCACTTATGTTGTTTTTTTCAAACAGATGATAAATTACAAGTTTTGGGTAAAGAGGACAAGTACTTATCAAGTTATAGGCAACACTAAGTTTTTTTGTAAAAGTTGCATTTAACTAGATGGGTGTTCAGTTGAACACTTGTGTCGCCCTTGGATACTTTGTAAGACAGCATAATATTAAAGTGTGATGAAGACTATTCAGAAACGGCTTTTTAGCTACAGTGAATGTTAAGTTTTCATAACAAAAATCTAAGTACAAAATAGACAACATTAATTTTTCATGACAAAATATAAGTATGAATCGGGGCATAACTTTGAGGCATGTGACCTTGACCTAAAGATTTTGGTATCATAATGAATTTTGAAAGTATGATGAAAAAATGTTAAGAAATGGCAAAGTTATAGCCAACGTTAAGTTTTCGTGACGAAAAAGGGGCATAACTCTATCAAATGTGAACTTGACCTAAAGAATTTGGCATCATTATGACCGTGTTGTCATAAGCAGTATAATTGGAAAGTTTGATGAAGAA
Source organism: Corbicula japonica (assembly GCA_038501625.1). Lineage (NCBI taxonomy): Eukaryota > Metazoa > Mollusca > Bivalvia > Venerida > Cyrenidae > Corbicula > Corbicula japonica. The sequence continues at coordinate 2,047,850 of JAZAYU010000042.1, forward strand.
ATATTAAGAAATGACAAAGTTATAGCCAACGTTAAGTTTTCGTGACGAAAAAGGGGCATAACTCCATAAAATATGACCTTGACCTAAATAATTTGGCATCATTATGCCCGTGTTGTCATAAGCAGTATAATTGGAAAGTTTGATGAAGAAATATTAAGAAATGGCAAAGTTATAGCCATATAGTTATAAGTATGAAGTAAATAGAACAAGTACTTTCAAAGTTATAGGCATCATACGGTTTCATGTTAAAATTGCATTTGAAAGAGGCATAACTAATAAAATGAATCAGGAGTTATCATTCTTTTGGTCACCAGTAGCTTTGTTTCCGCAGATTTTATATTCCAAGTAATAAGTGAATATGACAAGTACTTTCAAAGTTATAGGCAAAATTAAGTTTCATGTTAAAGTTGCATTTGAAAGGAGCATAACTAAAAATAGTGAATCAGTAGTTATCATTCTTGTTGTCACTGATAGATTTGTTCATGCAGATTGAATATTGAAGGTTATAAGTGAATTTTTAAAGTACTTTCAAAGTTATAGGCAACATTAAGTTTCATGTAAAAGTTGAGAGACTACATGACACCGCCGCCGCCGCCGGACAATAGGATCCAAACTGTGTCTACCTGCTATCGCAGGTGACACAAGAAAGGTCAAAATCTATAATTTCATATAAACAGTTTATGCAAGATGACTTTTGAGCAGAATAAACCAAAGAATCAGTCTCCAGATATCTGGCTTTTCGGAACTTCCTGTTGATTCAAAGTTTGGCTCAGCTCAGGAATTGTTTGACTTTTGCCATAAGGGAATTATCTTTTATTGGTCTAAAGCACACTTTCTGGCACAGTCTATGTTGATAGATTATACTCGTCTTGAATTGTTTGGTCTCTCCAGTCTGTTTATTTATAGTAACGCGAACGTCTTTGGATGCGACATCTTTAGCTACCATGGAAATGTACTTTAATATACTTCCGCCAGCCAACAGCATTTTCACGTGTTCCTCTTTAGCCATTGTATGGAGAAGTCGAGAACCAGTACTTGGATCAAGAAAGTCGACATAACCTATAAAAATGAATTTATAGACGTTTAAGTTGGAATGCGTCTTTTCTTTTAAACTTACGATCGAGAACTTTTTGAATTTCTGAAAACTTGCATGCAAAAAGGATCCTATTTCCAATATGGAACTGAGTATGTCCTCGAAACGTCTTGATATGTTTCAAAGATGGCCTTCAAAACTCGACGTCATTTTTCAGGTCGAAAAAACTTGCTTTTTGGCGACTTAACAAATATCTAAGATAAAAGTTTTAAAAATTACATCGATGAAAAGTAAATTTCATTCTATTATCATGTTACATTATGATAAAAACATAAATGGATTATTCAATTTCTTTTGAACTTTGGGACCAAAAATATTGAAAACATCTTACCAAAACTAACCGGATAGACAATTAGGAAGTCATCCGGCAGATTCATTACTCCCGTCAAATCGAAAGCAATGCCTGGCCTTGTTAGGTCCTGTCTTGTGTACCGTCGTGTGTTTCGAGTACCGTTATTTTCGCTTGAATCACCGGAAGCTCCCGACGGTGTGCTGATTACACTGCCACCTGTAGTTGTGTTCAAATTGAGTTCCGGTGCCTGGGGAGGAGATTGGTCTTCCCATTGCATCTCCTCGTTATCGTTACTTTCTTCGTCCCATTCGCCTTCCTCTGAAGTAGGAAAAGTAAATTTCATTTAGAACGGAACTAACTGTAAATGTATTCCAATGCTTGATGTAAATTCCGAGTGCTCCGTGATATCTATTTGAAAATGTTTTGCGATTCTTGGTCTTAACTCCGAGTGCTCCGTGAAAACTAAATGAACATGCATTCCGGTTCTTGGTCTTAACTCGAATGCTCCGTGAAAACTAAATGGACATGCATTCCGGTTCTTGGTCTTAACTCCGAGTGATCCGTGAAAACTAAATGAACATGCATTCCAATTCTTGGTCTTAACTCCGAGTGCTCCGTGAAAACTAACTGAAAATGTATTCCGATTCTTGGTCTTAACTCCGAATGCTCCGTGAAAACTAAATGAACATGCATTCCAATTCTTGGTCTTAACTCAAGTGAGCTCCGTGAAAACTAACTGAAAATGTATTCCAATGCTTGGTCTAAACTAAATGATGCTAACAGAACATGGATTTCAATGCTTGGTCTAACATAAATGATGCTAACAGAACATGGATTTCAATGATTGGTCTAAACTCAGAGTGCTCCAGATTCAATTTGAAAAAAAAATCGTGTAATGATATTCCGGTCAAATAAGCTTTTTTTAATTATTACACTACATGTAACATGTAAATAATTTAAAAAACAAACCGAGTCCCAATGTAGAACTGATGTCATAGGTTGTATCATCTTTACTCAAAACATTTACAAGTTTAATAAAGTCTGTGTTTAGAACATCTTCGCCAGAAGGCTGACTGCCGGCCTGGTTACCAACAACAACATAAATGTTTTCTCCGGCATCCAATGTAGATTTCCCTAGTTGTGGCTCGTCTCTATTTCTGCTCGCCTGTTATAGGTAGAACAACTTTGTTGAGCGTTATGTTATAGGTAGAGCAATTCTGTTGAGAGTTATACGTAGAACAATTTTGTTGAGCGTTATAAATCAAACAATTGTGTTGAGCGTAATGTTACAATAAGAACAATTTTGTTGAGCGTTTTGTTAAAAGTAGACCAATTTTTTAGCTTCATGTTAAAAGCAGAACAGTTTTGTTTTAATTATAATCAGTTTTTCAATTATGGAGATGTTTATGGAGTAAACACTAACTGCCGACCTTAAAACCAATTTCCGTTTATTAAGACGCGCTAAAATTGAGTTATGATTATTTCGCTTATTCAGTCAGATGTGTCGTGTTAGAATTGAAATAATCAATAGTTTCCGATGGATTATCGCAGGATAATTCACGGGGCGTCGTTCAGCTGCGTAGATATATATCACTCGGGGCTACGCCCCTCGTGATATATCCTTACGCATCTGAACTCCGCCCCGTGAATTATCCTGCGATAATTCACCGGAAGCTATTGATTACTTCTTAAACAACATACAAAGTTCGGTGAAACCTGTAACATCGCTCCCAGGTTTATAGGATATAAACAACGTTCAAACGGCATCGTTTCGTTTTTCATTGTCCGTGTAAACGTTTACAAAAAATGTAAACGTTGGAACCTAATATGCCCGTGCAAATAATATCAACTGCACTCTATGGATTTTGCGCGAAAATTCGTCCCTGCGAAATTAAATGATACCACAGTAAATTCAATGCGAATGTCCGTCGGTCAGCCGGACATGTCCGGTAATTTTGCTTGTTGACCGACGAAAACTTCTGTTATTGTCGGACACAATGTCCGGTACAAAATTACATCTAGCACCGTTTCATTTTTGGAAAATTTACTTTCAGTTTCATGTCCAGTGCTATTTTTAACTGAAATATCATAATTTTTCTGCACGTTTTTATCCGTGTGTCACTAAATGTAAACCCCATAACGTGACGTTTCTTTAAATATTCGAAAAAGCTTTCGGTTCAAAGGTCGCAATAATTCCCATAATTCAAATCGCCGTAGTAAACAATCATGGCGGACAACGTTAGAGGAACTGATAAAAATATTTAATCTTTTTGTTATGCCGACGATTTCATTGAAGAATTACGGAAGCAGATAGATTAAGGTTTCGACTTAAGATGCACAAGTGATACGATGTAAAAGCGAAATCATTGAATAATGGCGCAAGGCGATTACGATCTCGGACTTTTGTAGAGGCAAATGAATGAAAAAATAAGCACGTATCAAATTATTAATCTCTGCTTTGGTGGTAGTGATAAAACTTTTACCATCATTGAAGGGTTATGAATTAATTTGATTATGTGTTAATTGCAACACTATCATGAAAGTAAATCTGTAGATGACATTGGCAAATGTGAAAAGAGGTGTGTTTTATGGCTGTAAAAAGTGGTAGGTAAGAAAATGTTATATATGACATATTTTTTCAAGCATGGGCATCAGCAAATGTACAATATCACTACATTTAACAACCTTTCAGCATTACACAAGGTACTTGGTTACAGTTGTTATTATTTAGAAATCTAAAATATATGAAATAGTATGTTAAAATATCTATTTCATTAAACTATAAAGCTAGATATAGTAAATACATATATTGATAATAAAACTGCAATTAAAATAAATATTTTTTGTCGATGTCACAAAATACACTCGACAAAATTGCGACTGACAAAAATTTGTTGCGACTGGTAAAATTTTGGTGTTTACCAGTCGCAATGTCCTGTGAAGGGAAAAAAGTTTTCGCGTAGACTGTTAAATAAATGGTTTAGAAAATGCTCTACCTGTGACCATTTAAGCTTTGCTGTATACAAATATGTCAATTAAAAACCGTAAGTCTCAAATTCGATTGATTCCAGGGTATAAACGCAATTGAGCGCAAAGAATCGAAAACAAGAGGGCGTCCAAGATGGCCGCCGTAAGGAGTAAAGGAAACAAAAGTTTGAAGTTCAGACATTGAGTAAATCAACAAATCTTACTTGAATGAACAGTAATTTTGGTTTTCCCTTGAGTTTATCGGACTTTTTCAGGATAGCTACAATATCGTCTACAAGAATTTCTTCCGAGTCACTTCCTTCGACCATCTGGCGCCACAACACGGCCTCTGTAGAATAACTCGGATATTCCCAATGCCTATATCTTCTGTCCCATATCTCCTTCGCATGGCTGCTGATTACAAGAACGAAATATTCGCCATATTTGTTGATTTCGTTTGTACACACTGTAATATAGTAAAAGACTGATTCACGGTCAGTCTAGCCTACATAAAGGTACGTAGAATCACTTAACAATTGAATTCTGTTTTACTGCGTTTGATAGATGTATAAACTTTTGCATGTTCATCTCGTGATACAAATCGCATGTTCATTAGCTGAAAAATGTTCAAACATGGCACTAGAGCTCTGTTAGCTCTGCTGACATACTGACCAGAACATGACCCCTTTAAAGATGTCTGTTATTGTCTGAGTTTTTGGAAGAGCTTTATAATGATAGTTTCACTCGTGTTGGTCAACATGCTTTAACAAAAAAGAAACCGCCATTTATTCATATCTTTGATTCATGTTGGCCCAACAGTTTCAACAAAAATAGATTCCGACATTTATTCAAACCTTAGGTTCATGTTGGCCAAAAGGCTTGATAAAACCTATTCATATCTTAGATTCATGTTAGATAAAGGCTATTTACAAAAATAGATTTCTCCATTTATTCATACCTTAGGTCTATGTTAAACAAAAGGCTTAAATAAATCCGCCATTTAGTCATACCTTTTTCTATTTTTTCTAACATGTCCTTTCTAGACAGATCCTTGAACACTGCCGTTTTAAAATCCAGGGCTTTAAACAAAGCTTTCATGTTTCTCAAGTCGTGGGTACAACCGTGCCGTTTCTTAGCAGGATCGGGTCGGCCATCTATTGTAAAGTTTTCGTTTACAATGATCAGTGCTTGGCCCTGTGCATACTGGGATAAACTGACGGACTCCTCTGTACATTGCATGCTTGCCGCTGACTAAGATTACCAAAGAAGCAATTTTTGACGTAATAAGTCTGCAATTAAGAGAATATCATTGATAATTAAATGATGAAAAAATATCTGTTTTTATCACATACCTTCCGGTGTGGGAGTGTAATAACACCCGTTATATATTTTCGATATATAACTAGTTATATATCGTAGCCGAATCACTATTCATCCGCGTTATCAGCGACCAAAACAAATTTATGAAAATGACTTACTTTTGCCATCTGACCACTTCAGGCAAGCAATCAATTTCTATAAGGATCTTAAGCATCCCTTATATTGATAATATCCGCGGAAATATAACTTTCTGACATCTTGTTAAATGTTTACTCCGTAAGGATACGCAGAAAGTCTATGATGAAATTCAACAACAGCAACAAAGCCATTTTCATTTCGTTTAAACCGAAAACAAAATGACCCAGACGCTGACATCGTTTTCAGAACATCGTCGGTGTGATCTTACAACATCCCCGAAACAAAATAAAAACACTAGAAACACATTTTCAATCCAAATTTCCAGTTTATATCCAGCAAATTTCAATGTTGTCATATGCCGCTATGAAAGTTTACACAAATGACGTCATACACTAGATCGATTTATTTAATTAAACACAACTTCAGAAGCCTATAAATGATAGATTCTTTTATCTAGACTCTAGCGCAGTTAATTTTATTTACTTATTTTAACTTATTTTGGCAAATGGGAAAACGGAAGGATAAATTCTTTTGGGACTAGCTTATGTATCACCCGATACGACCGAATTACACACGTTTTAAGTTCGCTCTACTAGGCGATAGAAAGGGACATTTCATGGATTTTGCTTGCTTTTTCAGGGTATGTGATAAATAGAATACATCATTCGTGATCATTTTATACTGAAATTATTAAACTCGTCATCTAAATCGATATAAAACTCGGCAAAAGCCTCGTTTTATATCGATTTAGATGACTCGTTTAATAATTTCAGTATAAAATGATCACTCATGTTGTATCCTCTATTTAGCAAACCCTTTACTTCATTGTATATCGTTGTTATCTCATGATCGATCAGTGTAGATCCAGTGTTACCAGAAATAACTTAATGAATCTAAAAGCGAACAGTTTAGATCCCGATCAGACGTCACGGCTGTCACATCTATCAGCTGACACAGCCGGGATCGGGATCTAAACTGTTCGCTTTTAGATTCATTAAGTTATTTCTGGTCACATATGTGATAAAACCCTTATCAATGGAATACACAGACTAAGCTTATTTTAAAATGTTTATTAGTATACCCAGGTCTATTCACTAAGCTCTAACGAATTTATTAAAGGTCTGGCTGTGCTAATATTTCACATGTTGCAAGGGGAAGGATTAAATTTTCTAACAGGGCTTATATATGAATGTGAATTGTCAGACTTATGGAGCATTTTGCTATAAAATCCAGATATTTTACGATTTCATCACAAACTTCCATATTTAAATCGGGCTAAAATGTTTTTATATCCTCTACTAATCCAAACTAGAAAATTACTTACACCACTGTCAAATATTCAAAAACTAACCGTGTCTGCTCCTGCATCTGCCGTCCGCTCCTGGACCTGTCGGTTGAACGGTATCTTAGTACCTTTCAACTAGCCTAGGTAATTCGAACTAAAATCATAATTTTGGACTTATCTATACTTAATGATCCAGTTCCCAAGGTTACAAAAAAAACTGAGAATGGAAACTAATTCCAACTCTCCAGCATCTGATTGTCAGAAATGGCGACTGATCGCTATTTCAGCCAATCAGATGCTTGAGATTTTAGACTGGTTTCCAATCTTATTTTTTATAATCTTCAGTTCAGATCACGTGAAATATAATTTATGTTCTGTAAACCGTGACGTTAACAATTTAACGTTTTAATAAAATAAATTAAACCGCTCTTTGGTCGCACTTCAGCGATTAAAGCAGAAATTTTATCAATACATGTACATGTAATATATTAGGTATTATTTGAAACTTCTATCTGCTATCTAAATATAATGCTACATTCTTACAGGTCAGAGGACAGTAAATAGAAAAGCCTGTCGCGGATTGGACAATTTTGTCTAGGGACGATTCGGGCTTAATTTATTTTCAAAGATTCATTGGCCAAAACTATAGAGAATAGAAATAATTTTTGTTTTCAAAATGTAAAATGACTTTAATTATATACTTAAAAATAAAAATGATTATTTAAAACACTGTTTGAAAGGTGATTTGTGTCACTTTAAAGAAGTTGGTACTTTCCTTATTTTGGGTTGAAGATTTGTTTACATTCTGGGGGTGGTTACTTTCGGTTTAAAATGCTGAGAGAATGAGTTGTTGAAGATCCTGATTTCTGGCCATTTTTTATATGCCCAAGAGTGCCACTTTGCAAATCTGTTGTAGTTTTGGAAATAGTCGTGTAAACTAAATCACAGGAGGACCAAATCTTACAATGTAAGTCTATGGGAAACTATTTAGTGGTCTCTGACCTTTATAGTATATGTTGACCAAGCTAATTTGACGATGTTTACAATAATAAATAGAATGCAAACACGGGTTAAGGCAAATTTACTCGTTTAAGTACTTTTTTTCCTTTTTATATCACATCGCCTCGATAGCGCAGCGGATAACGCGTCCACCTGGCAACGGCTTAACTTTTTTTCGACACGGGTTCGACTCACACTGACACACGGCTTTTAGAGATAATTTTAGATTAATTTTTTAAGCTTCATTGCATTTAAGTATTTTATGTATTTTGATTCAATTTATTTTATCGCGGAAATAATAATTGTGAAACAAGCATTAAAAAATGCAAAAAAAATCAACATGTATTTCGAACCTAAATCCTTTATCAGCGTTGCAACCATTGCATTTCAAATTATTTGACTGCGTCTTAGACCACTCGGCTATCGTGAAAAGTGTTGGGAGCATTACGCTTTGCATTAAACAAAGATTAAAATATTTGTCCATTGTTTACATGTAATGCCAATGTAAACACGCCAATGTAAATATTGCCAAACTACCTGTGTCCAATTATAGTAATGTGGTATAAATATGTTTGTTTTCTTCCTAAAAACTAAAATAGAGGTAAATACAGTTATTTCCGCGTGAAAGTACTCGCGGCATTTATGGAAACCCGCAAAAATAAAATAACACTCCACATTTATTGTTTCTCTCCAAATACCATTTATATACGGCTCTAAAATCTATTTATGGATAATATGGACCTCAAAATCTTAAATGGGAATTGGCATTCGTGAATAATTTGTGCAATTCGTGGATAAGTTTTGTTTGAACTGTGCGAGAGTCTAAAATTTGCTGTTAAGTGCGTATTCGTATACAACAACTTTTAAATAGAACAACTGGGATTCCTTCAAAATTTAAATTGTAAAAAAAGTTGGGATTGCCTTTCAGTAAACGTTGTTAGGAACACAAATATGATAAAATAATCTTAAAGAAAGTTGAAATCGAAGATTTTAAATAAAAATAGTAGATTTATCACTTTGTTCTTTTTTAAATAACTCAGTTAATCAATTATGTACTTTTGACCCCTTCGACGTGAATACTACAAAATTATATTTTAACCTAGACACTAATTACTAAATTAAACTTCACCCAACATAATGTCATGTCGTATTTTTCAAATCTAAAAACCTCTTTAGTTTACTTTACCTTTAACTTTTGTTTAATTCCTTCCCATTATCCGTCATATTATATATATTAAGTGGGTTTTTCCGGTATAAAAATAGATCAAATTAAGCTGTATGGTACGGAATTCCGTTAGGGCCATCGTTGTTTCGCGCTGTCGACCGCTTGGAGTAGATGAAAAGGGAACTTTGAAAGCAATCGAACACGACAAATATGAAAATACTGCAGGCTCGGTTTGATTTATCCTGTTCATGGACAGTAATGGAAATGCATAATACTGCCACGCCGCCTAGCCCCGGTTGAGCGCAACTCAGTAATTACACAAATAAATAGTACAATTTAGATCCATCCCAAACGATGGCATATCATGGAACCTTCAATGAGGTATTTTCAGATTAATACCATTCCATGTTCAGCGGCGTATGGTCCCCAGATAAAATAATGGGTTTGCCCTAAACGAGAAAAAAATGGGCGGAACTAAACATAATAGAATTTTGACAGGGGATCTTAGAGTACAAATCCTGCATATCACAGACGACGCCAAAGGCAAAATTTAACAAGCAAATTCGTTGAATTTATATCCCCCGCTGAGTACTGGTTATTACTTACACGTCAACAGATGAAGACATAGGGCTTTATTAATTTAAATATTTTTCATGGCAAAACAGTGAAAAAAACTTCAGATGGTGAAAGGGTTTGGCAGCTCACCAGAATATAAGAATGAGACGTAAAGTCTTCAAGTTGTTGAAATGAAGAACGCAGTAGTAAAAAATAGCGCAGTATTTAATTGAAATCCATGCAGAAGATGCAGAGAAGTAGCGCGGAAACGAAAACTACTTTATATGCATAGTGCATAACTTATCATAGGGCCATAACTCTGTGTTAAACGGTCAGAGCAGAACAAGACAACAATATGGGCATCTTGTCTTGGTACTGATGATTTCCAGAAATATACATTGAAATCCATCCAGCAGTTGCAGAGAAATAGAGCAGAAACGAATAATGCTGTATATGCATAATGCATAAGTTATCAAAGGGCCATAACTCTGTGTTTAACAGTCTGACCGGAACAATATGCGCATCTCCTCTGGGTATTTATCGCTCCCAGAAAATTTCATTGAAATCCATCCGGTAGTTGCAGAGAAATAGCACGGAGACAAAAACTGCTCTATATGCCTAATAAAATAGGTTATCAAAGGACAATAACTCTGTGTTAAACAGTCTGACCGGAACAAGACCATGATATGCGCATCTCCTCTTGGTAATAATGGCTCCCAGAAAGTTTCATTGAAATCCATCCAGTAGTTGCACAGAAATAGCGCGGAAACAAATACGGCTCTATATTCTTAATGCATAAATTATCAAAGGGCAATAACTCTGTGTTAAACAGTCTGACCGGAACAAGACAATAATATGCGCATCTCCTATTGGTATTGATGGTTCTCAGAAAGATTCATTGAAATCCATCCAGTAGTTACAGAGAAATAGCTCGGAAACGAATGCTGCTCTATATGCATAATGCATAAGTTATCAAAGGGCTATAACTCAGTGTTAAATGGTGTGACCGAAACAAGACGACGATATGGGCATCTCCTCTTGGTATAGATAATCTCCAGAAAATTTCATGGAAATCCAATCAGTAGTTGCAGAGAAATAGCGCGGAAACGAATACTGCTCTATATGCATAATGCATAGGTTATCAAAGGTCCATAATTCTGTGTTAAATGGATTAACCGGAACAAGATGACGATAAGGGCATCTCCTCTTAATACTGATGGTTCTCACAAAACTTCGTTGAAATCCATCCAGTGGTTGCCGAGAAATAGCGCGGAAACGAAATTCGGACGGACAGCGGTCACAGAGTGACGGCGTGACGGCGTGACAGCGTGACGACGTGACAGACGAATACGCCAAAACAACATCCCCTCCCGATTTCATCGGCGGGGGATAAAAAGCAGGAAGTATATCCTTCGGGGGTGATTGGACAATATCCAATTCTATATATACACGAAAACGCGAAAACACGATGCGAGATCGAGAAACAACGATGCGAGATCGCGAAAACACGATGCGAGATCGCAAAAGTACGATGCGAGAACTCAATACTAATATCGCGCCCTCGCATTGTACTTTTTCGACCTCGCATCGTTGTTCGTGGTCTCGTATTCAGGACAGCGAGATCACGAAAACGCGAAAACACTATATGAGATCGCAAAAGTACGATGCGAGATCGCGAAAACACGATGCGAGATCGCGAAAGTACGATGCGAGAATGCGATATTAATATCGCGTTCTCGCAACGTACTTTTGCGATCTCGCATTTTGTTTTCGCGTTTTGTTTTGTTCTCGCCCTTGAGGTCGACACGGCGAAACAACGATGGACTCAACGGAACACCGTAGTATGGAGTCGCTGGGGCACCAAAACAAGTTTATTGTAATTAATTTTGATTACTACATGAAAGTAAGAACGAAATTTCGAGTAAGCTTAAAGTTTGATCACAATCATATAATATTAGTTTATATAAGTTATTGTCATGAGAAAATAAAACGAAACTTAGTTTCACTTCCGTATGTTTTCCGTATATATTCGACTATTTAACGATTAAGGCATCGCCACAGTCCTCCCAATCCTATTCATTGATAAAATAAAAATCATCAAATCTCAGTAATGACAAAATGCCATTCAATGAAACTTTGCACAAATGAAGGTTACTAATGTATCTTTATTTTGTATACAGTAAGACAAAATAGAAAAGTAAAGAAACAAAGCTAGACCTAAAAATTCCTTGAATTCTATTTACATAAATTCCCAAAAACTAGGCGATGCCGAACATTACTTTAAATTCCCTCGTGAGCGCAATGATACTGACAAGAAAATGTTGTATACTTTGTAAAAAACGTTCAACTATTAAAAGAGAAATCAGTGATTGTCATCCGTTTACGCGACCAGGAAATTGAAGGTCAAACACACTTTTACTAATATCTCGTAAAGTTTACATAAGTAATTCATGAGGACACAATTAATTGTTGTCAGTATCATATTACTCATGTGGGCATTTAAAATGATGTTTTGTGTTCTTTAGTTTTTGTGAATGAATGTAAATAGAAGTTGAGGGAATTTTTAGATCTCGCTATTTTTCTTTACTTTTCTTAAATGTCTTACCATCTGTAAAATAGAGATACATTAATAACATACACTTGTGCAAAGTTTCATTTAAGAGCATTTTGCCGTTATTGAGATTTTGATAATTTTCTTTTTATCGATGAATAGAATTGGGAGGAGTGTGGCAGGCCCTTAAATGTTGACTGTATATATCAGAAAGAGACTTATGGTATGCGGTGATAATGGTAATTTATTTCACACGTTTTAAGAAAATGTCAAAATTAGAATATTCTTGAATCAATCAAATACACTTTTTGAAAGGGTAAATCTCGTACAGGGGTGGATCCATGATATGAGTATAATAAGAGAAAGGGCTGTTTGAATGTACATCTCTACACCTCTCCTAAACAAAACAAAGTTCCGAAAGTTAATTGACATAAAAAAACAACCAAACTTAAATTACTACGGTGTTCCGTTTGGACAAACTTAATTTTTTCTCTCCCCCTATACGCGATGCACGGTTGTACGGTGGTGGAATTACGATGGTGCGATGGTGAAAACGCGGAAGCACGATGGTGAAACCACAATGGCACGATGGTGAAGACACGAAGGCAAGATGGTAAGATGAAGAAAACGCGATGTAATATCGCAGTTTCATCATCATACCATCGTTGTTTCACCATCGTGCCATCGTGCCAGCTTGGTTTCACCATCCGGTGCCATCGTTGTTTCACCATCGTGCCATCGTGGTATCACCATCGTACCATCGCCTTTCTGAGAAGCATGCCCAATTCCGCTGCTTTTCTTTTTAATACGGTGTAACGTAATGTTCCTAATTAGCAAAATATAAAATGCATAAAAATATATGTAAACATCCTATAAATAGATCCGCATAAGTGTATATCATGAAATTGACTGCGACAAGAATGTGTAATGGAAGGATTCAGTTAATCTTTAAATATTTGAAGAAAAATAAACAATCAAAGAAAAAAGAAAAGTACACTTGTAAAATAAACGTATTATCGATTTACGGTTGGATAGGCCTATAAGCATCAAAGTAAATCACCGTGATTCTGATCGTTTTTAGATTAATTGGGTTATTTCTGACCTTGATAGGGACAATAATTCGGGATAAATTAGTAAGCGATCCCTATCAAATTTTTTGTAGTAACTAATCTGACAACAGTAAAATTTTCATATTGTAAGACTGCCTATTAATCAGCACGGTATGGTCCCAGATAATGAGAATCGCGGATAATGATATTGTGAGAATAATGATAGATCGCAAGACGGGAGAAAACAGCATGAAGAGGTTAGTTAAATTATTGTATGAATTTCATGTTATTGTGATCTAATACTAATATTTTGCAATAGATAACAATCAAGTGATTTCCTGTCCTTCCTCTGCAACCCATACATTTGGAATCGGCCGCCAGATAAAGTAAAAAACATGAAAATGATCACGCAACATCCAGATTTCTACAAAAACTACGTATTGTGCCCATTAAAATATATTTAAACGTGTTTTTGTACACGACACTGCTGTTATTATACTGCAAAGAAATTTGCTTGAATTTGATTGGATAATTTGCCGTTGATGTATATCCGTATTTACGGATCGGCCGTAGATATGAACGCACGTGCCTTAATTTCCCTCTCTGGCCTCTCACCTTTTCTGTTCGTCCGCCATTTTGTTTTGAATTTCCGTAAAAATGCATAATTTGAAGCCGATCTTCTAAATTATAAAGCGGTATGCTTAGGGATTACTAAAATTGTTACAGAAAATATTTGTGTTATGTTTTTAACGTTGAAAACGATCAGATTATTCTCAAATTTTGTAAATAAATATCAAACCGATATTCCATTCAATTTCTATAGTAGTGACGTCATGCAGGTAAATTAATGACGTCAGACATGTAATTATTGAGGTTCTCAGCGGGGAATTAAGCCGTTCGGCATTAAATATGCGAAATAAATGAAAAATCGATGTTTTCTAATTATTTTTGTCTGAAAAAGTCTTTGCAGTATAATAAAACAATTATTTGGTTCCTTGAAAGGGTATGTGAGGATATATTGCCGGTCTGGGTGTCATATTATCCCTCGCCTGCGGCTCGGGTAATATGACACCCAGACCGGCAATATATCCTCACATTCCCTGTCAAGAAACCAAATAACTATATATTATTCACTTCGGGCTTATCACACTTTAAACAATCCAACTGCTTTCCATACCCACACGAAAGCAATCAAATATTGATTCAAACCTAAAATAATTTTGAACTTTTTGTTACAAATCAATCTTTTTATTTCTAAAAATTCAAATCAAGTTTGAGAATAATGCTGTGCACAGTCACAACACTGTAGAATACTCCGCTGCTTAGCTTACAAACTGTGAAACTGCTCTTCTTTCAAGCAGATCATTGATTTCCTTGACGTGACGTGACGTGACGTGAAGTTACCAACTTCCGGCAACCGCTGCGGTGATCGTCGGTATTATTTTCTGTACGTCACCGTTTGAAGGCCTTTACTTACATGTCCATGGTTTCATTTTTAGATTTTCTATTTAGCACAAATAATATAATGATCGACCTCTGTTCAACGCTCATTTTCACGGACAGTTTGAAACAAAATACCGCCAAACAGTGATTTTGGTATCAAGATTAAAAATTACGTCAGGAACGTCACATCAGATGTTGGTTCCAAAATAGTGAAACATTTTATACCAGTAGCCTAAAACAACGAAAAGGGGCTTCATTTTTCGCAAAGAAAATGCATAAGAATTATGTAAAAACATTTTTATAACGAAATGGGAACCTAGGGACATGCCGACTAGGAACGGTCACAAACAAGTTATTTAGGGTTTTAAACCAGTTTCAAAGGTGAATCATTTTATTGCACAACAGGTTTTCTTATGAAAGAACAAGTACAATTTGTCATGGCTCAAACAAGTTGTAAGTTTGAGACGCACCTAATAGCCTACAACAGGTTCTATAAGGTTCTTAAATGAACAATCAAGTAAAAGTTTCCCTATGAATTGGCACCAACCCACCCATCATCTGGTGGGGTATAAAACGCAGCCAGAAAACGCAGCCAATATAAACATATAGGGAAAACGCAGCTCTGAACGCAGCCTTATATAAACATATGGGCGGAAGGTGTGAACCATTGACTGTTGAGGATGCTATCCATCCAAAACGGTATTAGATAATTTATAACTATATAAAATTGACAATTTAAGATAAATATGGTAAAATTATTGAAAATATTTCATAACTTCATGCTACAAATCTTGTGACAGTATTAACATATACCAAACAGTTGAAAATATTTAATAATCATGCAACAAATCTTAACAATAAGGCAGTATTAAAATTTACATAACAGTCGAAAACACTTTTTGAAATTAGTATGCAAAATCAAAAAGATAAATAAATCCAACAAATATAAACAAATGTAGTAAAACACACAACAATTGCAATTAAATATTTCCCGATGATGTGGCGCAAAATACGTTTATGTTCATACAGTCAATTAATCAGTTTCGGCATTCAATAACTTTCGGCAATTTGATAAAACTTGAGTAAAGAATCGAAAATTTATTAAGAAATCAGTGCGTTTTATCAACATTAGTCTAATTTAGAGTAACGCTGCTATACTACAATGATTTCTTCACAAAGTTTAGTTTTTTATACTTAGTTTTATAACATGTGCCGAGATATATTGAATGTCGGAACTGATTAATTGACTATACATTCATTATATATGAATTTGATTGCAATGGCGATGTTTAAAATTAATAAATATTTATTTGAATCATTCTTAAAAATATAAAATTGTACTACGGGTGTATGTTAAGAATAATCATGGTTAAAATTATATATAATGGGCGTATTAAGTATCAAACTCAGAAATAAATTAATTAGGGACAATTTTGAAAAGTCGCAAATGCGGCAAATAAAAAAAACATTAATTGGGAAAATGTTACAAGTGTACCGCCCGAAATCATTTTATTAAATGCAGATAAATTTATATGCACATTTATTTGTTGAAACAATAATGATAGTTTTTTTTATATAATACACAGTAAACTAGATGGGTTTATCGAAGGTGATACTTTT
The DNA here is from genome assembly GCA_038501625.1 of Corbicula japonica. Classification (NCBI taxonomy): domain Eukaryota; kingdom Metazoa; phylum Mollusca; class Bivalvia; order Venerida; family Cyrenidae; genus Corbicula; species Corbicula japonica. The sequence goes on from JAZAYU010000042.1 coordinate 2,064,327, forward strand.
AATGATTTAATGTAAGAAACAAGTTTGTATTCAATGCTTTTTGTTGACAGATATAATTTGTAGGCGCGGGAGTACGTTTTTAGGGCGGCAGTGAAAGCTGCTTCTGTGCCGTCTGCATCGACGCTGTCACGACATATGACGGTACCGATGGTGCTGGAGACGTCACAGGCGTTGCTCTGGAAGCTGTTTTCAACATCCTTTTCCACAGCTCAGCTCTGACACCGGTTTCCACGCACGCAGCAAAACGCGCAGTTCCTTCAAAGCCGAGATGCAAGCAATCTCTTTATTGGCGGTTTAAAAATTTCATTAAAGTTCTGTAAACATTATTGTCGAAGTATGTTTTCTTCAACTCTTCAAAATTGCATTGCTGTTCGGCGCTCTGTGCAACTTGGCAGTATTTTTCTAAAATTTAATATAACATGCAGCATGCTTTATTTAATAAAATTTCAACAAATGAAATAAATCAATTTACGTATTACCCATTTACGTTTAGATCTAATTAGAAAAGATTTAACGGGTCCTTTCACATTTGCTTCAGTCTGTTTAATCTGATCATTAAACAACTACCCGGTAATACACAAAGAGTCGGTCTCTGGGTATGTGTGAAAAACATCCCGGATATTGAGAATACACATGTCCCTGTCAATATTTTACGTTTTGATCACAGCAATATAGCAAAATAAGAAAGCAGCTACCACAAAATTAATTAGATTTAAATTTTTAATCATCGCACATGAAGATGTATTTATTTCTGTCAACTTGTCATCTTTTGTTGATTTATTTAAATAAACAGAATAATTTATACGCAATCAATTATTAGAAAAAAAATGTTTTCCATTATTTGCGGTAACCGTTGTGTTTATAATAAATATAATTAAAAGAAATATCTAAACGTTGAAAAAGTCTATTTAATTCAGGAAATGTGACGACATAACTCAGTTGCTGACAGATATTATTTGATACCACGATTTAAATCTGATTAAATTATGTTGAATATAAACATCTAAAAATAATCTTCTATCACTCTATTGACACCGCGTGCTTTATTTAGCACAAATCAGTATACGTGTAAATCTGATTATAATTTAATTAGTCAAAACGGATCTAAGTGACATGTGTATGCGATTTGCTTTACAGCATGACCAATTAACGAGTTAGCTCCGCCCAATTTTCCTCTCATTGGATATCAATACAATGATAAATACATTGGGCGGAACCAAATCGTCCCTTAGTTAACGCTTTCAGCCAAATAGGTAGTAGGTGGCGATACAATGGTTTTTGTATTTTTGAATTTGTAATTACATTTAATTATTAATTATTTTCAAATTTGTAAAGCAGACTTATAGAACTTTAATGTTGCTGATAAAAATATCAATATGTATAGTTATTATAAAATAAAACCAATATCGAGTTTTAATGGTCTTTACGTCCTGCTTTAAACAATCTGATATTTCAAACCACTATCATGCTATTTTGATTTAAGTACATTCCAAAGAATGTGGATATTTCCTTACCATGAATGAATTGTATTATCTTTCTTTCCTGACTATATGAAAACCACAACAACAAATTCAGCTCTAACCGTTAATATTTGGATTAGCAGAATTACAACAAGCAATAGCTATCGACAAGCACAACAAAGTTATTATTTAAAAATTGCGCTGCGACAATAAAAATGAAACCGTGTACTTTTAAGAATGTATAACAATGTTGTTAAGTATTTTTTGTGCCTAGTTTTGTACGAAACTGGCCCATATAATACCATTCGATTCTTTATAAAATTATTAAAAACGACGATGAAAATAATAAACGTACATTACTCGCTCAAAATAAGTTCACGCCAATTATAAAAACTGCAACTTCTCTTATTCAAGTCTTATTTGCTAGGTATCCACAACTGGCTTTATTGTACAGCAATTATCGTTATTTGATAAAGTTGCGAACTTCGAATATTTAATATTACCTCGTTTATTTTGTGTGCATGATTGTCGGATTAACCGACAAACGATAGGAACAAACAACAATTTTAAACATACGTATATTGTTCTCTAAAAATAATATTACATCAATACTGAAATCGGCAAATTTATATAAATCTATAGAAAACGTAATTTTTTACCATATATTTTACAAAAATATATTTTTGACTAATGTTATATTAATTCATCTATGTTCAATCTGCATAAAATAAATACAGCGAATAAAAACACCAACATTTAGACACTTCATCTAAATAACATGCCAAAACGCAGCCCGGCTGCGTTTTCCCGCTATATACCATACTTTAACATGAGCTGCAGAGCTGCGTTTTATACCCCAAAAAAGCAGTCTGCGTTAGCGCAGTCTGCGTGAATAGCTGCGTTTTATACCTGACCCCATCATCTCGTCAATGATGAATGAGAAAGCACACAAACGTTTAGAACCCACGTTTGGCTGTGTTTTCTCACATAAAAATTACAAATAAATTAAAACAATGCAAACATATGTTTTCATATTTTATAACTTTTATTAAATTTGTAAATAGATCTAACAATATCTAAGTTGTTTAAAACTAAAAGCAAAAAATCTAAAACAAAAACATTAATTTACATTATACTTACACTGAAATATTTTATAAACCAGAAAATATAAAACAATTATTTTGATACAAAATTAAATGAATTAATATGCAATTATGCTTTATTTTTTCATCATGTCAAGGAATAAATTTAACGTCCCGAGGACAACAATCCGCATGACACATCTCAATGGTTAAAGAATACATTATCTAAGCAATGTATCTTTGAAGAAACGCATGAAAGAGTTGCGTCCTTTTGGGGAGAAGGTGACTTTGCCACGAAGCCGATGCTGAATGCAGACATTTGCTTTTACGGTTTCCGAACTGTTTTCAATGGAGATGTCAGCTGAGGCCAAATCCTTGGCCACCTTCGTCAGATACTGAAGAATATTTCCTCCGTCCAAGAGCACCGTTACGTTCTCTTTTCTGTGCATAAGGTGGAGAAGTCTTGAACCAATGTTTTCCCTACGAAATGCTGCCCTTCCTGGAACAAAAAGAGAGCAAATTGTATGATTTGATATTTTACAACTATACTACTCAAAATTTCTCAAGAACCACTTTTGTAATCTGCAATTCTTATTTTAAAGTTAACATTTTGAACAGCATATGAAACATTAAATTTTGTTTGTATTGTTTATTCACTGAAACTGACGAGTTAGTCTCATAACTATAGAAGTATATAATACTTCTGCCACAATGCCATTTTTATAACATAATATTGCTTCAAGTGAAGTTATATATAATTATTTATATTTAGCCCACAGATGAATGAAACCCATACCATGCCAGGGCCTAGTCACACTCTACCTACAAAGCTAGCTATGACAACCTAAAAATTGATTGCACGGATAAGCCTTGATAAAGCGCTTGTTATTTTGTGATCGTTATTATTATTATTATTATTATACTGAAATTTATATGTATAAGGAATGAAACCACAAGTGCTCAAGATTATAAAACTAAATCAGGACACCAGTCTCAAATCTCAAGCATCTGATTGGCTGAAATGGCGACTGGTCACGACACTTTTCCCCATAACGAGGCTTGAACAAGGAAAAAAATCCCGACAACTTACCAAACATAACTGGATAAACTAGGAGGCAATCATCTGGGAGATTCCTAACCCCAACAATATCAAATGGCATAGTAGGCATTACACCAGTGTCAGGGGAGTGGCCAGCATCTGTTCGATCTGGCGACATTGGCACTGTATCAGCAACATCCCTTCCGCCTGACGTTTGTTCCTGCATTGCTTTAGATGTATCTACCCTCAATTTAGCTTTGAGTGTTTCTCCTAATTGATTAGTCTCTTCTTGACTTGTAGTTGCAAGCGGTTTGCCAGTCGAAGTTTGACTGTACTCAGTTGTTTCTGTTCTGCAATATATATTTTGTGTGACAGAAGCAGAATACGGGATCTGACTTGATGCCTCCGCAGTGGTCTGTGACAATAACGCTGTGTTTATTTCCTGCTCATCATTTTCACCAAAACTGCCATCATCACTGTCTTCATCATCATCAGAATCAATGTAATGTATCTCGTTTTCTGAACAATAAAATAAGATATCAAAATACACAATGCAACATATCATGTAAACAACTAAACATGTCATTAAATTACAACTATTTGTAAGCAATTTCTGTTGGTCTATATTTTGAAACACTTCATAATTGCTAGTTTTTTTTCAATGAGTTTCTTTACCATTTGCTCTTCATTGAATTAATCCAGGGCCCAAGATAATAAACTTGGGATTGTAGACCAGTCACATATCTCAAGCTTCTGATTGGCTGAAATATGGACCAGTCGCCATTTCAGCCAATCAGATGCTTGAGATTTGAGACTGGTCTCCAATATCAGTTATATGATCTTGGGCACAGGTATCAATGACAATCTTTGAAGAAAATCTAGCATATCTAGTCACCTGCGAATAGCAACCACCTGTCTTAAACAGCCAGTTTGAATATGACATAAACTGACCTTTTTGTTTTAATTTTTTTACTGTCTTTAATAGCCGTCTGTCTTCAGCAGCCACTTTTAGTCACTCCCTTGGGTGGCTGCTAACGACAGGTTTTACTGTATAAAGAACTGTGCTAGATAATAATATACTGTTCCATTACATCCCAAGAACAGATCAATCAAACAGAGCCTAATAGAAACAAGTGCAAGTCAACACTCGTCCCAATAAGATTAAAGATTCAACACATACAAAAGCCTACCGAAAATAAAAATCTAAGCATTTAGTTTACTGGTTAGGCAATTAGGTACTGTGTCGTATTGTATTGTGCTGTTAGGGTTGTGTTGTGTTGTATTATGTTGTGTTTAGTTTATTGTATTGTATATAATAGTATTGTATTGTATATTGATGCCTTGTGTTGTGTTGTTTTGTGTTGTATTGTATTTATAGGTTATTAGACGTTTTACTGTACAATACGGGAATATATTTGGACGAGTACACAGCTTGAAAAGTCATATTGGACGAGCCGTTAGGCGAGTCCAATATGACTTTTCAAGCTGTGTACGAGTCCAAATATATCCCGTATTGTACAGTAAAATGTCTAATAACCTTTTTACTATACATCTAATAAACAAAGCATGACTTTTCAAGCGTTTAAAGACTATTCCATATATATTCCATATTGTACGGTCCAATATTTTATAAAGTTCTACATTTCTTTTTTCATTCTGATCATTTTTACGGTCAACGGCTTTTTTCGTGGTAAAACAATGGTAAAGTGCATTTGCACTTAATCGTCCAATATGAAAAAAATACGGACTTTTTTGGATCCAATACGGGAAAATATTGGACGGTCACGTGGTACAATTAAAGGACGCTAATTGGATGAATTTATTAGATGTAGAATATTGTATTGTATTGTATTGTATTGTATTGTATTGTATTGTATTGTATTGTATTGTATTGTATTGTATTGTATGACCCAGGTTTTGCTGATATAATTTATGGTAGCAATTAAAAATTTAAAAATTAGTTTTCGGATTCATTTTATTTCAGATTTAATTGCTTTACTAAGATTGACATGGGCATTAAATTTGCCTGACGAACCATGGTCATAATGCTTGAAATGCACACCCTCAAACGATTTTGAAGAAAGTCTTTAAGAAGTGTTCCTGGATCGTCCACTAGATGTCTTTTAAACCCTTACTCCATGTATAATCATTTAAACACATGTGTGACCAGGGTTGAAGGTTATAAAGCTGAGATTGGAAACCAGTCTCAAATCTCAAGCATCTGATTGGCTGAAATGGCGACTGGTCGCCATTTCAGCCAATCAGATGCTTGAGATTTGAGACTGGTTTCAATGCTCAGTGTTATAACCTTGGGCACAGTGTAGATCCAGATCAGGATCTAAACTGGTTGCATCTTGGTCAGAAATAACCTAATGAATCTGAAAGCGAACAGTGCAGATCTTTCAAAAGCAAATATGTACCAGCTGATCTGGATCTACACTGGTTGTACATGCGATCAAATGCCTGTTTTATAGAGTAAAGGGCTTTCTTACCATCTTTCCAGTCCTTATTGACATCTTCAATGTCATTAATCTTGTTACCCAGACTGTCTTCGACATCTAAACATTCATCCGGAGCATCCCCAGCATCTGACGGCTGACTACCTGCCAGGGATCTAGTTATAGCTACATTGATTTTGACGCCATAGTCATATCGTTCGTCATCACCACCAACATGTTTGGATCTGCAAGCCTGTTAAAAACGGTAATTTTGTTGTTTGGTATTTATACAGCTGAGTTCAAGATTGTCGTACATGTATAATTATGCAAATCCACCAGCACAGAATGATGAATCTGTTAAATTTTTATCCCTTTCCTTGATATATTCGCATTTTTACGCATGTGCGCCCAGTGAAGACCCAGATCCATCAGCACATCTGTGCCATCTGATCGGGATCTGCGCTGGTCGCATTTTGGTCAGAAATAACCTAAGGAATAAAAAAGCGAACAGTTAAGATCCTGATAAAACTGTTACATAAAAAATTATTTCCTTTTCAAACTGCTGCTGAGGTATAAATCCAAAGACTTTTTCTCAAAGGCATGTCTGCCAACATGAATATGTAAGGCCAACAGGCTCCAAGATTATGGCTGGAGGTTATAAAGCTGAGTTTGGAAACCAGTCTCAAATCTCAAGCATCTGATTGGCTGAAATGGCGACTGGTCGCCATTTCAGCCAATCAGATGCTTGAGATTTGAGACTGGTTTCCTTGCTCAGCTTTATAACCTTGGGCATATAAATTGAGAATGGAAACCAGTCTCATAAAAAATCTTATTCGCTGAAATGGCAACTGGTAAGGTGCTTGACATTTGAGACTTGCTTCTAATCTCTGTTTTATAATCTTCAGCCCATTGGTTTGGCAATGTATCATAACATATGAATAAGATTTTTGCTAGTTTAGGGCAAATTTGTAAATCCACATGCAAGTAAATCAGTGCTGTAAACAGTTTAAATAAAATATTACCGGAGTCATATTACAATATTCATGGTTTTTTGAGGTTATCTGCATAACCTTGTTGAGGCTTTATGCTCCTGGTTAGTTAAGTGTCAGCTATTTATCATCAACAATTTAGTATTTCTGTAAAATCTTCAATTAAATTTAAAAAATCACAACAAACTGCATCTCGAACATTTCTGTGTTACTGTGAGGCTGTGTTTTCTTGGTGGGGCAATTCCCGATATGTATTTTTCACTTTTTGAGAAAAAATTTCCATTAATTGCTTGTAAAGAATCACTATTATTTTATAAATTTTATCAAATGCCATCAGGTGGGAATTGTCCACCACTTCTAAGCACCTCATTATGGAGCTGACGACGATGTCTAGTGGAGGTGGATTGTTGTGGGCTTTGGCATAAACAACACTACGATAATTTAATGGATGATAATTAAATGCAGTGAATTAAACCCTTTTATAACAGACACCTAAGGGACTGAGGGAAAGTGTCCTTAATAGCGGGTTGTCATTTTGTGGGTTTAAATCAAGAAGAAGAGAACATGTCTGTTCTTTAAAAGATCGCCCATAATTCCAGGGTGCCTGTAATATCTAGTGTCCGCAATGAGGGATTTTAATGTAGATAAAAAAAAGGAACTCAGCCATTTACACAGGAGTGACTCAATAATGATCAAACACTTTTACTTTAAAATTGTTTACCTGTATGAAGAAAAGTTTTGGTTTATTTTTCAGGCTTTCCTCATATCGAAACATCTCAATAATATCATCTAGATAAACGGGCTGACAATCCGATCCATATACTTGCTGCCTCCATACATTCCCTGCCATTGGAAGTTCGATGCGTATACCACTCTTGCTAATGCTCTTTTTCTCTTCAAATTCATGTCCATGCGAACTCAAGACAAGTGCAAAACACTCTGACTCGTAGTTTTTTGGATCCTTTGCGGCTTAAAAGAAATAATACACTGCATTTTTTTCAAACTGCTGTCAGCTAATACTTATAAAAAGAATGGTATACGTATTTTGCAATAATGTTCAATGAATAAAAAATGAATAAACTTCATATTTAAAAATTGAAATAAAATTAACAAAAGTTTTGAATACGCATATAAGTCTAAAACATGACCTTGGACACTGATGCCCCCAGTGCTGCAACAACATTTGTAATAATAACAAAGGGTCATAACTCTGGTAAAAATGATCCCAGGAAAAAATACTTTCTTTTACAATCATCTACACATCCTTTTTTATCCTCTGTGCAAGTTTGAAAGACCAAAAGTTAATGAGACGTTGATGCCACAAGATTTGTGGGAGGTACAGACAGTCATGTGCATAAGTGCAACTTTGTATGCCTCCCATTTCGTGTTGGCATATCAACCACATTATCACACACATTTCAAAGCATTGAAGACACTGGAGGTATGTGGTGTACAGAAGAACTGAGTCCCTTCCCAGTGTGTTATTCTGATTGATTTTGCTTGATTCTTTTTATTAAATCATGAAGCAACAGAGGTTAAATATGCCAAATATTTTGCTGTTTTTCTTCATTCTAACAAAATGTTTATCTACGAATTGCTGATCTGTCAAACAGTTTTGTATCATCCTCATTTCTTATATAACATACTGTCAACTGGTTAGCATAAAAACAAAAATTGTAGATCTAGATCAGATGGCATAGATGTATGACCTGATCTGGATCTGTGTCTTACAATTAGAGGTATTGTAAGACCCAGTCAAGATTTAGAATGGTCACATGATAGAAAAGGAATATTCCTTACAGTAAAGACTAACAAGAATAGCCAGATGCTAAAAAGGCATATCCCATACAGTAAAGACTAAAGAGAATAGTCACATGCTAAAAAGGCATACCCCATACAGTAAAGACTAAAAAAATGGTCAGATGCTAAAAAGGCATATCTCATACAATAAAGACTAAAAAGAATGTTCATGTCCTAAAAATGCATTTCCCATACAGTAAAGACTAAAAAGAATTGTCATGTGCTAAAAAGGATATCCTTTATAGTAAAGACTAAAAAATGCATATATAATAAAAATAAAACTATCACACCTGCTGCAATCTGTGTTTTCATCTCTTTACTAGAAAGGTCTCTCAAAACTGTTACTTTGAAGTCTAGCACAGTAAACAATGACTTCATTTTCTTTCTGTCATGACAAGATCCCTTTCTTTTCCATTTCACATCAGGCTGTTTATCTCCGTCATGTGTAAAGTTCTTATTTACAATGATGAGTGCACGGCCTCGGTACTTGTAGTTAAGTAGGTTATAAGGTTCATCTGTTGCTTGCATTTTCACTAACTTGAAATCTGCAAGTGTAACATGAAACTAGTACTTGGCCAATTTAAAATCATATATATTACAGGAATTACTTTTGCAAACTGAAGTTGCTTTTTTCTCTGAAATCTGAAAGTATAACACATACAAAACTCTTGGGAATTTATTTGGTACATGTAGTTAATAAAGAAGTAATTTAAAAAAGAAATAGAAAAAAATATCCCAAATAAAATCTGTTATTTTCCTGGTCACATGTTTAAAACAGGATCAGAACTGCACTTTTCTCGTTTCACGCTAAAATCTATGTAACAAGAAGACAAATTCTTTAGAATTATGTCGTTCACAGATTTTGGTTTCATCATGAACTTGTTTCCACAAGCACTTTAATTTGAAAGTTTAATGAAGAACTTTTTCATGAAATTGCAAAAATAAAGCAATTATTAAGTTTTTAGTGATAAACAGATGGACGAAATGTATCACGCTTTTTTTGATAATGTAAAGTACTAAATATTTTTACTTCAGAAATTTAGTTAAAATATTGCAACATATTGCTACATGTTGTAAACACAGAAGAGTTCAGACATTGTTTTTAATCAACTACTGCTGAGAATTTACCAAAAATTAAGCTATTGATTACTTTTTGAAAAAAATAAAACACTTTAGATGAGGAAAAGTAATTTTCAATGGGAATTTTTTTTTCAAATGAGGTTATGTTTTTTAGGTAAAATGAACATTATAATTAGAGTCAAAATATGCAAAAAATTACTTATGCTGTGTTCTCGTCGATTCGGGACGCTTATGTGGTATTAAGAGATAATAAAACATATCAAACAAATTAAACACACCATTTTAAAACATAATCGTATAAACAAACCATTTTACTATACAATTCCAACAAAAAATTCATTTAAAAATCTCAATGTTGAAAAAAAATCGTACCTAAATTGGTCAACCATGCTAATCATCGCAGGTCAAAGTTTTTCTCATCGGTTCGGGATTTTGATTGTTTAACGGGAATTTTGACAGCAGGTAAGGGCACGCGCTACAGTTCGGATCAGAAATTGAAGGTTGCTTTCCATTAATAATAAGTAGTAAAAAATATCCAACTTTTTGGAGCGAATTAATCCTTTTAATGATATTGAAGTTGGTAACCATTAAATAATTTAACAACATTTTATATGAACAATAGTCAACTAAAACAAAACAAACAGTTTTATTTAACTGGAAACTGACCAATTAAACATTGAAAACACCGAAACAAAAGTAAACTATCATCTTGGATTGTCTAATTTTCACAATTGGGGCATAGGAATGTAATATGTCGTCTAACTACCCGGATTTTCGTACAGAATGCCTTTGTTCGCACTTGTCACACTGCGCCCAGTTAAGCATTTCATAATTGGCTTTTAATTGGACTATGTTCCGCTCTATGACACACACTTTATGAACTGTGACGTAGTTTAAGGTCGTTTTATTGGAAAACTATTCACAGTGATTTCCCTTGAAAATGGCGGTGTTGAAACGGAAGCGGGCGAATGTTGCTTTTTAGTGAAATTTGGGACAAAACAGTAATTTTCTAATGGAAATTGTAATTTAGGCAAATAAAATTTGATATTTAGAGGAGTTACATGCTTAGTTCGCATGTTTATCGTTCTTTATGCGTTGGAAACTGCTCACAGTGAAACTTGCGTAGTACTCGGACGAAATTTACAGCGCACGAGCGGCGATTCTGGCTATTTTTATGACGTCGCGAATCGATGGGAAATCCCGAATCGATGAGAATAAGGTATATATTTAATAATCTGCAAACAGTGCATAATTGTAATTTCACAACAAATATAGTACTTATAAAAAATATCAAAAATATCGATGAAGACGCATTTTCCTGTGGTATGTCCTATTTACATCGGTTACTAGACAGCCCTTGCAGGACTTACCTGAGATCAGGTTACTGGACCTCTTGTCTGTTTATCTGATCAATACAATTTAGTCATGATTCTGGAAGTTTTTGTATGTCAAATTCATTCTTTAAGGAAGAATGTCGTGTGAAATATGGCGCCTATAAAATTAAAAAATTCAGGTTATGAGGAAAAATAACACTTATTACCTCACCGGATCGTGGAACTTGTCGATGATTTGATCTACTTTCGATTTCGAGCCTCTTGGTACAAATGGAGAATTTTATCAAGGGGAGAGCACTACATTGTCGTTTACCGGGTTATGAGTAAAACCCTGACTAAAATATTTTAAGGTACTTTCCGCTCGTTTTAGCAGTTCTTACCCATTGAAGGTATTTTTTTTAAATCTTTTTTGTCATTTCATAAATGTCAGCTTCTGAAATAATAAAACTGATTATATAAATGTTTTGCTATGTCTTTATAATATTTCAAGACAAGTTTTGTTTACGGACCCTTTCGGGTTATTTAGATACTCACCGAAGTGTACAAAATTACAGTGCATATTATAACATTTAACGTTATTAGTAACACGATGAACGTGTAAGCTAAATAGAAGCAAAATAAACGTGCAAAATAAATAGCATAAACAGAAAACGAATTTTCAGAACGGGCAGGTTAAGCGTGTTGAAAGTGGCTAAACATTATTTGACAATGAATTCTTAGGAATTGCACCAATGTCACACCTTACCCAATCCAATGTTAATTCATTAATGCGTATTAGGCCTATTTCTCATTATTTCGAAAATCTAAGATCTTATTTGTAAGTCAGAAAAAGTGAAATAAGTATATCAGGAATAGACACTTTCAGACAACATTGATTCTGCACACAGCCAAGACGTAGAGATGAAAACACAAACACACACAAACCCGAAAAAAAGGAGAAAATTATCTTCCGATGGTTGTGCGGCCAGATCGGGAATCGAACACCGGACCCCTAGCTTACAGAGCGAGTGCTCTCCCGACCGATTACAATTTTATAGTGACTAGATTCGTACCGTGACAGTTGCTATTGTGTTAGTCGGAGATAATTGTCTTACATCTGGATTTTGGTGGTAGTGTGAACGTGCGATTATTGTGAATAAAATTAATAAGGCGTTTAGTACGTTCATATCTCTATTGACACATTAGGGACACAAAACAACACAAAAACAACATAACTTCAGAAGTTACGTTAACGGCGACAAACCGTGAAACACGTCTGTTTTAAATTTCGGACACGTGGTTGTGTTTTCTTGTTTTGGGTGGTGGTGCTGCTGTCGTTGTTAACGATGGTTATTATCATCCGTGTTCAACACATTTCAGATTTAAACAGTTTTTCGGGTTAAAGGTTGTCCTATAATTGCCCTGTGATTCAAAATCAGTTTAAGAATGGCACGAACACTTCTAGATAAGAGAAATGTAGATCAAAGTTTAGTGGTATGTTAACATGGACATTTTCACCGCTACTAAACGCATAACTCCAGTCCCGCCACTCTTACGGATAGAACAGCACGATTAAAGTACATGTAACCTGATTGGACGGAATTCAGACTCATTTGAAATAAGCAACAATGACTGACATAATCGTTATTGTCTTGCGAATTCTCGTACCTGAAATTTGTTATTTTGTATGCTACTTTTTTCAATTAAAACGACTAAAAGAGTCACGCTACAGACAAGTTAATTCAGATTTGGCTTATCAGCAAACAGCTTTACAAGGTTGATATCGCCATGTGTTCTTGACGGGTATTGAACGTTGGAAATATATTTAATTCACACATATATGGTATTAATACGCCTTATGATCATTCTTTGTTAAATATTCAGAGTATTGGGTGACAGTCTACTTATTCATAATCAGTAATAGTTATTCCCCCTTCTAAAATTTGGGACCGGCTTATTATTCTATAAGAAAGGTAATCGCCATGTCAGAATAAATAGTACCATATGAGGTATGATTATTTCTTGGTGACCTTGGGCTATTTCTTTAACAATAATATTCCCTTTGGACAATGTCATTTTCCTTGTTTTTGTAAATTTCCTTCACACACCTCACACACCGGAAGTTTTAACGTAGCACCAACGGAGCTGGCGGTGCACGTTTTGCAGCAGTGGTACTGCCTAACTTGATTCAATCACAGTGTATAACACAGTTTATGTGAATAGCTTATGTAACAAAAGATAATGGTTTATTTTGTTGTAGGTAAGCTCATTTATTTGAAAGCCGTACTATGAATAATCACAAAAAATATATAAGACAGTTTTCGTTAGTTCTAGTTAAAAACATTTAAATCCCATATCAGGAAAACCCTCATATCCGATTAGTCGTGTTCGGTGGCCTATAAAGTTCTCTTTTCGTCTATTTCAATATCACAATAGTGTTGTTTGTGCCGTGTTGTGGCGGTAAAGGTCTCTCCGTACATTCAGTCAGCGCTGTTATCAGACGAATGTCTTCGCGCACGATTCTTATTTATGTTTAAGAAACATCTAAAATACCTTTGTACAAATATTTAGGTCTGTTTTAAGATGGATGGATTTTATATCCCAGCCAGTACAGACTTTGATATTGTTCCATCACCCCTAAGATATACTTCCTAGACTTCAATTTTGCCTTTGGCGATCTCTGTGATATAATACTCTCATATACCTTGTCAAAGACTCAAAGTTCTATTCTATTCAGTTCCACTCATTGCTTTCTCGTTTATTAAACAAACACAGTCTTTTATTCCCTGATAATGGAATGGCGTTAACTTGAAAATACCTCATTGAAGGTTCCATGTTCACCGCCATATGCATACCATCTTTTTGGATGGATCAAAACTGTACTGTTTACTGGTGTTACATTGGGCTAGGCGGCGTGGGAAGTTATATGGATAATATTGATTTCCATTACCGGCCATGAACAGGCTCAATCACACCGAATCTGAAATATTTTCATATTCGTCGTGTATGGTGGCAACGTTCCTTTTCATCTATCATACAAAAACACAGCCTTCACATACAGTCCAATAGCAAATAGTAGAGAGAAGGTAAGAGCAGTCACTATAAATTAAATTTTAAAAGAATAAAACCAAACAATTGATGTAAATAGAAAACATTAGAGGGGGTGGGGGGAGGCTACAGCTTTGGAAGGGCCAGTTGCAATCATATTTCAGCTCATATGGCAGGAGCAGCAATTTCACACTTGGTCACTTTAGTGCAAAAGCTGTATGATGCGTGGGCAGTAATATACATTTCCATTACTGGCTCCAAGGTTATAAAACTGAGCATGGAAACCAGTCTCAAATCTCAAGCATCTGATTGGCTGAAATGGCGACCAGTCGCCATTTCAGCCAATCAGATGCTTAAGATTTGAGACTGGTTTCCAATCTCAGCTTTATAACCTTGGGCACTGTCCTTGAACGGGTTCGATCAAACCGAGCCTGCAATATTTTCATATTTGTTTGTGTTCGGCGGTTTTCAAAGTTCCCATTTCATCTATTTCAATACCTTTACTTTGAAGGTTTTCTGTTCACTCTACTGTTACGATCGGCGGAAGGCTCTGGTCAATCGTGTCAGGATTTAGACCCAGGAGCATGTTCTACCATGGGCCAGCAGAACAGTAACATGTGCATGGATCCTACACTTGCAACATCCGTTTGTCCAAAATATTGTCACCAATGCCGTAAGTGGCTTTAAGATTTAATACAAATTTAGATTTTGACCCAGCGAGCAACCTCCGCCCTGCGGCACTCCACAAGACGCCGACCGTGTTTTTGTCATACGACGACTGGAAGAACTGGATTCCAATCAAAAGACGTTATATTTTACATCCAAATCAGGTTTTGCTGTCAATCAAATTTTATTCCCCCTGTGGATTATGAAGCAGTAACAGAGGGTGTGGTTAAAAGTATAGCAACCATAATACTTCACTACGTCTTTCTGGTGTGTTTTCACGATAGTTTCAAGTAATAGTGAGCCAAATTACTCTTACTTAGGCATCCTAGAACCTGATTGAAATCAATCTGTAAGACAAAGTGGGTCTCCGGTAAAGACTATTGTCATTTCGAATCGTTTGTTTCCATTATTTTATCTTCTGTTTTTCTTTTGCGGTTCTTATATGTGAAGAAAACTGTTTGCGACTTTTCTAAAACTAATTTTCAGATTTCTTTATTCATTTCAGCAATCACGTGCTATCACTGCAACTCGTCAACATACGACATAAGAACGTGTAATACCATTACATGCAATAATGATGAGGTACACGTACACATTTTCACTAGTGTAATAAAATATATATTTCAATAAGTGAGCTTCTTAAATAGCACAGCATGTATTTTTATGAGGGACAAATATTTCACTGTCCAAAAGAGAAAGTCTCCAACAAAACCCACATATGACGTCATAAATCGCTAAAATAGCATATGACAACATACATATTTTTGATGATTTCCTGGGTTTTAAATTGCGAAATTTGATGATACCACAACAAACAATACGCTCTTAGCACTAAATTCTCATGATTCTGTTTGAAGTCTAAATATAGGGCCTACCGACTCCCATGATCACAAGATACCAGATTAAAAACAGTAATGAACAGGTGGAAAACGAATTTTGAAAGCCATCTAACACGAAAATATAACATTATTGCAGGGTCGATTTAATTAAGCCTGTTCATAAGCAGTAATGGATGTGCATAATACTTTTCACGCCACCTAGCCCCAGGTTTAGCGCTACTCATTATTTCACATATATTAGTTTTAAATTAGTGCTTTTAAAATTGCTTCTAAAGGGCTATACAATTAATAACAGCACTGATTAAATGTATGGGGCGATTTTTTACCGCCGCCACACGAAAAGAAACAACAACTCTAAACAACAATCAAAAGGTTGCAGTAACTTCATGGATAGAAATCAACAGCATTACCATCTGTTCAATATTTTACAAGTTGTAGGTACAAAGATGGTTTAGGCAACACCCATTAAAGTCATCGAGCTCTGTTTTGACATACTGGTTCGATAATCTGCTTAAATGGCATTTGTTGCTCTTGAAGGTGTGTATGGTCAAAGAAATGCACTTCATGACGACTGGTGAACATATTTACAATCTAGGCTGTTCCAGTAAACCGGTTAGTACCTTTTTAGTTAGGAATTTATCGGTTAGTAACTTTTCTTGTTCCGATTGTTGAAGTTGCTTGGTCGCATATGGGGGGGGGGGAACACAAAGTGTTTTCCAAGATCAAAAATAAAACATGTAAACAAAATAATGCAGTATTCTTACAGTCATCGTAATCTTTAATGTATTTGAAGCCAAAGTTGTGATAGCGTTACTTATGCAGGAAAATTCAATGCAACATATCCTACAATGCTCTGATTAGTACAAACATTACGTCGAAATTTGCTCTTAATCAGTCCGGCATATAGGTACATAGTAATATAGTACATGTAGTACATTGAATATTTACCACATCTGAGACAATATAATTTTCCACCCCGAAGTGTGAATAGGCAGCATTTATTTTAATTTTTGTAAAGACAAAATTAATTTACAAGACGTATATTCAGTTTTGATATGTATTATGTTTATCTTTAATTATCTTACATCTCTTTAAATGGCTGACTGGGGAAGCTGTGTTTTCTGCGTGTGACTATTCCTGATATACATGTTTCGCTTTTTTAACATTACCATTATTATTATTATTCAAGGAAAATCTCATAGAAAGACATAGAAAGAATAACAGGTTACTGTCTTTAGATAACAGGTGACAAAGGCCTATGAGGCCGTAAGAAAGGTGAGGATCTGCCGATCCTTTTCTGACCATATTGGCCGAGTCCAAAAAATAAAACTTATTGTCAAAAGACAGTAATTAACCCGTTATTCTATTTGTCATACAACTTTACTTTATTACGACTCAATTTAGCATATAAATACACAGTTCTTGCTTATTGTGTAAACCAATGGAATCAGTTGTTGGCGTTTGAATACATCTGTCGAGGAGATAATTCTGTAGAAAATTTGGCCATTTAGTTTAAAGTGTTTTCGTTGTCTTGGAATTTGTGAATAATAGTGAAATATCAATTACATAAGGCGTGTCTTTTCGGAATTTTGAAACGAGAATAAATTTGCATAAACCTTTTGGGAACGCCGACAAACCTGTCATCCTTGAACAGTTGAAGCCTTCAAATTTTTTAAAATCCTTTTACTTTCTCCAGAAGGCTTCTTGAAAAAAAAGCTAGTCTCAGTGTATTTGTTTGTCCAGATACATGTTGTATACACAAAAGAATAGTCGTTACGTAATGTCTTACTTCCGTCAGTTGAAATTTAATTGAACGCATTTGATGGCATGTTGATAGGAGTTAGTAATTTTCGATATGCTACATAGAAAGAAATATGTTTATATTCAAACTTTGACATGTTAAAGGCATTTGATTCAAGCAGTTTTGTAGTACTGAAGCTCGATTGGAGAATAAAATTAGCGATAAGCTACAAATGAAACAAAAACGTTCACATATAAACATTGACTTATTGAAGGCATGCGATGGCGGAAGAAGGTCTGTAGATGTAATGTCATTTGCTGTTGCGTGTTGTTCAGATGATCTCTGCAATACCCCTGATCTGATGACAACACTATCCACAGCAGCAACGTTAGCAACAGTAACAACACTAGCCCTAACATCAACGACAGCAACAGTAACAACACTAACGACAGATGCAACGTCAGCAACACCAACAGCAACACATAAGACTAGTAAAATTTAATGTATTTTGCTTCTATTAGTGATTTATGTTAGTTCAGTAGATGAAATGAAGGCTAAAAGCTAAAAATCTTAAATTCACCAAATTAAAACAATAAAAAAACAACAACAGAACATTTAACGCAATAAAAAGCAGTTTATTTATTTGACCGGTAATTAATTCAAATACAACAACATTTACTAAGAATGTCCGCTACGTTAAATACTAATTTTAACGTTTTATTAATTGTGTACAATCATAGACCACTTTAATTTGTACAACAATTAACAGAACGAATCAAAGGTACTTTTTATAGTAGATATTTTTGAAGTATGGTTATTTGGCGTTCCTCAGTAATGTAAAATTGTTTAAATACATGGTTTTTGCTTTTCTTGTATGAACTGAATTATTTACATTATAGCTTGTATTATTAAATTATTTTGTTCAATTACTTCAAAGTTCCCTTTTCATCTATTTGAAAAATAAGATAAATATTGTTTACAAACAAAGCGGCAACATAAAGTAGATGAAAAAACAACACTTTGAAGAAACCCATCGACACCTATTTAAATAGGCTTTAATCAATTTTTGATGGTTTTTTATTTTGGTAAAGAAAACAGCTAGGTTGTTTCAAATGTGAGAAGCCCGAAGTACTATAAACAATCCAACTGTTCGTTTTTAAATATCGATTCAATCCCAATAAATATATTTACACATATTAATACTCTTACTTATACAGAAATTATAAGAAGAATTGGTGATATAACGGCTTTTTCAGTTGTAAAAGACATGTTGAAAACAAAGTGAATGACTGCACGCTATTTCGCGGCAAAACGTGCGAGCTCGGCGACGTCACACGCCGAAACATTGTGCAACGTCCAATAAATTGTGAACATTTATTCCGAAGCCACACCTTTTTAAGCAATACGTCACACTGTTTACCATTAGAAATTATTTAAGGAATAAATTTCGTGTTTGATAAGTTCACCGAGTCTTGAACGTCATTAGGGCTGGTTAGTGTGGAGTCCAAAGGACTCCACGCGTGCTTTAACCAGCCCTAATGACGTTCAAGACTCGGTGAACTTATCAAACACGAAATTTATTACTTATATTTACACCTCATTTTATCATTTTGTTTCTAAATTTAATATAAAATATATACTTTTTACTAATTTCGAAATGTTGTTTAAAACATTTCTTACCCCGGGTTTGGCATTTGGACTGGTCCGCCTATTTACTCAAATAAAAAAAATCATACTACGACCAAAAATAGTTCAATGTTTATTGAACACATTCATCCGTTTTTTCAAACATTTATATACAGAAAAACCTAATATTTCACAACAAACATCAAATTTGTTTCACAGCAAGTACTATCTATGCGAGTAAATGATAGTCTAAGTAAAAACCGTTATTTTGGCGGGAAGTTAGAAAAGGCTAATGCGTTATTTTCAACCAATGATAATTCTAGAAAATGGAACGTGCTTATTGATGATGTCGGATAGATTGCAGTTTACCGGTACGAGTTTACATCCGAACCCGATTGAATCGGATTTTTGGCGGCCATTTTCTTTCTCGCTTAAAACATAAAAACGGGGGTTCGGGGGCGGTAGCCCCAGATATAACATAAACAGGAACACGAAACGAAAGAAACAACTGGATTTGATGTCATATAAGTAAACTTGTTTACTTCCGGTTTGAGGGGTATAAAAGCAACTAAAAATAAAAGTAATCTAAAAATAGCAACATTCCAGGAAGAGCTATCTAAAATTAGCAACAATTATAAAAATAGCGGGGATTTCATGACGTCACCAGGGCATTCCTTTACCATTGCGCGGTGATAAGGCTAACGGTGTTCATTGAAGATTGACCTTCACTCGTCCGGTAAAGGATATTGAAGCAGTGGAAATAAAGGTGTAAATATTATTTGTGAGATAAAAAAAAACTTGATCGTAGAGGACGAAGCTCAAGTGTAAATACATATACATGAACATTACAGGCTCAGGTTTAATTGAAAATGGTTAAGAGTAGCCAGATACAGTGTCAACCAGATCCGGTTATGAACCAGTTCCGGTTAACTTGTTATTATGCCCTCATAAAAAGTGAGAGGCATATAGAGTTGCACTAGTCTGTCCCTTCGTCCGTCAATACGTCCGTCCGTTTGAACATCGGTCCGTAGGTACCCAGGCGGATTTCTTTCAAACATCCATAGATGATCAAGCAGGATGTGTAGATGATCGTAAAGAAAGTATTTTTTCTGCGATCATTTTAACCAGAGAAATGGCCTTTTGTTATTGCAAATTTTGTTGCAGCAGTGGGGGCATCAGTGTCCGAGGACATATTTTAGTTTCATGTCAAAGTATAGAAATATTTTAGTAGAATAACTTAAAATGCTAATTTAAGTCGCAATGACTAGCATTTTAACTGAACATTGGCAAACTCTTTCTTACCTTTGATCAATTGTTTCTTGTTCTTCTGGTCAACCGCCGCATCGACAAAGACTATTACAGACGCTCGTTTGCAAAATTTGGATTTGCTTAGCAGTTAAGCGTGACATTTATCGCAAAAATAAACATGATAAACCTAAATGACTTCAAAACGAAACAATGGTAATTTGCAATATTGTGTTTTATCATGATGTGACAATCGCAAGCTGAGCACTTATTAACACTTATTACTAGTTATCCATGATCGTTTGTGTGATCTTTTAAAAATGCGCCTATTTATCTCTTTTCTTTGAAATAATGAGCGCATTTTGTTCATGTTAACAATATAAAATGAAGAGGAGGTTGGAAATCTTGATGAACATCCCTATTTTAAGTACGTACACTATATCTCATTTCCTACAATTATCTATAACATACAGGAAAATGGTTTGTCGCAAAATTTTCTCTTTATCCACCGACGGATTTTAATAAAAATCAATACATTTAGAACCTCACTGATAAATATCTGTTATTTCTTTGATTATAGCTACTTATCAAGTTAAAAATACCACTATAATTGCTTTTTTACGACAACTCGTCCTTTAACGGTAGTTAGCACATGCGAACTTCACCGCACGAGCATCCTTAAGAATACATTATGAAGAGGAGTTTGGCAATCTTGATGAACAACAATGTTAAAGTGTGCTATATCTCATTTCTTACAATTCTCTTTATCAAACAGGAAACACATTTGTCTATAACAATAAGTTGATAATATATCAAGCAAGCACACACTCTTAAACCGGATGTTGACAGTTTCATGTTTATCTACACTTAATATTAATTTACATTACTAATAACTTGAGACCACTGTTTTAGTGAAATCCGACCCAAGGTTATAAAACTTGTGACCGAACTCCTTGCTTAAGTTTTATTCTCAAAGCCAAGAAATGAAATAACAAAGTTTCATAGTTTAAGAATTGCTTTATTTGTATTACAAAATGCATCATGGTGTTGTACAAAAAACTATTTTTTTTATTTCTTTCATACGAAGAGCATGACATTTTTACATGACTTTTCAAGCGTTAAAAGACTATTCCATATATATTCCATATTGTACGGTCCAATTTTTTTTATTATGTTCTACATTTCTCTTACTTGACAAGTTTTTTCATTCGGATCATTTTTACGGTCAACGGCTTTTATCGTTGTAAAACAATGGTAAAGTGCATTTGCACTTAATCATCCAATATGAAAAAAATACGGACTTTTTTGGATCCAATACGGGAAAATATTGGACGGTCACGTGGTACAATTAAAAGGACGCTAATTGGATGAATTTATTTGATGTAGAATAATATATAAACTTACAAACTAAACGCACATATTTAAGCACAAAAGAAACAGGATCGAAGCCAGTCATACACTTATATTCGCATGTGCACGAAAATTGTAATATCAAAAAAGTATAACAATTAACATTTCCATCATCCTATTAACAGTGGGCCTCACAATTATTTTCATAAATTAAATCTAATAGTAAAAATAAGTAAATAAATTAAGCTCTGTATTGTTCACCATCACAAAACACATAGCAAGAGATTGGTCATTAACAGAGATTCTAACACTTCACTCACCCAAAGTTCTAACTGGTCATTAGCACAGATTCTAACACTAAACTCACCAAAAGTTCTAACTGGTCAATAACAGAGATTCTAACACTACACTCACCAAAAGTCCTAACTGGTCAACAACACAGATTCTAACACTACACTCACCCAATGTTCTAACTAGTCATTAACAGAGATTCTAACACTACACTCACCCAAAGTTCTAACTGGTCATTTACACAGATTCTAACACTAAACTCACCAAAAGTTCTCACTGGTCATTAACAGAGATTCTTACACTACACTCACCCAAAGTTCTAACTGGTCATTAACACAGATTCTAACACTACACTCACCCAAAGTTCTAACTGGTAATTAACACAGATTCTAACACTGCACTCACCAAAAGTTCTCACTGGTCATTAACAGAGATTCTAACACTACACTCACCCAAAGTTCTATCTGGTCATTAACAGAGATTCTAACACTACACTCACCCAAAGTTCTAACTGGTCATTAACAGAGAGTCTAACACTACACTCACCCAAAGTTCCAACTGGTCATTAACACAGATTCTAACACTACACTCACCCAAAGTTCTAACTGGTCATTAACACAGATTCTAACACTACACTCACCCAAAGTTCTAACTGGTCATTAACACAGATTCTAACACTACACTCACCCAAAGTTCTAACTGGTCATTAACACCGTGACAGATTTTAACACTACACTCACCCAAAGTTCTATCTGGTCATTAATCGTAAATGTCATGTTGCAAATTTTTTACAATGTATGCTAATTTCGTTCCTCCCTATGTCAATAGATGGTATAAAAAGGACAATATCTTGGAGTCAAATATTCCATGTATATATCATCTTTATTGATTGTTTTTAAATAACCCAATGCCATTTTTGCACATGGTTTTGTTTTTGACGCAAAGTTCTTTAATATTCCTATATTCGCTTAGTATTTTCAGTGTTGTTACTGTTACTGGTCGTTATGCTCGTTAGCTTTGCATATCAGGAATAACCTTATCCATGAGACACAGCCTCCACACACAGACAAGTTTTTCTGTTTTAAGGAAAAGTTTGTTTTTTTAATTTAATAGCTAAAAAGTTAAGTTTCAGTAATATATTTCTGTAGCTTTTTCTCTCTACTTTTTATGTGAGGGGAGGCTGTGTCTGATGGATGCGGTCATTCCTAATATGCTTTTTTCCACTTTTTTATAATCACAGTTATTTTGTTTGTGTTGTGTGGCGGCCGTAAAACGTCTCCCCGTACATTCAATCAATACTGTTATATTTACATCCCTCAGAGATTGCTATTAACATTCTCTTTTCACACCTCTCCCCAACCACTCAAATACTATCCTCTCTACCTTTTGCTGTGTAGGGAGGCTGTGTCTGCTGGATATGGCCATTGGTTTATTTCACTTGTTTATCTTATATAATTATTAAATTATTTTACAAATGGTGAACAATTAAATCAATAATAGACTTCCCCACATGTTCCCACGTATTTTTCAAGATGTAAGCTCCATTACTTTCTTCAAATAAAATGCGAACGTTTCGTTGAAAGAGTAATTTCATGACAGGTCTCATATTGCTCTCTTCAACATTTCCTTTAAAAATAAGCAATATTGGCTTTTTAAGATCATGTGCCTGTAAAAGCTCAGTGTCGCAGTAATTGCTCTGACAGAAGCGATTTGAAACAACTACAATTACGACGGCTGACCTTTGTATGCAAAGAATCGTTTCGTCCAGAACATAAAACCCTGGTCGTAAATTGTGATCCCCTTCACAGATAAGTGTCCGGTCAATACCGGTAATTTCTTTTAGACTATTTCTTAGTTGATTAAACACACATGTTCTAACGAATTCATCATCTGCACTACTGTATGAAAGGAAGACTGCGAATTCATACTGGTTTTTACCTTGTTTAAGCAGGCGAATTACTTTTTCAATATTATTCTTTCTTTCATGATGCCGTTTTCGTAAACATTTAACAATCACGATTGCGAGAATTAACAACAAACCGGTCACTACGGACACAGTGGTTGATATGATCACTCTTTCTCTGTGGCAGATAGCTTCTACATAGTCAATAACGGAATTGTCCATATCTCGAATAACGCTTTCTGTTGCATAGCATGCTAAAAGTGCATGTTTAGTATTGACACGTTCCGATGTCAAAAGCCATTGGAGAAACGGTTTGTTTTCGCAATGGGAACACCGAAGTGGATTGTTGTAAAATGTAACAGATATATTTGTCTTATCCGTTCTTGAAAGCGGTAACTTAGGAACGTTTCTTAGAATGCTGATTGATTTAGAATCTAATTCTTGTATGTGATTGTTGTGCAATAGCAAAGTGTGAAGCCTATAAGCATGTTTAAGTGAAAAAGTAATTTGAGTCAGACCATTATATGAAAGGTCAATTGACTCAAGATTGTGGTTGTTCTGAAAAAGATTCCAAGGTGTAGTTATTAGATTGTTTCCAGACAGGTTTATTTCTTGTAGAAATTCAAGTCCCATGAATATATCTTGAAACTGTCTAAAATCAATCGACGCCATTATGTTCAATTCGTTCCTTGATAAGTCTAGGTGTGTCATGTTGGGCATACAGGATAAAACACTCGGATGGAGAAACTGTAGACCATTAAAAGACAGATCTAAACTGATCAGCGAATTTAATGATACGTCTTCACAATCCATGTGTATGTCGATATATTTTAAATTATTTTCTTTTGAAATAAGATGTTGTACATGAACATTATTATCTTCTTTTAAGCTTGCCGTACAATGCTTTATCCACAACGAGTTTATCACTTTTGGTACAATTCCACTGATATTAACAGTCTGTGGGGCAAAAAATGACAGAATTTGTTTTTCAAACTTCACATCAAAATGATGGTCAGTAAGCTCCAGTTTACCTATTGGAAATCGAAATGCAAGCCGGGGAAGAACAACAAAACTGAGATCCAGCGATTTTATTCTAGCGATATCTTCCGCATGTGGTAGATCACCAAACTGGTCTGCAATATTAGAGTATGAGAGGTTGAGAACATCTAAGGCCTTTGTAAATCCAAAAATATTAAATCTGAGCTTGTTAATTTGCGTTCCATAAACTTCGAAGACTTTCAACTTTTGTTTGGCCAATAGTGAAATTGTACTTTTATACTCCAGTCCCTTGTATTCACCTCCAAGCGTTATGCCTTCAAGCTTATACGATATTTTCGAGATGCATAGTTTTTCTAGATATTGTAGTTTGTATTCTCTATCCAGAGCAGAAAAAAGGTCGCCTGTGGTCAGTCTGCCGCAGTTACTCATATCCAGTGTTGTAACATTGTCAAGTCCAGTGAATGCATCAGGGTCAAGTTCGAATGCATGTATAATATGGATTTCAAGTGTCTTGAGAGCTTTTAAATTTTCAAAACAATGTGCAGTGAATTTCAAAGTTGAATGTCTACTATCAAAACTGTCACTTAATATTTCTAAATGCGTAACATGTCTCCAACCTTCTGGCTCAAAATCTGATTTCCTAACCTCCTCTACACTGTCTGTTGACTCCTGTACAAAGTCTGCAATTTGCACTTTAAATATTTCATTTGGTACTTTTGGAGGAATATAATTACATCTTAGTGTTATGTTTTTGTCTTTTTCGCACCGCTTCGTATTTTGACATTGAACTGATCCAAACACCAAAGCTATACACAAATATATCATTTTCTTATCCATTTTAACGTAACTGTTGCGTTGATAGTCTTAATGCATCTTAAGTGAAATATCGCACCATCAACTGTTCAAGGGTGCATTTGTTTCAGTTAATGTTTCGGTAAAGAATGGGTCGCTAACAATATTAGAAACTTGCGATAAAATTAGAATTTGTAAGATATTATAATTCTTGCATACTCGATTTTACATTTATTTTTACAGAAAAATAATTTCTGTTTTACAAAATGAAAGATTTGTCTAAACTAGATTTTCTCGTGTCAAAAAAAATCGTCACGGATTTTTTTCAAATCCCCTGATAAAGGATAAAGAAACAAACGCACCCCTTGTTTTGTAAGAACTATTAATACAGTCTGACTCACACTTTACAAAGCACTTTATGTATTAAACTTATTATGGACAAGTTCTACCTTTCCAAAAAGCTAGTCGGTCATTAGCACAACCTTTTAAGAGGACGTCACAAAAGTTTAAACTTTAAGCCACTTGATTTTATATTCATTGGATGTCATACAAAAATGTAAGTTTATTTATAGGTATTTCTTCTTTCGTAAGAGATGTATTTAAGCAGGTGATAAAACTTACCAAGTTTGGAAACAAAATAATTCACCTGGAGGTACCGAAAGGAAAAGTTTATCAAACACTATTTTGTGTCAGAAAGTGTAAGAAAGCAACGATAATCAAGCTGTAAATATATACCAAAAGCTTCAGAATATGTTAAAAAAAACACAATGTTTTTCACTGTCACAGAGTGGGAGAGAAAAATGTTCAGATAGTCTGACCGGGACTCACTGGTATAATAACATTGCTCTTTCTGATCTAGAACAATTTCGTTATAATGTTGGTATTTACTTAGAATGTCTTATGACTTCCACTAACAACCAAACGCGTTAATTTCAAATTTGCCTAAAGTATGCACTTCAGCGCCCTCTTTGTTTGTTAAAAGGTTATGCTAATGACCGACTAGCTCTTTGGAAAGCATAATTTTGTTTTGTCTATTATTAGTCCAGTCAGCATAGCATATCACCTTGAACTAATTGCAAAAGTTGCACTAAGTGTCATCTGCGAATCATCAGACATAGATATACATCCAACAAAAAGTTGCACTCTGGTGGGTTGGGGGAAATTGGTTTAATTGACTATTTAAATCTCGGCTTTAATGATTCAACAATTATGGCTGTGATGGTACACCATACTCGAACACATAAAGTTTGCACGCGCCATTTTTGAACTTCTGGAAGCATGTAAACAAACAAGGTCGAGTGTTTATTGCAAGAATTGTTATCTGGAATGACGACTTTTGTCATGTAAGTTGATTATTAATTTCATTTTTTATATATTTTTATTGTTGAATGCTTGACTTAAAAATGCATGTAAATGATCGATTTCATCATATAACAGAAACCAGTGAATTTTCATTTATTTTGTTATATATTTCATTAATAAACTCAATGAAGTAAACACAGAACATTAAAATATTGAAATAAATCCCCAATATGGCTATTTTCCGAATATTTGGATTGACCTTCACAAGAAGGGTTTCGCAAATTTTTAAAACTACGGAAGCCGATACGCAACAAAACCATAACTATATTTCTTTTAGGTGTAATTGTCTTATTCGTGTTTTTCAGTCAATATCGGCAAATATGTAGTACCTAAATTTATTTTAACTGAAAGAATAGTGTATAAACAATTTTAACATTAATCTTAGACAAGGATCACGATAACTGTAAAAAATTTGACATCAATATATATTAAAAAATATATATACAAATGGCCTTTTTATACTGTAAACATATTTTACGCTACGTTTATTTAATGTAACCCATATTTATTAATTTTTTCATCATTATTTACAGAATCATTTGGAATTCCAATATCATCATCACTCGACTGTGAATGCCAACCCAAGGTTATAGGGTGTATCTCTATCTTTATGACTAAATAATATATTTTGAAATACAGATATTTATAACAACAGAAAAATGTGGAAAGAAACGTTGGGATTTTTTTTATTAAGTACATGTTCAGTTTATAATCACTATTTATAAACTTAAGAAAATGAAATGCACCTCTTTGGTTGCACGACGGTGACAGGGGTTTAGGAGATTATGAAATCGTGTTTATTATTCTTTATTTAAAGGCTGCGACACACCGTGGTAAAGGTTATTGCACCGTCAACAGAACCAGCAAGGATAGAATAGTGTGTATTCACGATGTTTCACAGACCATATTTGAGACTCTCTTCACCCCAAAACCACTGTGACTACAATAACAATGATATAATGACAATTGTGTCACATGATCAATTGTCACATTTGATTTTCGTAATACTTGACTGTAGTTTTTATGGCAATCATGCTAAAATTAAAAGTCTTAAGTGAGGTGCAGATGTTTGTTCTGTCAGACCCATCAAAATTCAAGACACTATATATACCAGAAATGTACAAAACAGAATAATTGATGGTTCCATGAAGTGCTTTGACAGACAATGTGCTGAGCAAGAGATCACATGTGTCGTTGAAGAAGACTCAGCACAGGAAGTGTACGTGCGTATTTATGAGGCATAAAAGACCATCACCGAGAAAGATCTAGAACATCAAAATATGCAGTCTGTGTTTTCTGAACTAAATGTGATCTGTTACTTCTTTTCATGCCAATACTGGTTGTGATTTAATTTCTCACATAGTTAGAACAGGAAAGTCCACTGCCATGAAGGAGTTGATTGTTAATATAGACGCAAGAAGCTGAGAAACAGTTCATGTCGAGTCAATCAGACAAAGATGTAGGAAAACTAGAAAAGACTATCATCATGTTATACGACAGATCTCCATCTATATCGCTAGATACGACAAGATCAAAAATGTGAAGGTGATGAAAAGGACGTTATTTGTGCAAGTTCATATATTATCTCCAACATTAGACACTGCGCGTTTATTATAAACACATTTATATTCAGAGCCAGATCTGGGTTGGAAATACAATGTTTAAACCTGAAGACCAGTGGTGGGATATGACTGGTAACAAGTATTTGTTCTCTGCCTCCTGCACATGACAATATTTTGAATGCCAACCGTTGCCTTTATTATAGTAACAATGTAGTACTTTTAGAAAACATGGCTTGGAATGTTATCAGAGTTGTAGAGTTTTGAATTGAGTGTTGTTGCTTTGGGTGTTCTAATTCTCCAACTCGCGCAGAATTAGATATTGATGAATACATATGAACTTGAACAACCCTTTTCTCCAAATATACAAATTTTAACGTGTTCGACCGCCTACTATGGACGTACAGTTTTCGTTTTCTTAATTATATTGATATACAATGATTATATAATAAACTTCGGTGCATCAGATTTATTCAGTTTTACATTGTATTAAAAAAAATGGAAATGAATAAACACATTTATATTGTATCAAAATATTAGTATTTACTTTAGTGGGTGGGGTAAAATAACCTCTAAATATGTTCTGATTTTGCAAGATTAAAAACTGAAATGAAGCTAAAGTTTTGAACATTTACTGTTTCAATGACGACATTCTCCAGTATTCTTTGACGAAAGTTTTATTAAAACTATGATCGATGCTTAAATTTAATCCAAAAATTGTATATGTTCTAAATTTGCACTTTTTATCGGTCAGTCAGTTCAAGTGCTTTTTGTTTAAAATTTCCCATCAGTTTTCAAATTGCAACTTTTTCTCCTTTAAAGAAGACGCATGTTTCTTACAAACACATAAAAATGAATTCTTTAATTTTATCAAAAAATTGATATGTTTAAAATTTGGAGATTTTTTTCTGTCAGTCAGTTCAAATGCATTTTTTCCAAATTTCCCATCAGTTTTCAAATTGCAACTTTTTACCCTTTAAAGTAGACATGTTCTTCTAACAAAAAACATACAAATCAATTCTTTTGCAATTTCTTCACTCTTCGATGCTATTTTGGGGTACGCTGACTGGCCTATATTGACAGTTTCATGACTCGATTTGAGACTTCCGCAAAAATATGTGTTTTCGCATGTTCCAAAGATTATCTTGAAGATTCAAAACCAAATTAATACTCCGGAAAGCTAAAACTTGTATTGTCTATTATTGTCAGTTTCATGACCCGAATAAAGATTCCTGCAAAAATGTGTGTTCTGATGTTCGAATGATATTTTTTACATTCAAAACCTTATAAACGTTAATAACCAATTGTGTGGCAAAATGCAAGATAACAGTTTAGCAAACTTATCAAAGTAACGACAAATGTAATCCATATCGAGCTAGCTTAAACATGAAAAACGCTCCCCGTGATATCCCTTAAAGGCTTTACTCGAGTTTCACAAAATGCTGCAGAAGTTCGTAGATAAGAAAATTAAGCAAAATAATTAGCTTATCTCTGTTCAGTGCTCTCTACACATTCTAGTTGCTAATAGAGACATAAGCTGTACATCTTTTGTTTATCATACACAGTATACATTTACTAGACAAAATCCATGTATAAGTTTATTGTTCTTCGTCGGAAATATCTTTATGAGTAAAAAAGCCTAGCTGATCAGAAGCTGGAGAGAGGATTTAAGAATAGGTACAGACTCCAGAAATTACCTGGTTTATCGGCCAATAAGAGGCCTCTAGGTTTTCATGGATAACGACTGGGTAAGAGTCCATCCATAAATAAAGGCTTAGTAAGAGTCTACTTTTCTAAATTATCCGTTCCGTCTGGTCCGTGAACTTTGCTTTACATCGCTGATAACCGGTGTTCAGGTAGAAAGCTCAAGTTTGGTCCATTATAATATGTCGGTCATCAGGATGACCGACAATAAGTAGGCAGTCTTAGACTAGTGATATTTATATTTTTTAAAACAAGCATGATCTGATGGTATTTAAGTACGAGTATAATGTGTTGTTGTTTTTCGGGTGATCAATATTCTTCAAAAGAAGATTTCAAAAGATTGTAAAACTTGATTGCCAAGTTATTGATGTATTGTTGCTTTAAAAGGTTTGGTTATCAGAATGTGTGTATACACTTAAGAATGAATTTTAATATTTACATGTGATATATACATCCACATGTAGTCAAATGTTCCACTTTAAATTACAGCGATTATTTCCAGATGTTTTATTTGATGCAGTTAAGTGAGGGAAATAATTTACAAGAACCTCGAGCTGGCCACTCAAGAATACAAGATGTATCTTTAGAAATATAAGATAAAATTTAAATATTTGGTTGCAGTAAAACTAACAAAACAATACAACAAACAAAAGAATTGTAATTTACATTTAAGGCTTGACAATATAACCGAAAACAACAACAAAAGATTTTTTTCATTACTAAGATTTGTTTGCATTTCAATGTGATTTTGCATGGTATAATATTTGAGAGATTGTTAAGCACCAAATTAACCACAGATCATTTTGAAGTCTATATAGTAAGTAAGTAAGTAAGTAAGTAAGTAAGTAAGTAAATTCTTTATTTTAAGAGGGTGACATATTTAGCAATAATCACTATTAGCAATAAACTAATCTTCCATATGGCCCTCCTTACAAGTATTAACATAAACAGATTAAGATAAACACGATGATCATAGATAAAACTATATCACAAAACACAATATGACATTATAATAAGAAATGAAACTGCAAATAATATATCTGTGTTAATGTTTAGGTGTTACATTTAATGGGTAGGTGCGTGCATGTGTGTGCGTGTGAGTGAACGTGTGGGTGGGTGCGCGAGTGTGTGTTCGAGGCCTATGTGACTGCGTTTTCGCAAGGAAGAACTGAATATTTAAGAAATTTGAGAACATAAATAAATAATACACAATGTATTTTTATATACATGCCTCAACGCATTTCTGTTTCATTGAGACAATATTATACATTTTTCCTTATCTTAACATCAAAATGTGAATATAAAATATAAAAGGAACTAATCAATGAATCATCCATTCCACTTTAGATACAAAGTTTTAAAGTTCTTTACAGTAGAAGCATCTTTTATTTCTTTAGGAATTCTGTTCCATAAACAACTGCCTGAATAAAGTAAACTATTTTTATACAATTCTAAGTGTGGCATTGGAATACAAAAATTATGGTTAATATGGGATCGTAATGTATACTTTTCGAATTGTAATTGGTCACGAGGAACATACATATTGCAAATATAATCAGGTAAGACATTATGGGCTACTTTGTACATAAAAACAGTTTTATTAAAAATAAGTCTTTGATCAAAAAACATTATATATAACATTATATTTAAATTGTAAATCATTTGGTGATGTATCCAGAAGTTCCCCAGTGTACATATAACATTGAAAGCCAGTGCCCAAGGTTATAAAACTGAGCATGGAAACCAGTCTCAAATCTCAAGCGTCTGATTGGCTGAAATGGCGAACAATCGCCATTTCAGCCAATCAGATGCTTGTGATTTGAGACTGGTTTCCAAACTCAGTTTTATAACCTTCAACCGTGTTTTGCAAACGAGGTGACACTGTACAAACATGCTCCTTGGGTAGGATAATGTATTAACTTTGAAGAAGTTTTTATAAGAAAGCCGAGTTTAAAAAAAAAACAAAACACATCTCATAACAAACAATATTTTGAAAAAATGTGTTGTATATTGTAAATTTGACATACCTCAACAGATAAGCACGGGTAAATTTAACAGGTAAAAACATTTGCATGCATCCACAATAAGGTCACATTCGCAGAAGTAATGTGACAATTAGCTGGTCCATATATCCAACTTTCATTTGTTTTTGAGATACTACTACGATAAAAAGCCGATTTCTCAAATAAGTGTTGCAGAATTCATGATTTTTACAAAATTATAAAAGAACAACCATTTATTTTTATGAAAGTAGTCCCGTAAAAAAAGGTACGGTGTACAAATATATTCATTTCTAAAGTGTCATATATGTCAAAAAGGTATGCGGAATTTATGTTCATTGTTCATTAAAATTATCACAATGTTAATGTGATATCAATATTACACTAGCAGCATGACCAAACGAGGCATTGCTTATTTAAACTGCCAATACACTTCACTTAAATAACCTTCATTATTTATCTTTTTCTAAAAAACATTGTTAATAGTTAAACTGGTTTGCCTATCTTTCAATAAAGATATATTTACACCTTTATTTCCACTGCTTCAATATCCTTTACGGGACGAGTGAACTTCAATCTTCAATGAATACCGTTAGCCTTATCACCGCGCAATGAGTACATTTAGGGTCGGATGTAAAGGAATGCCCTGTTGACGTCATGAAATCCCCGCTATTTTTATAATTGTTGCTAATTTTAGATAGCTCTTCCTGGAATGTTGCTATTTTTAGATTACTTTTATTTTTAGTTGCTTTTATACCCCTCAAACCGGAAGTAAACAAGTTTACTTATATGACATCAAATCCAGTTGTTTCTTTCGTTTCGTGTTCCTGTTTTATGTTATATCTGGGGCTACCGCCCCCGAACCCCCGTTTTTATGTTTTACGCGAGAAAGAAAATGGCCGCCAAAATCCGATTCAATGAGGGTCGGATGTAAACTCGTACCGTTCCATTTTCTAGAATTATCATTGGTTGAAAATTTAACGCTTTAGTCTTTTCTAACATCCCGCCAAAATAACGGTTTTTACTTAGACTATCATTTACTCGCATAGATAGTACTTGCTGTGATACAAATTTGATGTTTTTGTGAAATATTAGGTTTTTCTGTATATAAATGTTTGAAAAAACGGATGAATGTGTTCAATAAACATGGAACTATTTTTGGTCGTAGTATGATTTTTTTTATTTTAGTAAATAGGCGGACCAGTCCAAATGCCAAACCCGGGGTAAGAAATGTTTTAAACAACATTTCGAAATTAGTAAAAAGTATATATTTTATATTAAATTTAGAAACAAAATGATAAAATGAGGTGTAAATATAAGGATTAAATTTCGTGTTTGATAAGTTCATCGAGTCTTGAACGTCATTAGGGCTGGTTAAAGCACGCGTGGAGTCCTTCGGACTCCACACACTTTAACCAGCCCTAATGACATTCAAGACTCGATGAACTTATCAAACACGAAATTTATTCCTTAAATCAATTATAAAGGAAGAATAGAAAACATTATAAACCGCTTGAACTCAAAGAAATATATGTTTTTGTTACAACACGTACAACTGCTACATTAATATTCTATTTTGTGACAATATTAATAATCTTTGTTGACTCTTCTACTAACAAACATAAAGACGGCCAAGTGCCCACATGTCTGCAGCAGCTTTAAAAAATACATTTGTGTTTGTTACACTCTTGTGATATATGGAAGGAAAACAATGGGCATCACATAACACGTAACTATTTGTTAACACAATAAAAACTAAAGATATGTACCATTATTCTTACTACAAATTTGTCATAATAGTGGGGCGCGTAACGGGAAAAAGTACACTCGGACAGTTGATGTTAATCACTGAAATGACGTCATTAAGTCGAGCAGACGACATCAATTATTTTGCATTTCGCGTTAAAAATATCATTTTATTGTAAAAATGTGTAAGAGAAGCACATTCTAGTTATGAGAAACTAAGGAGAGTTGTAAGTTCTTTCTATATTTAGTAACAACTAAAATATCACAAAATATGACCGAATGTACCTTTTCCCGTGGGGCGCCCCATATTATGATTTCTGTCATAAATGGGGCACATCATGGGCAAAAGTTACATTTTTGACATTTTAGTTGATTTGTTTACAAGTATGTTGCAGGCAATTCTGTCAGTTGTTCAAAATATTCATTTTGAAATATATAACAAGCAATGCTGTTTGTTCAACTTAATTATGTCCTTTCATTGAATAACGTCAATAATTGTTGTCTTGAAACAAATTTTCCCTTGATGTGCCCCAATTACAAATGCATGTGCATACATGTTTCCAACTCAATGTTTTCTCAATGGTCAACCAGTGAAGATCTAGATCAGCTGGCACATTAATGTCTCAAACTGTTTAAACTGTTTATGTTAAAATTGATTATGTAGGAAATTACTAATTAACAAACAGTGTTCATCCATATAAGATGGCACAGATGTCCCGCTTTAACAGTATGACTGTATACTTGTTGTTCATAAGGGTTTAGCAATATAACAGTTAAAATGTCCTTCAATTCATTATTACTAAAGGTATCTTTTCTTCACCACTTGCTCTAGTTTATCAATCAGGATTTGTGTCCTTTAACAGTTAACAAAATATCTGAAAGTATGCAAGTATCCTAGTCTTATAAGCAGGGAGAAATGTGTTGAGTTCATTGCGTTCATATCACCATTTGGAACTAGATTAAAACATATTATATTTCACCGAATAATAATGTTTGTCTCCAGGACTAACGTTTATAGTTAATACATAAATATTCAATCGGACTTGCACATATCACAGCACAGGCGAATGTTGATTTAAATCTCAACAGGAACTAGGAACAGCGTGAAAAAAGTTCCATATGTGCACAACACACTGAAAATTAAAAAATAGAAATACAGTTGTTTAATAACAATATAATCTGCCAATATTGGGTGCAAACAAGTTTGGTGAGGATATGATTAAGGGTAATGAACTTTGTCAATTTCTCTTGTATGCCGTTGTATTTTACTACAAGACCGGTCAAACTTTCTTCTGGAAATGTTATATTTACTTAAGTGCATTGCCATAGATATTAAGGATAAAACCTTATTTCATTTATTAAATATTAAAGAATAACTTTATATTAAAAATAGAACCATGTCATTTCTTGAGAAATACAACTTCAAACGTTCTGTTATATATATAAATTAAGTGACTGAATGTGCATCGCTGCCCAATGTATTATTTTTGTCTATATTGCATCACTCGATTGTCAGATATTCAGTTTGTTCACAAAAATTTAGTTTATGAATGGAATCACATGGCTTCAAAATTAATTTGAAATTGTGATATGTAGCTTTACAAAAAATATCAAATTTTCATTGCAAAGACCAGAACCAATATCGGACTGATGTGATGGACTAAGAATTGTATACAGAATTATGCATAAATTTAAGTATTTAAGACGGGTAAGATATTGCATATGAGTTCAACAAGTAGCGAGTCATTTAATTCACACGTGTTCATATTTGAATCAAAACTACTGCGTGCTTTTAAATTGTCTTTATTTCCATATATTCATCATATACGTGTGAATACTTTATTTGTATACAATAGCAACAGACCAAACAATACACATAATACACATAATACATATAAATATAACATTATATACAAACCTTTACATACCGCAATAAATTATAAGCTTTTACCACTTCTTGGCATGCTTCTGCTTGAAAGCGAAAGACCACGAAGCATTGTAAGCTCACGCGTTTAATAAGGACATTGGTGCATAAAATCATATTTGCATATGACTTTTTTCTTCACTTGCATAACTTTGAATTTTAGAGATCAGTTTCTTTTATATTTTGTTGGGAGTTACTGTTTTAAAAATGTTTTATCAGGTAAGATTATTATTCGAAAACTTTTAGTAAAGTTTAAATAGTTACTGTTGTTTTGGTTTTCCAATCTGGCAATTTTCCTTTCT
The DNA here is from genome assembly GCA_038501625.1 of Corbicula japonica. Lineage (NCBI taxonomy): Eukaryota > Metazoa > Mollusca > Bivalvia > Venerida > Cyrenidae > Corbicula > Corbicula japonica. Next base: position 2,100,625 of record JAZAYU010000042.1, read on the forward strand.
TTTTTGCAAATCAGAAAGTATGTTTACAAAATTATTTGATGTTGTTTTAAGCGGTCAGCTAAATGACAATTCGACATCGGTCTAGTGTCAATGACATAGAATGTCAAAATATAAAGCTTTCAGTTTATCTCAAGAAAAGTAAGTTTGAACCGCAAATACACTACATACACGCTGGAAACGCAGCATTTAAAGCGTTTTAATCGAAGTGGAAACGGAATGGAAACGCAACGGAAACGGAATGGAGGCACAGCGGAAAACGTTGTTAATTGAAATGGAAATGAAACGGGAGTGGAAACGGCAAAAAATGTCAATTTCTTGATTTTCAGAACTGTACATCTGAAGCCTTGACCTCTCCATTTTCACGAATGATTGAGCATAACACTGTATCCGGGCACATAGAATACAAGAAACAAGTTTCATTGCTTGGAGGTCGTATAGGCACAATATTTGTGTATTTTGTTTTTAAAAATCTAGGTAAATCTCGATGAATTTCTTACCCAAATAACAAAATCTTCTTAGTTTACACATTTTATACCGGTTGCATGCGTTTCGTATCGCGGAGGAGTGCCGTCCGCAAAGCGTACATGTACCAGGTTAGCCAGGGTGCGTTAGCTCTGCCGGTTACTTTATTTTATTTAAACATTTAAACGAAGTGCAATACGGAAATATCCTTCTGTAAAATACTTTATTTATTTCAGCCCCGACATTTTCTGACGGTGAAGCTGTGGGAAGCATTAACACATTGCAGTTGGACGAAGCTTCCGGACTGGCTGCAAGTCGCTTACATCCGGGAATTCTGTATTCTCACAACGACCATGGAGCCCGAACGAGAATATATGCCATTAACGCAACCAATGCCCAAATTGTGGCAACACTTGAAATCACGTACCTATTATTTTATCTTGAGGCATGTGACTTGCGAATGTACATATTGCAACTAAATAACTTAGCTTTATTTAAGTTAAATTATTGTCCGGAGATAAAACATTTAAAACAACACATTTCTTAATACATTAATAATGATTGAATCTTTTTTTCCAGCCATGAAAGCAAACTTTAATCATGAATCAACAGTTGTTTTTTTTGTTTCATTTCAAGAATATACTTGATTCGACAACCAGGTCTCATTGCACAGATATTGTTCTATTTTGTTGCTTTTTTTCTCACAAGAAACGCCAAGAACAATGATTGGGAGGATGTGGCTGTAGGACCGTGTAATCAGGGCAGCCACGACACATGTATCTACATTCTTGATGACGGAGACCATCACGATGTGGGTAAACGCACCGTGTATAAAGTAGTGGAGCCATCTTATATGACCAGCTAGACGCTGGTTCCCGATTCTGTGTTGAAATACAAGTAAGGGTAAAAAAGCAATCCCTTTATAATGTGAGCAAACATCTATAGTTAAAAGAGTAGCAGAACCAGCTGTCATAAACCGCCAGGCTGTAAAGGCCCTGTCACACTATTGCGCGTTTCCACTGCGTTGTCACGGCGTTGTTAAATTTTCCAGAACACCGCGATAACGCAATAAAAATGATATTTTTCGTGAAGATGAAGATGTCACGGTTGAAGTAACTAGCACGATCTTCAGATCACAGCTCATGCTCTCACACGCCCTTGGGCCGATATCAGTCATAGTGAACTCAGTTTGTATTTCTTGTACATTTGTTACCATTTCGCTCGTGTTTGTCATGCAAACACCAATGGACGCAATAGAAACGCATAAGGAGCGCAATGATCGCCGTGAGAACGCGGTGGAAGCGCATTGGGAGCACTCTGTGTAAGCGCCGTATACACGCCACTTAGCGCAGTAGAGCCGCAGTGACATCTCAGACAACGCCGTGTAATCGCGAAAGCGCCGTCGATTATCACGGCGTTCGCACTGCGACCTCTGTGCGCGTTCGGGGGCTCGTGTTGAGTTGTAGGAGATCTTACTGCGCTGCCTCGGAGACCTCATGGCGACCCCTTTGCGCTCTTATCAGAACTCAAGAGGCGGCGTTTGTTTTGTGCATGCTCAAAGTGAGCGCCGCGGCTCTGGGTCTACTGGCGATGCCAATGCGATGCTGTGGCGATTCTTGCGATCGTACTGCGCTCACCTTGGCGTTCTTGTTTGCCGTGGGATCGCCGTGAGAACGCGACCATAGTGTGACAGGCGTTTAAACTCAAACCAACAAAAAAATAATTTCTTCGGGGTAAGGTGGGTCAGCGCCACCCCCCCCCCCACTTCCAACAAAGATCGTTTTTATGCCTCCGCCCTGTAATGGCGGAAGGGCATATAGTGTTCACCCTGTCCGTGTATAGGTCAGTGTGTGTGCGTGTGTATGTTTAAAAATCGTGTCTGCTCTGTAACTTTGTTATTTCTTAATTGATTTTAAAATAACTTGGTATAAATGTATACCATATCAAGTCGGTGTGTCGCGCACACTACCAATGCCCATAGTCCAAGGTCTTTTGTCACTGTTGCTTTAATGTCCGAGCTGTAACTTCATTATGAATGGAGTGATTTAATAATTTGCCACAAATGTTCAACATCACAAATCGGCGTGTCGCGTACAAACACATGCCTGTACAGCTAAGCCTGCGATTCGGTTCCCCGATTTTGCGTGAGAAACATTGCGACGAACGATAACGCTCGCGCAGCGTGTAACGTGAAGCGTGGACCGTGAACCGTGATACTACAGCGCATGCGCACCGTGAAACCGCTCGTCATTGCGCATGCGCACCGTGAACCGTGAGATCTCAATACGCATGCGCACCGTGAAGCAAAAACAAAACAAGCAAACAAACAAAACTAAGTAATAATGGCCATTTCTCGAATACATCCAAACAATTGCTATTTCTAAATGCATTTCTTCCGTTTATTTGTCATCTCTAATATGAAAACCGAAACAAGTCCACGAAAATAACACTTGCATATACGGCAATCTGTATTTTGTTTTAAAAAGGTCGTAGGCCGAAACGTAGAGTTCGAGATTGAAATGATTTTGATGATTATATCCCTTATGATTATTTTTAAAGTGTATTCCCCGAAATTCAGTTCATACTGGAGAAGAAAGTTAAAATAAGATTTAATTTACCGAACTTAATTGGTATTCGACATTTTTAAATCGGATGAAAATTTGGAGGAGATTCGAGACATCCTGCACCATTCGCTCAATATATTAAGGTTAAATATGACCTGAAAGTGAACAAGACAACAAACACATCGGTCTTATCAGGATCTATGCAAGCCCTCCCTAGTTTAATGAAATTATTCTTGACCTAATGTGGTTGGTGCAAATTCTGATAAGACAGCACTCAAGTACAGAATGATCTGGATCTACGTACATTTTTCTGACTTCCTTGCAGCTTGGTCAGCTAGGGTATGCACAATAGTCGCATATCGTCTCATGGCGTTATTTCTAACCAAAATAAATTGAAGCAGTATGTGGATCCTTATCAGACATCATGTATGTGCATGCTGATCTGGATCTACACTAGTCTGCAATGAGATTGATCGGGGCTCTTCTAGATGCTTTTAAAAATTCACAAGATTATTCTTGACCAGGATTTGTCTAGATTTATAAAGTTTTATTCCTGACCAATAAATGGATGGTGTAAATCCTGATCAGACTGCACAAAGCACAGGCAGACCTGGATCTACAGTGGACTCCCATCTGTGTTGCTTGATGAGCTAGGAAATAAACTAGTCGCTTTTTGTTACAAAGGTTATTTTTGACCGAAAAATAGAACGGTACGAGGATCCTTATCAGTAGGCATGGATGTGCATGCTAATCTAGATCTACACTGACACATAATTGAGTCTCAATGGGGTTTCATTCAATGCTTCTAGATTTATAATATTATTCTTGATAAGGCCATGTCAACATTCATAAGTTTATAACTGACCAATAAGACTTCCTGACTTCATGAATGTACAGGCAGATCTGGATCTGTGGAGCGCAGATCCCTGTGGTTTATCAGCTAGGATATGAACTAGTCGCTTCTCGTCCCAAAGTGAACAAGACAACAAACACATCGGTCTTATCAGGATCTATGCAAGCCCTCCCTAGTTTAATGAGGTTATTCTTGACCAAATGTGGATGGTGCAAATTGTGATCAGACAGCACTCAAGTACAGAATGATTCTGACTTCCTTGCAGCTTGGTCAGCTAGGGTATGCACAATAGTCTCATATTGTCTCATGGCGTTATTTCTAACCAAAACAAGAGCCAGTCGGAAACGACTGCACGCTCGACTATTCAAAGTCAGACATATTTAAGCACATTTAAAACTGGGCTTCATTTAAACTGGGGAGTGATTCAGGAGTTTGTGACACCCAACACACACATGAACAAAACTTTCTTAATCCAAGTTAGGAAATCAATATATTACACTTAATTTATTATTGCAGTTTTTTTAGAGGGTTTACACAACACAGTCCATACACCCCTGATCCCACACCCATCAACCCACTATCCCTGCCCACCTTTAGTGATGTGGTGGGGTGTGGTGTAGTATAGTAAGGTATGGTATGCTGGTTGCTGTTGTCGGTGGAATGGGTGTTGTTGGTGGTGTTGGTAGTGATGGTGTTGTTGTTGTTGGTGTTGTTGTCAGTGTTGTTGTTGGTGTTTTTGCTGGTGGTGGTGGTAGTATGTGGTGGGGGATGGTGTTGGTGGTATTGTTGGTAGTGGGGGGTGGTGGTAGTGTGGTGTGGTGGTGGGGGGGGGTGGTGATTGGGGGGCCGGGTTGGTGGTGGTGATGTGGTGGTGTTGTGGTTTTGTTGTTGGTGGTGGTGTGGTGGTGGGGTGTGTGTGGTGGTGGTGGGGTGGTGGTGGTGGTGGTGTGGTGTGGTGTGGTGTGGTGTGGTGTGGTGTGGTGTGGTATGGTGTGGTGTGGTGTGTATGGTATGGTATGGTATGGTATGGTATGGTATGGTATGGTATGGTATGGTATGGTATGGTATGGTATGGTATGGTATGGTATGGTATGGTATGGTATGGTATAACCACTCAACACTTTCAACCAAAGTATGTTAAGTACATCTGTTTTAAACCTTTTCTATAGCATTACCTATGAAAAACACTAACTTTGAAACTTTAACCATAATTTCTAAGTCTTAATTCTAATTTCTAAGCGAAAAAGGGCAAAAATTAAATAAAAAAGCAAGGATGAGTTATGGGCCTTTGAAAATCAACCTGATGTATGATAAAAATAAAGGTATACAAAGTTTTAAAGTTGTCGTTTTAATAGAATGAAAGATATGAGGTTTCACCACCTTGCACGCAAACTTTAACCTTAATTTCTAAGTCTAAAAAGGGCAATAATTTGATATACAGTGGAATTGCGATAACTCGAAACGCGATAATTAGAAATGACGGTTTAACTCGAAGTCAGCCTCCGGTCCCGTCAATTTTCCTTATATATTTAACTGAAAAAGTCGCGATAACTCGAAACGCAATAACTCAAAATTTCCGAAATCTCGAACATATAAAGAAGTCCCTTCAATACAAAATAAGCACAAATTGATCGCGATTACTCGAAGTACTTGTAATGACACGATTTTTCACACTTCCCCCGCGAATGTTCGGAGTCTTTTGTTTATCGCCAACATGTTAAAAAGAGTTGTTAGTGGCTCGTCATTGTAATAATATGTTTGTGAAGAAAACAATTAGTCTAAGAGTGTTTTGACTCAATTTAGAGTCAAACAAACATTTGGAGTTGATAAATTTTCATTTCTTCAAAACGTCTTTCCACTAATGTATCAATAAACAAACAACAGTTCGCATATGGCATAACGATAAATAATAAAATTATTAATAATTCTTTTCCGCGTAATCTATTGAAAGACCCAGGTAACTAGGAGGATACCTGGATAAGAAAAACAACATTTTCTATTCCGAGTATGTTTGATGTTAGTTCAATGATATTTGTTAAAATTTATGAAAATGTTGTTTCTTCATCGATCGTATTTATATAATCACGAAAATCGAGTAAATAATATTAAAAAATAATAATTATCTTGTTTTATTGAGCGAACGTGACAATAAACATTTGTTCGTCCCTTATGGTACCGTTATAATTGCACATCGTTAGTTTCTGAAATTGAATGGTAGTACTGAAAAGTAAGTCGCGATAACTCGAAGTTCGCGATAATTCGAAGTAAATCGTCGGTCCCTTGGGACTTTGAGTTATCACAATTCGACTGTAAATCAAAGAAAGAGTTATGGTTCTTGGCATACATAGTCAGGGTCATGATAGTGAACAACTTTCAAAGCTATAGTACAAGAAGTATGAATGTAACTAGCTTGCACGCAAACTTTAACATGAAATTCTAAGTAAAAAAAAGGGCAATAATTTGATAAAAATCAAAGAAAGAGTTATGGTTCTTGGCATACATAGTCAGGGTCATGATGGTGAACAAGTGTCTTTAGTTTCAAAGCTATAGTACAAGAAGTATGAAAGTAACTAGCTTGCACGCAAACTTCAACCTGAAATTCTAAGTTGAAAAAAGGCCATAATTTGATTAAAAATTAAGGAAAGAGTTATGGTTCTTGGCATACATAGTCAGGGTCATGATGGTAAACAAGTGTTGAAAGTTACAAAGCTAAAGTACAAGAAGTATTAAAGAAACTAGCTTGCACGCAAACTTTAACCTAAAATTTTAAGTCAAAAAGGGCCATAATTTGAACAAAATGGAAGTTAGAGTTATGGTTCTTGGCATACCCGATCGGGATATGATAATGAACAAGTGCTGAAAGTTTCAAAGCTGTAGTATAAGTAGTATGGAAGTTATGGGTTTGTACACTAGCTGGCATGCAAACTTTAACCTGAAATTCTAAGTTGAAAAAGGGCCATAATTTGATCAAAATGAAAGTTAGAGTTATGGTTCTTAGCATACACACTTGGGAGATAATGATGAACAAGTGTGCCAAGTTTCAAAGCTGTAGTGTAAGTAGTATGGAAGTTATGTGTTTGTACAGTAGCTTGCACGCAAACTTTAACCTGAAATTCTAAGTTGAAAAAGGGCCATAATTTGATCAAAAAGAAAGTTAGAGTTATGGTTCTTGGCATACACACTCGGGGACATGATGATGAACAAGTGTGCCAAGTTTCAAAGCTGTAGCTATAGTTGTTTTTAAGATATAGGTAGGTTGCACGCAAACTTTAACCAAAGCGGGATGCCGACGCCAGAGTGAGTAGAATAGCTCGACATATTCTTCGAATAGTCGAGCTAAAAATTATTTGTAAAAAGTTCTCTAAAAAAGATGAGTTGACAATTTCATATATATTGGAGATAAATCTCTTGAGAAAATATAATTTGTTCCCCCTGTACTGAATTTTAAGCAAAGTTGTCCAACGAAATGTATCACACTCTGTTTAAAGTACTAGCATGCGAAACACTTCATTCCAAGGATAAGGCTTATAACCCAAATATTTACACTTCAACTTCGTCCTCTACGATGAAGTCTTATTCATTTAAGGAATCATAATTTCCAATGGTAAACAGTGTGACGTTATAATTTAAAAGGCGTGGCTATAGTAGAAGCGTTCACAATTTATTGGACGTTGCACAATGTTTTGACGTGTGACGTCGCCGCGCACGCACGTTTTGCCACGAGTTGCTGCGAAAAAGCGTGCTGTCATTCACTTTGTTGTCAACGTAGCTGTTCCAAGAGCCATTCAAAAAAGCCGTATGAAAAACAGTTGGATTGTTTAAAGTACGCGTGAAGCCCTTCGGGCTTCACACACTTTAAACAACCCAACTGTTTTACATACCCAAATGGAAACCATCAACTATCGATTCAATCCTTAAGTACAAGTAGATCCAGATCAGTTTATACATCTGTGTGCTCTGATCTGGATCTACACTGTTCTCCGTTTGGTCAGAAATAACCTCAGGGATTCTAACAGTGAACAGTGAAAATCCAGATCAGACTGCACAGATGTGGATCTGCACTGTTCACACATAGGATTTAAGCAGTATCTTTGAAGTAAAAGTTGAGTTGAAACCAATTTACCCAAATGTATTCTGGCTTCCTCCACCAAATGCTGAAAACAGAAAATAAGAACATCTTTATATAACCTTTTTAAAAAATGACTATCATACAATATCTTAATTTAAAAAAATTTGTTTAAATCTGATATCTTAACGTGTTGTATTATCTCTAATAAAGATTTTGACATTTATTGCAATGATGGTATGTAACAATAAGATGAAACTACTTAAGTTTAAGTCTGTTCAATCCACTTCACAGTAGCTTATTTCTGCTGCACATGCTTATTATCCAAATATTCAAATATCCAAATATCCAAATTTCGTATATACTGAACAAAAATAAAAAGTATCCACTTTTTATGCTTATATTCTCATTAACATATTTTCATTTAATCAGGTACAGTTTGAATGGTGTTTAATTGGTTAATCTCAGTTGTTTTTAATTTCAATTGTTCATAAACATAATCTTCCACACCAAGACCTAAGCAACGGCCAGTCGAATAACAATTAATAATGTGTTACAAAACACTACATATTCAATTTAAAGGGAGGTTATTGGAAATGGTTGGACTTTCTAGCATAGTTTATCGAGGACTACTTGTTTTATTGATGAATGTTTTGTGATTTTATTAATCACAAAAGGTGGAAAGATTGACTTAATTCCAACCAGTGAGACTACTTCAAAGAATCACTGATTTTTTTCCTGGAACCCACATTACAACAAAGGGAAAGATAACCAAGTTGTGGCTGCAGATTTTCAAGAACACTTTTTCTCTTTGAAATGATAACAGAAATGCAAAGTTGTCTACATACAGATTTCTCAGTTTTCATTTTCAAATTTTACAAAATTTAAGATAGGAAAGTGGATAGTTTTTATGTTTGTTGAGTATAGATTTGTACCTCTGAAATGTTCTTAGGACATTTTACCCATCTTTTGCTAAAGTTATTATATGACACAACAGATGGTTGTAAAAGGATTTGTTTCAAAAGTTATTTGTTTGATTCACTGAAATGGCGTGTTTACCTCCTGTATTGGATGACTGAGCAAAACTGCCAAAACCAGGTGTGTCACTTGACTGGGCTAGAGCTCCAAACGTAGGACTTCCTGCATTGGCAAATCTGAAATGTTTTTAAGAACAATATTTTTAAGACACACCAATAACATACAAATAACATGAACTAGGGTTCAAAATCATAAAACTGAGATTGGACACCAGTCTCAAAATAAAATGCTGTTGAGTAGTTTGCTAAGAAACTGGTCTCAATTTTAACCAATCAGAATCCTGAGATTTTAGACAGGTCTCAGTGCAGGATAACGTGCACTCCTGGCAGTTTAATTTGGGGTAAACCTTTTACTCCATGGCTATTTTATCACATGAGCGGTATTGTATTTAAGGTTTTTGCATTGACATTACAAATTTATTTTTACAAAAAGAATGAAACATATATATATGGTTAGATTAGCTGTTACGCAGTTACATTTCACTTTGGCTAGGTTTTGCGCTCTAATCACAAGGAAATATAATGATACCACACTATAGTTTACTATAAGTATCATGCATGAGTGTGAGGTGAAGATGGAAAAATCTGTCACCGAGGGTTAACTGTTTTGCGGGAACGAGGCTCTGCCGAGTTCCCGCCAAAACAGTTCACCCGAGGTGACAGATTTTTCTATCTTTACCGAATTTCTCATGCAAGATACTTTTTCTTGCATACCTTTTATTATTTATAACATTTTTGTGTAAGTATACAAACTTATCTATTTTCATTATGCTAAAATATTGACGTTAAAGCAATCTTTTTTATAAATGACGTCACTAACTTGAATATATTACGTCAGATATTTGAAGACGTGACGTCACTCACATGACTCATTCTACATGGGGGGGGGGGGGGGGGGTGTAGGATCGAAATTTCCTACACGGGTGAAAACACCGGATGACCTGATCTGGTATGCAAGAAAAATGTCTTTTACATATTAAGATATTCATGCTAAAAATTAAGACAGCAACTCTACTGCACCAATTAAGCAATCTAAGAGTTAAAGCATTTACCCAGCAAATCCAGCACTACCACTGCTCTGAGAGAGGGAACCGAATGTGGTGCCACCTGGGGATCCACCAAATGCAGGGGCAGATCCAAACCCTCCCTGTGTAGCCCCACTGCCAAATGTTGGCGGACTTCCAAATGCAGGGGCAGAGCCAAACGCTGGTGCAGAGCCGAAGGCAGGGGCAGCACCAAATGAGGGAGCAGCTCCAAAACCACCTAAAACATAACAGGCATTTAGGTTATAAAACTGATAACGGAAACCAGTTTCAAATCTAAAGAGTCCTATCGGTAAATTCTGAGACTCATCAATTTCAACCAATCAGCTGCTTAAGATCAAATCTAGGAGGCCATTAGTCAATTTTTAGACTGTCCTCAAGTTTAACCAATTAGATGCTCAGAATTTGATACTGATTTCTTATCTAAGAACCCATTGGTTAGTTCTGAGACTGTCCTCAATTCCAACCAATCAGCTGTTCAAGATCAAATACCAGTTCCAAATCTTAGAACTCAAGATTCCTATTGGCCAATTCTGAGATTGTCCTTAATTTCAACCAATCAGCTGCTTAAGACTGGATACTGAATCCAAGTCTATAAGAGCAGTTTCCCATTTGTCAATTCGGAGAATTGTCAGTATTAACCAATCAGCTGCTCCAGATTAGACACTGGTCCCAAATCTAAATGCTCATGATTCCCATTGGTCAATTCCGAGAATTTACTCAATTTCAACCAATCAGCTGCTTAAGATTGCATACTGAATCTAAGTCTAAGAGCTTAAGCTTCTCATTGGTCAGTTGTGAGACTATAGATAATTTCAACAAATCAGATAGCAAAGAACAGAGAACTTAAATTGTAAGACTGTGGATTTTTTCAATCAATCACATTGCTAAGAATTGATTACTAAAATAACATTGATTGATTTTTCTTTTCAATTTGACATTGATTTTGAATACATCTTCAATAGACTGTAAATCTATATTTTGTCATTATCATACCCAGTTTAAAATGCATTGATCTGCATTTCATTCAGACCAAATTATTTTCTCTAAGCAACTGCATGTCAACAAACCACAAGTGAATATTTATATGCCTGCCATACAAAGAAGAGTTTTTGTGTATAAAATTTAACCTTTATTTTCGATTTTAACATTTTGGAGGGCATTAAAATGAACAGAATTCTCTAATAAAGGGAGACTTAAAAGGTGCTCTGATTATTGGAATAAATCTGAATGAAGAATTATTAAATGCTTACAAGTATCATTATTAGATGCAATGATAATGGTAGACAGTGCTTAGACATTTTACGGACAAAATATTTTTATACATTTGCAGACACCTGTTTTAAGGAAAACTATGGTAAGTTAAAATGTTCTTCACCCTTTAGAGCTAGTTCATACATTACCATAAAACTCCTTTTAAATGCCCCTCCCCTTATAAACACCACCCATGTTATTAAATAATTTATGGAAGAAAATAAGTAAACCATAATTATTTATCATCCAATATCCTTCAGAATCTAATATACGAATAAAAAATTAATATAAATAATAAGCGCCCCCCCTCTTTCAGAAAATGTAATGTTTGGGGCTGTTTAAAAGGAATCTTACAGTATTTAAGTTTTATCACATGTGAAAGCAGTGTACACCGCTTGGCATTTGATCTGTTCAAAGTTAGAACCAATTTTGAGTTTCATATTAAAATCATTAATAAGGGTCTTAAATCAAAAATATTCAAACTGGATTTAACTTTCTTGTTGTCACAGATGGATTTGTTCATGCAAATTATATAAGTTTATAGGACAATAACTTAAACTAGATGGTTGTTCAGTTGAACACTTGTGTCACCCTCTGGTACTATGTCAGAATGAAAATGCAAGCACAAAAGGTGCTTAACTCCACCAAGAGCGTGTTGTCATAAAATATAATTTGAAAGATAAATGAAAAAATATTTAAAATGGCAGTTACAGTCAACCTCAGGGTTTTTTTAAGAAAGAGGGGAAGACTCTAGATGCTGGTCAAAAGGGGAAAAATGCGCAAAAAATACAAAATTGGGGAAAATTTAGTTTATTATATTACTCTTGCTTGCATTAGCTACAGTGAATGTTTATACTAGGGTTTATGCTTCTGTCCTTTTTTTTACTTTAGCTTTCATTATCAAGCAGTCTATTTAGCCTACAGAGTTTTCTGTCCTTAAAGCCCCAGCCCTAAACTTAAGAATATATTATTGAAAAATCATATTATTTTGTCCATATAGACTCCAATATATAAACTCTCTAACTGAACACAAAAGGTTCGATCAAATTCTTTCTTATAGCAATTTTTATCACGATTTCTCATTCTGAACAAAAGTTATAAAGCATATACAGTTTTCCTATTTTAAGTAACAGTGACCTTAACCCCACTGGCCCCCACATGCAATCCAAGGTGGTCTTCACAGAAACCACCATTGTGACCAATACACCAAATTTCATTCAAGACAAGAATCTCATTCCAAGCTATAGTGACTGAGTGGAAATGAAGTTTTGAAGTTTAAATAACAATGACCTTGACCTTGAACCCACAGGCCCCAAAGTAAAAATTGACTTGTATCTTGTAATGATACATCTGTGTCCCAAAAATAATTAAATCTATGAAGTATTTGAAGAGTTATCGTCCAGAAACCTTTTTCTATTTTTAGAAACAGTGACCTTGACATTGACCCCTCTAGTCCCAAAGTTGAATTTGACATGTATCTTGTGATGTTAAACCTGTATACCAAAAAATGTTTCAATCTTTGAAGCTTTTCTGGAGTTGTCATCTGAAAACCATTTTTCTATTTTTAGTAAGTAACCTTATGCTTGAGTCCACAGGCCCCAAAGTCAAACTCAACCTCTATCTTGTGATGTTACATCTATGTCCCAAAAAAGGATTATAATTATCTGTAAAGTATTTTCTGAGTTGTTAGCCGGAATCCATTTTTCGATTTTTATAGTAACTCTGACCTTGACATTGAGTCCACCATCCCCAAAGGTGAAATTAACCTGTATCTCATGATGTTACATCTGTGTACCAATTTTTAAAAAAATATTTGACTCCTTTCAGGAGTTATCATCCAGAAAGCATTTTTCTTTTTTTAGTAAAAGTGACCTTGAAACTGCGGCATGACCCCACTAGCCCCAAAATCGAACTTGACCTGTATCTCATGATGTTACACCTGTGTACCAAACATTATTTAAATCTGTCAAGCCTTTCATGAGTTATCATCCAGAAACGAAGAATCCCACCGACCAACAGACCAAAAAGCTCACTACAATATAGCCCTTTAAACTTCATTTATCCCCTGTTTAAAAACATGTTTCATTCTTTTGTAAATTACTTACAAACTCTATTACATTTAACAGTTCATACCTCAACTTACCGTGTTCGAATATAAGCCGCACTCATGTATAAGCCGCACCGCCCCTAAACATGATAGAACAGATGAAAATGGCTTTAACAAAGTGTATAAGCAGCCTAACCTGTGTATTAGCCGCACCCCCAACTTTTTACCTCCAAATTCTGGGGAAAAAGTGTGGCTTATATTCAAACAATTACGGTAAATTTAAAAATGAAGTAAAGGATCAAATTGTTTTGCATTTTCCTTTAAGGACCTAACAACTAGAGGTTCAACTGTTTACTGATTATTTTTTTGTTTTCAGTGATCTGAATACTAGACTGGCACGCTCTCTGTAAGCTGACTTCGAGTCAAAAGTCATGTCCAAGCTTCAGTACACAGACCAAGAAGAAGAAATATCAGAATTTGTCAGTTTAATGATGAATATTCTTGGTTACAATAAAAAGAGGACTAAAGAAAGAGTTGAAGCACTGAACATTATATCTAAGGCCTGTGATATTCAAACAAAACATATAACACATCAACCTGAATACGAGAAAAAAGTAGTTGGAAGTCTACGAGAAGGTATCGGTTTGTTCGGCACAAGTGATTTCGATACTCTACAAATTGATCATGGAGTAGTGGTTACTGAAAATAAAACTTATGTCGATGGTAAAGTTACATTTCATATGGTGATAGACGGTGTCCCCGAGGGTTATTGTTGCCTTAAACTGCAACATAATGGGAATAACGAGGCCTATCAAAGATTGAAGCATGCACTAGTTGAACAGACAAATCAGACATATTTATCAAGCAGTGCATATACAAATTTAAATGATGACGTATACAAATACGGAGATGGATTTTTAAGCTGTAATATGAAATATCTACCAAGAAATGGTCCGTCCATCCCCAGGAGAAATGATCTTTATCGGAAGATTGCAATCATAATGCAGACCTTGGCAATATCAAGTGAGGAATGTTTAAAATTTTTATTAGATATTGCTTGTGGATTCAATGCCATTACTGATGTTGTCCATGCACTACCATGCATCCAGGAAACCATCTTAGACAAGTGGAGAACCAGGAAGAGAATATCAGGCTGGCCAAATGAAGACATGGTCTCTAAAGCTATTTCTTTGCCTGTATATGTTGTACCAATAGGCTGCAAAGGTGCTCAATATGAAAATCTTCAATGGCGAATAAGCTTTGTGGAAGCTGAACTGTTCCTGGTACAATCTTTAAATGACACCCAAAGAAAGGTGCTCATCTTGGCGAAGCATATTACAAAGAATGAACTGAAACCAATAAGTAAACAAATGAAATCCTATCTGGTGAAAATGGCAGTGCTTTGGTTAGCAGAAGAAGTGCCAGTGGCAGAGTTTAAGCCGCAATATCTTTTGGCAAGGCTACAAGATGTCCTCCTTTTCCTGAAGAGATCAATTGCAAATCAAGTTCTACCACACTATATAGTTTCTGAAAGAAATTTGCTTGACGGTAAGTTACTACATGATGAGCACAAAATGCTTATAAGGAAGTTAGAAGATACTATTGACATCATAAACAAATGTGTCATAAGAAAAATGGGAGATATATCAGAGGAAATTTTTATGAATTATATGAAATGTGCATTGTTCAATGCCTTCAATATAGCTTTGACAAATGATGTAAGAAGAAAAACAGCAGAAGAACTAGCAGAAAGTTTCATAAACAAATTCAAATGTCAGTCGTTGTGGAGCTTTTTATTTCATGGATTTAAGGACCATGTGTTTCCTTTATTGTATAGAAATTTTGGACCAATTTTGATGAATATTGTCTTTCCAGCTTATACTGAAGTCAAGATATTTTATTTCATGATAGAAGAAACTCAGCTTGAAACTGAAGGAGAAGATGAAACACTAAATGAAGAACAATCTGAAACTGAAGGAAAGGAAGAAGCACTTGATGAAGAACAATCTAAAATTGAAGGAAAGGAAGAAGCACTTGATAAAGAACAATCTGAAACTGAAGGAAAGGAAGAAGCACTTGATGAAGAGCAATCTGAAACTAAAGGAAAAGAAAAAGCACTTCATCATAAACAATCAGAAACAAAAGGGAAAGATGGGGCAATCAAAAAAGAACAATCTGAAGCTGGAAGAAAACATGTGCAAACATTTTCATTCAAGAAAAACAAAACAAGCAAAAATCAACTTTCTGATCCATCTGTGAAAGTAAATACCAAAGGAAAAAAAGAATCAATTAAAAAAATCCTACAAACCATCAGAAACAGACAGATGATTATAGACATATTAGCAATTTCATTTTTCATTATGCTAATACATATACTTAGTCAGCCACTTCAGAGATACCAAGACTATGAATCTGTAACAAATGTATATAAATTCTGGTTTCTTATAAGCATTCTTAACAAAGCCTTTAGACAAAAAGCCATTTTAATTTTGTGGGGTAGCTGTATGTTTTCTCAGAATTACAACTTTTATGCAGACTATTTCTTAGTGATGAAAACACTCTTCACCTGTGGATTGAATGTGTCAGCATGTGGAAATGAGACTGATGTCATTGCACATAATGAACGTCTGGAGATCACTAGAATTCATATATCAGATCTGTATTTTCTGATAATTTCACTGCTACCTGATATTCTAGGTGACTACATTAGGCTGGCAATGTAATTTCAAAAATAAACAAACCAAAGTAACATCATCCAACTGTTCTATGGTTGAAAGAAGAACAGTAATGTCAAAGAATCAGTGAATGGTATCTTCCCAAAATAATTAACTATATATATATATTTATCACATACCTTCCGATGTGGGAGTGTAATAACACCCGTTATATATTTTCGATATATAACTAGTTATATATCACAGCCGAATCACTATTCATACGCGTTATCAGCGACAAAGCAAATATATCAAAATGACTTACTTTTGAAATCTGACCACTTCAGGCAAGCAATCCACTTCTATAAGGAACTTAAGCATCCCTTATATTGATAATTTCCACGGAAAATATAACTTTCTGACACTTGTTTACTCCGTAAGATAGCAATAGGAAAGTCCATGATGAAATTCAACAACAGCAACAAAGCCATTTTCATTTCGTTTAAATCGAAACCAAAATGACCCAGATGCTGACATCGTTTTCAGAACATCGTCGGTGATCTTACAACATCCCAGAAACAAAATAAAAACACCAGAACCACATTTTCAATCCAAATTATGAGTTTATATCCAGCAAATTTCAATGTTGTCATATGCCGCTTTGAAAGTTTACACAAATGACGTCATACAGTAGATCAATTTATTTCATAAAACACAACTTCAGAAGCCTATAACTGGTAGGTTCTTTTAATATCTAGACTCTAGCGCAGTTAATTATATTTTTTATATTTACTTATTTTGGCAAATAGTTAAACGGTAGGATAAATTCTTTAGGGACTAACTTATGTATCACCCAATACGACCGAATTACCCACGTTTTGATTTCGCTCTACTAGGCGATAGAAAGGAACAATTCATGGTTTTTGCTTGTTTTTTCAGGGTATGTGATAAATAGAATACATCATTCGTGTTCATTTTATACTGAAATTATTAAACTCGTCATCTAAATCGATATAAAACTCGGCAAAAGCCTCGTTTTATATCGATTTAGATGACGAGTTTAATAATTTCAGTATAAAATGATCACTCATGTTGTATCCTCTATATATATACTTAAAAAAATAAGAAACAAAACTTTTTTTAAACCTGAAATATATTATATTTTTAAAGAAGTCGTGCTTTTAATTTCTTTAAGTATATAATATAATTATCTAAAATAAGTTTAGCAACACCTTCATGGCATGAATTCAGCACAACCTTATGAATATTGAGTACTTTACAGACCTTAAGTAATAAAGTGGTAGAAGTGTGTTGATTTAACTGATAGGAGGCACAGAATATTTAAAATTCTAGCTCCATGATTGGATTGAAAATGGTGGGGAGCACTAATTCTGATTTTTTGAAAGACCTTGGCATTGCATCACTATCCAAATGTGGAGTACAAACTAGAATGCGTCCTCAGACACTGATGCCCCCACTGCTGCAACTTTATTTTTAATAACAAAGGGATATAACTCTGGTAAAAATAGTCCCTGAAAAAAAATCCTTTCTTTACAATCATCTACACATCCTGCTTGATCATCTGTGCAAGTTTGAAAGAAATCTGCCTTATAGTTTAGGAGGAGTTGATGACACAAGATTTGGGGACGTATGCACGGACGAACTGATGGACGGACTGATGGACGGACTGATACACAGACAAAGCGATCCCTATGTATCGCCATTTCTTCGAAAGGGCAACACAAAAATGAAGATTCAGTTTGTAAGACCTGTAGATGAAGAAAACTGGGAAAGTTACCAGAACTGGACTGGGCTCCAGCACCAAATCCTGTGGATGCTACCCCAGCTCCACCACCACTAAATGCACCTCCACTACTAGAGAACCCTCCACTACTTCCTGTTCCAAATGTCTGACTGGATACACTTCCAAACAGGCCTTGTGCTGTAATGTAAACAAAAGTGTGAGAACCAGTCACAAATGTTAATTTTATATATCATTTTGTATCGTGGACATATTAATTTGATTCTCAAAGCAGTTTCTATAGACAAAGGCTTCACTTGCAGATTTTTCACTTAACATTATTCATACATGATGGTATAAAGGCATGACATTTATTAATTAAATTTACATATTTATATTTATAATACAAATAAGCCATATTATTAACATTTCATTTTGAAAAGAAAAGAACAAAAAATACAACCACTCTTGAAAATGACATTGTGGTAAGATTTATTTATCTAAAACCTTTACTTCATGGATGACCAGTATTGATCTCAGTCTGCTTTCACATAAAATTTGTGTTGTCTGATCTGGAACTACACTCTTCACCTCTGTAAGAAACTTCCTAATAAACCTACGAAGCTGATCTGGATTTACATTGGTCGCTCATGAGCCATATACCATGGCAGTTGTTAAATCTTGTATTATCTTTGTATTATCTATATTTTATACCTACAGGGAAGCATATTTCTCCTAATGAATCAGTCTCTATACCAGGGTCCCCTATACCAGAGGAATGATTCTGTGGAACTTTACTCCATGGATATGCTTTTATGCCTTTTAACCGAATGAGTGAACAGTGTAGATCCAAATCAGTCAGCACATCCAACAATGGTCACACATGTGATAAAATTCATATAATGGAGTAAATGGTTAAGTTCTTGTTCTAAGCAAGTTGTTATCACAAAATACTCACTGCTTGACCCTCCGGAACCAAAGGTCCCTCCGAACACATTGGAGCTAGCCTTCTCCGCACTTGGTTTACCTCCAAGGCCGCTGAATAATCCACCACCACCTCCAGAACTCTCCGAACTGCAAGATATTCAAACTAGGCCCATCATTGTTAAACTAACTCTGGAGACTAGTCTCAAATCTCAAGCATCTATTTGGCTGAAATGGCAGCTGGTTGCCATTTCAGCAAATCAGATGCTTGAGATTTGAGACTGGTCTCCAATCTCAGTTTTATAATGTGGGGTCCAGGTCAAGAAGGACCTGTCACACAGTATCAAACTGCCCACGGTGGTCATTCACCTCTAAGATATATTACACTTTCGCGCAGGTTAAATATTTAAATATTTCACATTAGGAAAATAAAATGTAACCTATGAGTAACTATCATATACACGTAACTTGAATGTAACAGTTTATTAGGTGTATCTTTTATGTCTTTTTTATGTATTTAACTGTTACAACTAAGTTATATGAAAGTTACACACAAGTTACATCTATGAAACAAGTGTTACATAGGTGTTAAGAATGAAGTGTTGTTCAAAACTGAATGTTACAATGTTACAGCAACATGGGAAAAAATGTTCGGAGAATACAGAAAAGATAAGTTATATGAATGTTACCCACAATGACATTCAGCCAAATTCATGCTCTAGATGGACATATACATCAATATATAAACCCTTTCTTCAAAAGAGTCATATTTACCTAGTGGCTGAACCAAATCCAGAACTCTGTCCGAAGGCTGGTTTCCCAAATCCAAATGGGGAACCAGATGTTCCAGATCCAAAACCTGAACCACTAGATGGCGTACCAAACAGTCCACCACCACTTGAGGTGGCAGGCTGCCCAAACAAACCACCTGTGGAGGAAGAGGACTGGCCAAAAAGACCTCCTGAGCTGGAGGTACTTGACTGCCCAAATAAACCACCACCTGAAAATTACAGTATTACTGTTATGTAGTTATAATAATTGATGTGATATTCAAATTAATGAAAATTGATGTGAAATTCAATGTAATGAAAACTGATGTGAAATTAAATGTAATGAAAACTGATGTGAAATTCAATGTAATGAAAATCAATATGAACTTCAATGTAAAGAAAACTGATGTGAATTCAATGTAATGAAAATTGGTGTGAAATTCAACGTAATGAAAATCAATATGAAATTCAATGGAATGAAAATCATTATGAAGTTCAATGAAAAAGCATCTTTTCAACACAAGTTTAGAATAAGTAAAACTAAAAACACAGAGTTCCAAATAAATATTGGAAGATATTATCTGAAACTTCTAGCACTGTTTTGAAACATCTGTTTTGAGAAAATTGCGGTGAGATGGGTGAGTCAACAAAAGCAAGCTGAACTAGTTTTAGAAGATGGATTTCATCTGATTCCACTTGAAACTCTGAATCAGTATTATTAAAGTAGTCTGACTCCTAGTCAAAGGTTCACTAAATCAAGATTGGATACCAGTCTCGAATCTCAAGCAGCGGTTTGTTGAAACTGTACAAAAATTGTTGTTTATTCCAGTCAAATACCACATAAATCAATAAAGATGAAAGGTAAACCTCCCTTACTTGTTGTCGTCGGTGTACCAAACAGTCCTCCTGATCCACCGGTAGAACCAAACAAACCACCAGATGACTGGCCAAATAAACCTCCTGAAAACAACAACAACAATCATCGTACTGTCATGAGATCTGTGTACAGATGGTCAGTTAACATTTTATGCCCTAAACACAGCTTATGTCTTAACCCAGGATAGGGCCCAAGATTAAGGCTCCAACAATAAGTTTTTGTAAGCGTTTACACGGACCATGAAAAATGGAATGATCCTGTTTAAATGTTGTTTATATCATACAGACCTCCTAGCAATGTTCATGTTCAATCTTTTGGAAGTATTTCTCCGACTATTTTCCCATTGATTCAGCCATGATATTTTTGTCGACCCCAAAAAAATGGAGTGATTTTGTGTGTAAATGATTGTGCACTATGCAGACCCCGTGGCGAGAAAATTGTTAACTTATGATGAAATTTACAATTATAATACAATTCATGAAAATATTTTGCACGCTTGTTAAGACCTTGCCAATTTTCAGTAAATATTTTGCTGCCTTTATAACCACATGACTGTTCCTTTAACTGGTATTAGATTCTGTAAATGTTTATGTTCTGTAATCGAAACGTGACCAATTACACATGTTACCCAAAATCATAATACTTTGAATGAAGACTAGTCTAAAATATCAAGCATCTGATTGGTTAAAATTAATCCCATAAGATCTTAAATTGAGGCCAGAAACCAATCTCAAATCTCAAGCAGCAGATTGGTTGAAATGGAGACTAACATATCTACAATTTAGGACTGCCTTATTATTTACCAGGACAGATCAGCACCTCCTTTTCATTTGCGAAAAATCGGAAGTTTAACCCGTTACTCCATATATATGCCTATTTATGCATGTGCAACCAGTTTAGATCCAAGGATTTACCAGCTGATCTGAATCTGAACTGTTTGCCCTAGCAATTAAGATGTATCTATGGAGAAAAGGGTTAAACCAGATTTGATATGCCACACTAAGCAAAACTGTCCATCAAATATTATCTTTACTTCATGAAAATAGTACATTAATTACTTTCACAGTTGTTTTACAGAGGCAGTTAAGTGATAAGCTTTATGACACAAACATGTACTTGTACAATTATGTCTGTAAACAATATAAAAGAACTTATTGGGTGGGATACAATTATTAATATTGATCAAATCTTTTGACGCATTAAATTACCTAAAATGCATGATCTAATGTGTATTTATATCATTTTAAAACACAATGAACACAAACTTATAATTTTAGGCCAAACAATTCAGTAATGTCAAATTCTGTTTTTTCAGTGCCAAATCATTATAGTTGATTTTGTAAATGTTTACACAGACCATGAAAAACGAAATATCCCGTTAAAATGTTGTTTCTTTAAGATATAATCAATAGCTTTCGGTAATTTATCGCAGGATAAATCACGGGGCGTCTTTCAGCTGCGTAGATATTTATCAGTCGGGATATATCTTCGGCATCTGAACTCCGCCCCGTGATGTATCCTGCGATAAATTACCAAAAACTATTGATTATATCTTAAAGAAACAACATTTAAACAGGATATTTCGTATTTCATGATCTGTGTAAACATTTACAAAATTTTGTAAATGGAGCGTTAGTTTCAATAAACCATATTTATGATAAAGTTTAACTTTATATATTACTCCTCTTTTCCTTTGGGCAGATATTTTTTTATTTTCACTGATCAATACTCTTCTTATCAGGAAACAAACATAAGAATTGAATGGCCATTATTTCGTATTGGGTTCCCCTTTTAAATTTGGAATCAAGTCTATTGCCCCATTGGTTTTTATTTCAATGCACAACTTTGTTTATTCTGTACCTAAGTTTTATAAAGACCCTCAATATTCCACCAAAAAATAAAACAAACTTGGAAAAAAGGAGTTGCGAGATTTTTCATCATAAGACTTGCAGTAAGTAGAATTTATTATATATAGAATTTTTTTTTAAATCGAGTGACAGTATAACGACAACCAGAAAGTTTAATTCACTCACAAACCTAGGGCCATGGAAAATAACTGAAAGTGAAACTAAAAAAATTAAAACTGATTAGGTATTATTTTTATTTTATGAAAATAAAACAGTACCTTTCAAAGTTGCTTATAGAAGCTAATAATTTACAAGCTTCATGACAGAACAACAGAAAAACATACTTTCCCAGCAAAAAGCAACAATAAGTTTCAGGTTAAAGTATTTTGAAAGGTTCAAAACTAAAAAGCTATCAGGGGTTACTACTCTTGTCACAGATAGCTTTGTTCATAAAGATTCCGAGCATGGTGCCAAAAGGGATTTGAATCAGGAATCTGATGCTCCATCCCTGACAAATGTTCTTCTAGGTTAACCCTTTCCTGTATAAATACACATTTTTACGCATGTGCGACCAGTGTAGATACAGATCAGCCGGCACATCCGTGCCGTCTGATCAGGATCTGCACTGGTCGCATTTTGGTCAGAAATAACCTAATGAATCAAAAAGCGAACAGTTTAGATCCAGATCAGACAGCACAGATGTGCCGGCTGATCTGGATCTAAACTGTTCACCCTAGCAGTAAAGGTGTATCTGTACAGGAAAGGGTTAAAGATGTGTGACTAAAAGACGACAATGCAGAAGCTGCCACAAGACAATATAATCCATATGTGCTATTGCTATTTCATGTGACAATGTAAGTTTTATATAGGCCAATTCATGGGAAAAGGTGCCTTCCATCATATTAAATTTGGTTTTGGACATTTTAGTTGTTATAATATATTTTTTTGGAAAGAATATATTTTCATAACTAAATGGAGATTGTGTTTTTGATTTAACAAGATAATGTTTTGTTTTTGTTGCTTTTTTTAATTACTGTGCAATATCTAATACCGGTGATTAATGTTGTCTGCTCAACTTTGTGACATTATTTTATGAACTGACGTCAACTGTCCAAAGGTACCTTTTAATGTGACCCGCCCCATATCTCTTTTATCTAAATTAGATTCATATATTTTTCAGATGGCAGTAGCTCAAGGTAACGAGAGAAAGCTCGAGAGAAAGCTCAACACGGGATGTATTGTTTCAATGTTGTATGCAGACGAACACACATTACTTCTTGCTGAAGAAAAAATGATACACAAATACAGCATTCCTGATAGCACCTGTCATGAATTTTTAGGTCCCCAGAAAAAAAGGATTTCTGATATGACAAATGTGGACAGCACTGATTTTGCTTTCATCGATCAAGGTACATGGTTATACAGCAATGTTCGCATATGCAAAAAATCATCTGGTGAACCTGTGTCATCGTTTAGCACAGACAAATATTGTTCAGGTATTGCATTTGATGGCTGTGACTTTTATCTAACATTCTACAAAAGTTCATTCCGTTCTCAAGTAAGCTTAGTGAAAATATTTGACAGGAAAGGAAAACAAAAGAAATTGATTCAAACAGGACATGCAACAGTGGAAGACAGAAATAAAACAGATCTGTTCAGTCATCATTTATCGAAAATACATGTTACGTCTGCCGGTGATATATATGTGGCTGATTTGGGTAAATCGAGCCTCCTCGTGGTAAAGATTCATCCTGGACAAGGATATGCTTATATCCACACAAACTGGGATGATATTGTGGTAAACAGCATCTCACTTAATGACAGTCAACTGACAGTAGCATTAGGTGGAAACAGAAAGGAAATAGTTCAGATATATGAGAAATGGTCCAAAATAATTGTCAAAAAGAATCAACTCAAAGGGGAACCAACAGCAGCATTTCTCAATGGAAGTTGGCTGATTGTTACTACCAAAAATACTTCTGGAATGTGGCCTTTTCAAACAAGTGATGTTTACATTCAGTGCTTTGAAATCAAGGAAAGACACACAGAGGGACATTTCATAGATATGTTACAACTTGTAACAGCATCTAAGATGTAGCAGCACAAAAATACTGCCGTAAAAGAAGCCATGCGTTGACTGATAATTTCAAGCTACAGAAATCAACCCTGTTTGGAATTAAAAATTCTTTTAACTGCACAGTTTTTTTATGATCAAATATTTTGCACTCCCTGCACATCTAAGGAATAGAAAGCATAATTTGTTGTGTTGCAAGGGTCTGCATGTAAAATAAATAAAATTATCAACTTCAAGAATGTCTGCATGTACAAATGCGTGGGTGTGTGTTTGCATGTACACCTGTATGTTTAGTGTGAATATATGGTACATGTATCTGAAATGAGAAACTGCTGAACTTTTTGTCTATGTGAAATAATTAGTTTCTATAATTGATTTCAACTGCCAAGGTTGGCAACCATGTTTTTTTTTCTTTCTGCTATGGTTTATTTATGAACATTTTCTGTATATGAGTTTTTACATGCCAGACATTTCTAAAAACATATTTGTGTTTATATTTTGCATGTCTTAGTACTTCAATGATTTTCAAATGAAGGTACATATTTTACAAAATAATATAATATGGTTAACTTTCACAGAGGTTGTTATTTGTATAATCACAATTGGCAGAAATAGCGGAAGCTAGAAATTTGCCTTAGAAGACGAATACTGATCCTCGCACCCTCTATCCCACATTCAAAATGGCAATGGGCATAAAAATACCACCAACATTAATATTAATTATAAGTCTTAAAGTTTTAAGAAAAAACATGAAGAGAGGTAACAGCCAAAAAATCATGGTGGAATTGACAATTTTGATGTCCCCAAACTATTCCCTCGACATACATGATGTCACCGAACAAACCCCCTTGACATACTTGATGTCACTAAACTCAACCTATTTTATGTTAGCAGTTTTAGTCTTGTAACACAAAGGCTTCATTATAAAACCATTTGCTTAGTTTTGGAAGGCAACAAAACAGAAAGTTCTTGTGGCCTGCACTTGGTTTTCCACATTGAATTTCCATCCAAATTTCCTAAAGGTTTCCCAGTTTTCTTGAAATAAAAACACAATTTCTCCTCAATTTATTTCTTATAAATGGTAAAAGGTCTACATGCAGTAATAAGACTGTTGTTTGTTTGATTTATTTGATTTGGAAAGGAGACCAGAGGTAGGATAACATTTTATACAATCGAGCTAAAATTACAACTAGATTACTGATGTGATATATTATGCTCATTGAAAAATAAATACTCTTATTTACAAACTGTGATAAATAACTTTCTTTTGGTTGTTTTTTTTTTCATGGGCATTTTTCCGAGTGAATTTTTATTAAAACTACAAAATATTTAGTTAACATGCCACTAAGAAATAAATGTTTCTATCTTAGTGATAACATTGTAAGATCATCTACGAACATGTAACATACATAATATCTAGAACATATAATATTTGAATATCATGAAACACAGCACAGACTGGAAGTGTGATTTGTCCCTTTTCTCCATCGATACACCTTTATTGCTGGGTGAACAGTTCAGATCCAGATCAGCCGGCAGCACATCTGTTTGTTTTTTGATTCATCAGGTTATTTCTGACCAAAATGCAACCAGTGCAGATCCTGATCAGATGGCACAGATGTGCTGGCTGATCTGGATCTACACTGGTCGCACACACGTAAACAAGTGTATTTATGGAGGAAAGGGTTAATAGAGTGAAAAGATCAATAGACAAAATTTAATGCTGTTTCTTCTGAAAAAAAAATCAAGCTTCTATCACAGTTAATCTTTAAAGCTGACAATATTGTGGTTATTCATAAATTAGGATAACCTTTATTTAATTTAAATTGTCAAGTTAATTGGGGGTTTAAAGTTCCCATATGTTTGAGCCATTTTTTTTTAATGGTAAAATTTTTTTTTGCATAAGCTCAAAAATAATCAGTCAAAACAAGAGCTGGAGGCTACCTTCACCCTTTTCTCCACATATATACCTAATAAGTCAAAAAGCAAGCAGTGAAGATCCAGATCAGCTAGCATAACCATGCCATCTTATCAGGATCTGCACTGTTCACTTTTTGACTTACTGGGTTATTTCTGACTAAAAAGCTGGCTGATCTGGATCTGTCTGGTCTCACACATGTAAAAAGGTGTAGATATGGTGTAATGGGTAAAGGATTAGAAATTCACAGAATATTCATTAGCGTGTGTGCATGTGTGTGATTAACATCTGAAAATTTCCTTTTTCAGATGGCTGAAAGTGACAAGCTTGAAACAGGACGCATTGTTTCGATGATATATGCAGACAAATCCACACTTCTTCTTGCTGATTCACACAACATATACAAATACAGCATTCCTGATGGAACCACAAGTCTATTTATAAAAGACTGCACAAACATCCCTGATATGACCAATGTGGGTAGCAACCATTTTGCTTTCATTGATCAAGGCACTTGGTTTTACAGTTACATTTACCAATGCAAAATAGTCTCAGGTGAAACTGCGTTGTGTTTCATGACTGACACATACTGTTCAGGTATTGCATTCAGCGAAAATCACTATTTTCTAACTTTCTCTACAGCTGACAAAATCACACTGGCAAAAAGTTATGTAAAAATGGTTGATGAAAATGGGAAAGAAAAGAAGGTTATTAAAGTAGGAGATGATGAAGAAAATCTTTTTAGCAGGCGAATATCTAAAATATTTGTTAATTCAAACTCTGACATGTATGTTGTCGATATCAATAAAAAGAGCCTCCGATTGATCAGGTTCAACATTCAGGGACAGGCCCGTGTCGTAACAGATTGGGAGGAAGTTAAAGCAAATGATATCTCATGCAAAGACGACAAACCAGTTTTAGCATTGGGAAATTGGAAGAATGAAATTGTGATCATATATGATAAATCGTCAAAGAACATCGTCAAACGGAGCAAACTCAAAGGCGAACCAACAGCAATTTGTGTTGTTGGAAATCACATATTTGTTGCTACAAAAAGAGGATGGTGGTCTCCTCAATTCTACATCCAATTCTTAGAAATAATTGAAGCAAAAAGGGAGGATCATTGCTTAACGATGTAATTCACACACAAAACAGTAACATTTATTTAAAATGTTACGTCAGATGTGACATTAAGATGACAAGAAAAATATTTGCGTGTTGTGCTTATTCTAATATAACTAGATGTCATACATTGTTAACAACATATTCAAGGGCAATAACTATCAATTTAATAAACCTGACACCCAACAACATTTTAACCTTATTATTGGAAAATTTGTTTCAATGATATTTTTAGCATGATCCATTTAGTCCTACCTTTCGAAAAAGAAGAGTTCATATTTCATTTTCATGAAACAATTTTGTTCACTATTTTTGACTAGATGTATTATATGATATATTCCTGCAAAATACCTAATAATCATAGTCATCTGCTTGTCTTTGTGAGGTTATTTAACTTCTGATGATAAATTTACACATCGACTGCCTGATGATAAGTTTTCACATAACATGGCCTGTTTGATAGTGAATCCTCTGATAATAATAAACATTAATATTAGTTATCAACAAATTCATTCACAGAGGAATGAACACAATCAGTCATTTCTCACTAATTAAAGGGAAATAATTATTTTGTTAATCAGTTGAATTAGAAGATATTTTTATGTAATTGTTTATGGTTCTGTCAGGCCTTGTTGGAAAACATTATATAAATATCACATCCCATTGGGGGAAACAGTACGAAATGTTAACCCGAGAGTAGTAATGTCAACTGAGGCTTTAGCCGAGGTTGACATTACCTTCTCAAGGGTAAACATTTCGTACTGTTTCCCCCAATGGGATGTGATATTTCTATAATGTTTTCCAACAAGGCCTGACAGAACCATAAACAATTACATGACTATGACCAAATTAATTGCTTAACATTACATTTTGAGTTCAATGTTTAAAGAAGAGAAAAACAATCGGATTTCCAAGATATTTATTTTTAGATCCACGCGAGGGTGACATGATGCTGTCGCATATGTGACAGTAGCAATTATCTCCCTGTGACGTCACATTACGCTATATAGTAAACTAATCACGTGAGGTGTAATAAAAAAGGATATCACACGGATAGAAAAACTGAAGCCCTTTTACTCCATGTATAAGGTTTTATTGCAGCTGATCTGGATCTATACTATGCATATTACATAATATCAGAGTAAAGAGTGAAATAAAAGACAACACACTTCAAAAGTTAAGGGAAAACCTTACAAAAATCCTTTTACATTAATTTAGAACCAAATAATTTGGAAAAGAAAACCTTAAATTAATATTACAAATAATAATATTGAAATCAGTATATCATTTTTTTTTACTTTCATTCTATAAAACAAAGTGTTGTTTTCTTTTTTCACTCATTCTTGTACCGAAACGGTTAAGTTTGCAGTCATCTTACGTATAGTTTATGTAATTGATGGTATTTGTTGTTATGTTGTTGTTATTTTTTATTCTGCTTAACACAATTTTTCTTTGATGAATGTATTTATGTTTGAGTGACATGTTTGTATGTGTACTTACTGAGAAGATTGTCAAATAAATTTGTAAAACTTGTAAACTTTTTTTTTGTACACCCTATGGGAAAAATAAAAATAAACATTTTAGCAAATAGGTGGATGTACTGAAACAGAACATTTGTGCTTATAACAGCCTAAATCTACAATAACTGCGCTGCACTTCAATTTTCCTCAACTGCAAAATGCATGAGTCACTTCTGATATTGGAAAATCTGTTGAATCACTGGAATTTTCTTGTATGCCATGCATATTGTGCAGAATATGTGCATTTAAGACATACTGATAAAACAAGAGTGCCAAATAGCCCTATCTCGCTCACCCGATGGTTGGGTACATGGCATAAAACATAAATCAAAATTCACAGAGACTTCTGGAAGTCTGAAGTTTTGGAACAAACTGAATTACCTAGTAATTTAACTGTATTCCATATACATGTATGCACCTTTATAACAGTTAAGATCAATCTCATTAATGTCTTGTTCATTTGTAAAATTGATTATGGTGTGCAACCAGTGTAGATCCAGATATAGCCAGCACATCCGTGCCATCTGATCAGGATCTGCACTGTTTGCATTTTTGTCAGAAATAACCTAATAAATCAAAAAGCGAACAGTGCAGATCCTAATCTGATGGCACAGAAATGCTGGCTATATTCTGGATCTACACTGTTCACCCATGCCATAAAGGCATACAATATGGAGGAAAGGATTAATACATTTTAAAACACACTCAAACTGATCAGGTTTAGTAAGGATGTATTTTTGGTGTTTGATCCATGGTCAAATTTTAGAACATGATCAAAAACTGTCACTAATATACACAAGTACTACTACCAATGACTACAGCTACAGTTTGTAATGTTACGGAATGCCACTGCTTGTGGTATAAGTGAATTAGAAATAACTCTTCCAGGTTCGACCTTTATTTACGTTACGTTGCCAAACCTATCTAAACTATGTGTGGGCAAAAGTGACGTCACTCCAAAACGCGGTGACACACACACCACCCCACTTTTCTGACAGCTACAAAGGATGCTGGATCTTATCCTTAGTTAATTTGGCATAAAATCTGTGAAAATGTGACATTGGCATTGAGAAAATTACTGTCTATTGCTAAAACCTGAAATTACAGTCAACACAGCACAGTGCCCAAGGTTATAAAGCTGAGCATGGAAACCAGTCTCAAATCTCAAGCATCTGATTGGCTGAAATGGCGACCAGTCGCCATTTCAGCCAATCAGATTCTTGAGATTTGAGACTGGTTTCCAATCTCAGTTTTATAACCTTGGGACCAGCTGTTTAGGCTATTAAACCACTGACTCACACAAACAGCCTATTATACTAACAGACACTGTATAGTTCATTTAATGTTTTAGCTTTAGGGCCCAAGCTAGAGCTTGATAATATGATAAGTTTTCAGTTTTTCCAGACAATTTTATTAGTACTGCTTTTTTTGGCTTTTTGCATTTA